>SJYQ01005434.1:100484-139736 GCA_006410935.1 Redunca redunca
AAAAAAAAAAAAAAGCATCAATTCTTCAGTGCTCAGCCTTCTTCACAGTCCAACTCTCACATCCATACATGACCACAGGAAAAACCATAGCCCTGACTAGACGGACCTTAGTCGGCAAAGTAATGTCTCTGCTTTTGAATATGCTGTCTAGGTTGGTCATAACTTTTCTTCCGAGGAGTAAGCGTCTTTTAATTTCATGGCTGCAGTCACCATCTGCAGTGATTTTGGAGCCCCCCCCAAAATAAAGCCTGACACGGTTTCCACTCTTTCCCCATCTATTTCCCATGAAGTGATGGGACCAGATGCCATGATCTTCGTTTTCTGAATGTTGAGCTTTAAGCCAACTTTTTCACTCTCTACTTTCACTTTCATCAAGAGGCTTTTTAATTCCTCTTCACTTTCTGCCATAAGGGTGGTGTCGTCTGCATATCTGAGGTTATTGATATTTCTCCCGGCAATCTTGATTCCAGCTTGTGTTTCTTCCAGTCCAGCGTCTCTCATGATGTACTCTGCATATAAGTTAAATAAGCAGGGTGACAATATACAGCCTCGACACACTCCTTTTCCTATTTGAAACCAGTCTGTTGTTCCATGTCCAGTTCTAACTGCTGCTTCCTGACCTGCATACAGGTTTCTCAAGAGGCAGGTCGGGTGGACTTGGTAACAGAGGGAGTCTCAACTCCCATGTTTCCTCTTCTGGAGAAATTAATTCAATTGAACTGAACTTAAGATCGCAGACAGGGGTGATCTTGGAGAACTTGGCTTCATCCCTCTCAATTTACTGATTGAAAGGCAAGGCCAAAGAAGTGGAGGCTTCCTTGGCACAAACAGCTTCCTTCATTACTGGAACTCAGGGGTTCTTCATGCCGTTTGCACAGTGAAATGCCCTGGGGAAGTTAAACAATTCTGCCTCCTGGCTTCAGAGCCAGGCCGCCTGATTCAGCTGGTCTGGGGTGGAATTTGGTGTTGGCGGTTGCTTGGCTTCCCCGGCTATTTCTAATGTGCAGCTGTGCTTGAGAACCTCTGCCTTTCTGTTTCCTTCTCCCAACACCCTCTCATACAGATAGATCCTGGATGCAGCGACCAGGGAGCAGGGGTCGGGGCAATGCTTCTCATTTCACCGATAGAAAAGGGACAAACACTATTTAAGTTGTGTTTGGTCTTCAGATACTTTCTGAGGTTCATGCGTGCATGTGTGCCTAGTCGCTTCAGTCGTGTCTGACTCTTTGTAACCGCATACACCGTTTCCTGACAGGCCTCTCTGTTCATAGGATTCCCTAGGCAAGAATACTGGAATGGGTTACCATGCTCTCCTCCAGGGCATCTTCCTGTCCCAGGGATCAAACCTGTGTCTCTTATGTCTCCTGCGTTGGCAGGTGGGTTCTTTCCCATTCGCACCCCCTGGGAAGCCTCTTCTGAGGTTCACATGAGATTCTGTTACATACAGGTCTTCTGTGATGCTAGCGGGTTGGCCAAAAAATTTGTTTGAGTTTTTCTATAACATCTTATGGAAAAACCCAAAAGAATTTTTTGGCCAACTCAATAGTTTTTATTTAGCGCATTTTTTAAGAGGTAAAGAAAACAATAAAGCTCTGTTTTTAGTAGCTACAAATGGAATGCGTTTGAGAGTAATGGCAATTCAGAATATCCAGATTTGGATTTAACTCTGTTTCAGAAATCTGTAGAAGCCTGAGCTCAGTTACCGCATATCTGTAGTTTTAAAGGCAGGGTCATTAAACTTTCTCTGTAAAGGAGATATAGTAAACATTTTATTTACGTCTGCAGGCCATGCAGTTTCTGTATCTGTTCAACTCTGCCTTTGCAGCATGAAAACATAGATAAAGACATAAAAACGGGTGTGATTGTGTTTCAACAAATCTTTCTTTAACAAAACCCTTTAGGGACTGAATTTGGCCCCCTCCATAGTTTGTCAGCCTGAAATTGATACAGCCTCAAGTGTCAGTCTGAAATTGATACTGTTTAATAATGATCCACCTCATACAAAATGTAATTAAAATGTGTCTCATGTAGTGGTGGGTTTCTGAAATTAAGAAAATGTCTCCAATGTTGTTTTAGCATTTTACTCATTTATCTGGAAGACCCTAATACAGAGAACAGTGTTTATTCCAGAGTCATTTTGCACCTTTATATCTTTTTAGCACTTCATACCTTTAGGGCCCTTTTGAAATGTTTCTATTTTTCATCTTCATAAAAAATTAAAAAAAAAAAAAAAGAGCAGAAGTAGTTTGCTAAAATCCAGAAGCAGTCAAATAACTACTTGGAAAATGGAAAGGCAGTGAAGAGTCATTTCATGATTTCAGTTTCACGTTTGCTTCATTACAGAACATACATAAAACTTTCAGTCCAGTTGCATCATCTGCATCACAGTTTTCAGTTTCAGCCCAAACCACTGCCGCTTATGAAAGCTTGGCCTTGCTTGATTTCGGCCTTCGAACAAACCTAGAAAAGTAGTTGCTAGAATGAAAAGAATTCTTGCTGTGTTTTGAGCTTTGCTGTAAGTGGTTGGAAGGAAGGAAAATGCCTTGCCTTGCTAGTCCTTCAGCTTCAGAATGACTGTCTGAATTCTAATAGCATCTCTTGGCTCCCCAGTGCCAAGAAGAATAGGATAAGGTGCTCTGGGGACCCTGCTATGGCTTTCCCTGCAACCCAGCAGTGAATAAAGTGACCACTCACTTTACACTAACAGAAAGTCACCGTCCAAAAGTAAGGGAGTGAGTGAAGCCGGAACTGCCTAGGTGGAGTTGGCCGAAAGCACTCCACATGAAACAATGTTCAAGGCTTGGAAGGAATTGCTCCAAACACGTGGCCTGGATTTGGGGTTTTCAGGGAGCCAGGCACTCACTCAACCCACATAAGCTAATAGCAGATCAGAAACTCAGGCTGCAACAGAATCAGATGGAATTTGTGAACAAAAAGTCAGGTAGGGCTGTGCCTGTCTGGAGTTCAGCCCAGACTTCCGGATGACTGTCCTGAGCCAGAGGGTGGATCTTTGCAGGAAACTCTCAGCTTGGCTTCAGGTCTTGCCTTGTTTCCTTATCATCACTGCTTTTTTACATTTTGGCAATTTTCACTTAGCCTGTGTTCTCTTCTGGCTTTTTCAACAAATAGAAGTTGAGAGATGCTTATTTCTCGACACGAATTGTTTTTATAAATTAAATCTTTTCTTTCATCCCCATGCTATTAACTGCTTGAAGTGTAAAGTTAGATAAAGTGAAGCTGTGATTCGGTGCTTAGTGTAACCTGCAAGCCATGGGATCTAGATTTATACAGACCCAGGTTGTGATCTAGTTTTTTGGCTTGCTAAATATATGACTTTTAGAAATTAATTCATTGAGCTTTGATTTCCTCATCTAAAATATGGGAACATCAGCACATAGCTCATAAGATTTCTGTGCAGCAGTTTAGTAATATGGGTAAGGTTCTTAGGTCCTAGCATATAGGAGTTGTTCCGTAAATGCAGACATGGTGATGATGGTGGTGACTATGATAATGGAACCTCCAGAGGTGGGGTCATCCTGTTTAGCATAAATGCACAATGATAAAGAAAGGATAGATTGGTAAAGACAGACAATAATTTCTGAGTCTCTTTTTCCTCAACAGGCCTCATAATGTGGTTTAGCAAGATTGTCCAGAATTATAGATTCAAGCATGTTCAAAGTAAAGGACAACAAAAAGCCGACCTTACCACTAAATATGGGCTCCCCAGGCGTCTCAGTGGTAAAGAATCTGCCTGCAATGCAGGGAACATGGGTTCAGTCCCTGGGTTGGGAAGATCCCCTGGAGAAGGAAATGGCAACCCACTCCAGTATTCTTGCCTGGAGAATTCCATGGACAGAGGTGCCTAGGGGGCGATTGTTTATGGGGTCGCAAAGAATCGGACACGACTTAGCGACTAACGAAAAACAACAACAGAAACCACTTTGCATAGCCCTAGTGATTCTTCACTTCTTCCTGCTTTCCAAGTCATGGATCATCAAGAATCAAAGGCCAAACCAATTTATTAAATACTCTGGCAGCAGGAGTAAGAGACTTGATTATTTGCTTGTTGTCTTAGTCCCAGGAGCCCAATTGGCCAGCCATGAGCTCTTGGTCGCAGCATTGCTTTTAAAATCCGATGACTGGTTCAACCAGCAGCTCCAGAAAGACTAAGACTAACGGTAGTGTGAAATATCCACTTCCTGTGAACCGTATGTTGTCATGTCTGCACTTCAGTTTTGCTGAGTGCTAAAAGAACTGCCTTGGTACTTAAAGGAAATACGCTCTGATTCATGGCAGTAGAAAGGGTTATGTAACTGATGGTGTTTTCCAGCAAGAAAATGTATTTATTTATTCTTTCCTTAAATATTATTGCTGAGATTCCTCTCGGTGCCAGCTACTGTGGTTGGCATGGCAAATAGGTAGAAATACTATTTTGCACATTTGAACTTGAAGAACAGGGATAATATAAGAAATGTCCTTGGCCTATTGTTTCAGTAGTTGGCTTTCAATACAGGCTAGATCATTTAGTGTTAGAAAGAGCCCTTGCCCTAGACGTTTTTGATATTCTATAGGCTGTCACCTACCCATCTTGGCACAAAACAGCAGGCAAACCAAAGAGGAGGACTGTTCTTAAGGTAAAGGGAAGAAAATACAGGTAGGACCATGACTGGGAACACACTGTGCAAATCTTGATATTAGAAGGTCTGGCACAGGATGGGTATACATGTCATAACTATCATTTTGTGTCTTCTCCTTGGAATAATTGCTCTCCTGGACAAGAGATTATTCAAACAGCCACTGATGAGGAGAGGGCTGGAAATGGATTGCTGCGGAGGTTTCATGACATTTCCTCTCATCAGACTTTCAACCCAGCTCATCATGGTTCAGCAGCATCAATGGGATTATTGATTTGCGGAAAGTGAGAAAAGTTTTCTCAATAGACAGTGATAAACAAAGGAGATTGTTACAATAAGGATAATTCTGGAGTCCCACATCAGATATAATTTCACCAAAGAGAATGAAAGAGAGTATTGAGAGAGAGAAAGTGTGTGTGTGTGTGTGTGTGTGTGTGTGTGCCCACATGCACACGCCATTATGCTGTGGTCAGGCAGCTGTTTTTCCTATTTTTTTTTTATTAACATTTTTAGAAACATTTCACACTCATGGTTTGTTTTTACATTCTCTGGTTCTCTTTTCTTTTTTTATCACTAAAGTCTCTGCCTGTGTGTACTCCACAAACATATACGTATTTTCAAAGCCCTAAAACACATTTTTTTCATCACCCTCTAACTCTAACTTAAAGTAACATAGCATTGTCATCCCCTCTTATTTCAAATAATACTCTGGGGATCTTCCTGATCCAGAGATAGAACCCGGGTCTCCTGTGTTGCAGACAAATTCTTTACCAACGGAGCTACAGGAAAGCCCCCACTCCTCCATTAATCAGCACTAAAAATTGTCTTCCATGTTTGTGATCTTGCTGATCATACCATGACACGCTTATACAGAAACTTATAATGAAGACATTCTATGTGAAGAATACTACAGTGTTCATTAAGTCAAGTGACCTCGAATACATGTGATGAAGCTGAGTCTCCAAGACTTTAAGTAAGTCTATTAGTCACATGATTGATATATGTCTTGTTCAACTACATAGATTTTTGTTTGTTTTTCTTTCAGAGTTAAATATTTAGCATAATGAAATGAGGACTAGAAAGCAGATCGCATCAATTTTATTGTTCTCTCTTTAACTTTCATTTTTAAGTTTTAAGTTTAGAAACCACTAAGTAACGCATTTCTTCCACCACTGCCATCAATATTTCTCCTTTGTGGTACAACTATGCCCTGTGACTTAATTTCTTTGGGGCAGGATGAGATAGTTATATAATAAGAAAACCTAATATGTAAAAAAGGCTCAAAATGTGATAGAAGCTTATTTCTTGCTCAGATAAAAGATAACTCAGGTGCTTCTATTCAGTGGTACAATTAGAGTTGCAAATGTCCAGGCTTTCTCTCTTGGGGTTCCATCCGCCGCTATACACGATTTCCAAGGTTGCAGGTGGTGGTGATAAGGTTTCTCTATTATGACACTCAGTAAAGGAGACAGGTATGGAGCATGATGTATGTAGTTACTTTTTTCTTATGGGTCAAACTTAGAAATTGTATAATGGTATACACAGCTATTCTACCCATGCTTTATTGGCTGGAACTCAGTTACACAGGCACAGCCTAACTGCAAGGGATCCTGGTAAATGTAGTCAGATTATGTACATGTGTATGTGTGCATGTATGTGTGGAAATGGAATGATAGTCTATGCATACTTTCTTGCAAAGTTCCTTTTACCATATTAGATCATTATTTGTATTGGGTGCACAAAGTTCCAACGAAAGAATGTTCTGTGTTTTATTCAACTAGTCGAAGTGATTGAAGCCAGCTTCCAAAACCCTGTAAAATCTTACTTCACTCTGTGATGACATGTCTTAAATATTTGAATTTTGTGGATAATTGAGACTTTATCTTCCTAAGCACCATTTTCATCAAAATTTGAAGCAACTTTTACACGGAGCTCTTTCTAGGTGTACTACACAGGTGGATGTCTTACTAGAAATCATTACTGAACAGAACCGATCGATTTTCTTAGGACTGTGGCAGGGATAGTGGGGCTTTTCAAGCCCTGGGTTGGTTTCTGTGTTTCCTGGTCTTCTTGAGCAGCTAGCTCTTGTCTCTGGGCTGTGGGTGTAAGCCATACCAGCTAACTCTGAATCAGAAATAAAAGACTGGCCATGAACTTCAAGCTGTTCTGCCCAACAGGGTGACCAAGGAGGCCTCATATCGAAGTGGTGGACACACTGGAACAAAGGAACAAGAACTGCTGAATTACTACATGGAGGATAATTACCCTGGACAAGTGCCAAATTTAGAGTAGAATTTTCATGACTGAGGAATGCAGGCCTTCATTGCTTTAACCTCTTAAGAGACAGGAGCACATTCTAAAAATGTTACTTATATTATTTTACTGTATGAATTAATATTAGTTTATATTTCTGTAGGGGACTTAGAATTTTCATAAGGTTTTTCTAATCATTAGCTTATATAATCTGTGAGTGGGTTTGTTACATGAGTTAGTCACTCAGTTGTGTCTGATAAGTTTTGAGCCCATGGACTGTAGCCCACCAGGCTCCTCTGTCCATGGCATTCTCCAGGCAAGAAACTGGAGTGAGTTGCTATGCCCTCCTCCAGGATATCTTCCCCACCCAGGGATCAAACCTGAGTCTCCTGCACTGTGGGCATATTCTTTACTATAATTTATATATATATAAGCCACTCTCTTTTTGTCTTTCATATTAAAAAGATCCAACCACTCAATCCTAAAGGAAATCAGTTCTGAATATTCATTTGAAGGACTGATGCTGAAGCTGAAGCTCTAATACTCTGGCCACCTGATGCGAAGAGCTGACTCATTGGAAAAGACCCTGATGCTGGGAAAGATTGAAAGCAGGAGAAGGGGATGACAGAGGATGAAATGGTTGGATGGCATCACCGACATGATGGACATGAGTTCAAGTAGGCTCTAGGAGTTGGTGACGGGCAGGGAAGCCTGGTGTGCTGCAACTGATGGGGTCGCAAAGAGTCAGACATGACTGAGCGACTGAACTGAGCTGCAGCCACTCTACAATTTACTGAACATTTATGAGTTAATACTGTTTACTGTTAAGTTCTTCTGTCTTCTTTTCATGGGATGTTTATGTTTGTTGATATCCCTTGTACCCTATGGCTGCTTTTCACACTGTCTTATGTGATTTTAGTAGGCAACTTCTAAATATATCTTTATTTGTAAAGGAAAAGTAAATTGTCTCAGAGCGAGAACCCGAGAACCCACTTCTGAGCCAGCTATTTACTTCCACACATAGGCGGTGCACTTTTCATTTTCCATCATAAACATTTCTTTGCATTGAATGGTAGTTCGTGTCTGCCTAGCTTTAAGAATAGTTTCGTTGCAATTCTTGGCTTCTCTAGGTTTTATTTGACTTAATCTCTTTCCTTGCTTCCTACCTATACATTCCTCAGGTGTGATGACAAGAAGGAAATTGAAGTTCCAATAGGGAGGTAAGTGAGTGGATATGGAGAGAACTGTATCTTGGTCTTGGTGATAACTGTGTCCAGTGCAACCGCAGGCAGGTCATGGTCTGGAGTCCATGAGTAAAAATGACAGGACTGGGTTAATTACCAAGAAGAGTTTCTGTATGCCAAATTATCTGTTTCTAATTGATAGGAGCAGTCTCCGGAGACTGAAAAGCTGTTCAGATTGTATAATTGAGGGGCAAAAAAATAATGGTGGATGGATTGTCAGTGTGTACAGTGAGCCGGTCCACATGTTACCCACTTAAGTACAGCATCTTGGAAGATTCTCAGTACTTACATTTTGTATGTGGGAAACGGAGGTTCAGAGGGAGAGCAACATGTTCAGGGTCAGGTAGACTGAGGGATGAATCTAAGTATGTGTGATTCCAGAGTTTAAACCCTTAACTCTTAAACTCCATTGTAAGCGAGGGGAACAGTGGCTACATATGTCTCCAGGAAATGAATGAACCTGTTGCCTAGCTGCTCAGTCGCATCTGTTCTTTGACACTCCATTAACTGTAGCCTGCCAGGCTCCTCTGTCCATAGGATATTCCAGGAGAGAATACTGGAATGGGTTGCCATTTCCTTCTCCAAGGGATCTTCCTGACCCAAGGATTGAACCTGTGTCTCCTGCACTGCAGGCGGTTTCTTTATTGCTGAGCCACCATAAAGCCCAATAGGTACTGTAATTCTCCTCAAAATCCAGGCCATTCTCTATGCTGTTACATGGAAGCTCTTTTGCACAGACACTGGTGCTCTGTCCTTGCACACATTGTCAAGTACAACAGTGACCACTGTGGCTGCTGGCTCACTTGCCAACCTCCTGAGGATTCAGTGGAGACAAGGTGATCCCACAGCCACTGAGAGCTCATTATACACAGCACCTCAGGCCTCATAAGCTTCATGGCCACATTGATTTGCATGAACTCCGTGGTCCCCCATGGCTGATGCAGGTCACGTTGAGGTGGGCCCATGTACACACCATGCACACACAAGTCTATGCACAGCCTTGAAACACTGAGTGTACAAAGCCCCAGTTGTATAAGTAGGCTTCTAGCAAATCTGCCCACCTTTGCTGCGAGGGACACCCTATCTTTGTTATCTTGGTGGGAAAGTCTGCCCTTTGCTCTGGAAGCAGACATTAATGTCCAGGACTGCTGTGTACGTGTTCTTGCAAACAGTTTGAGATGCACAGAGATGTCACTGCGAGTTGGCAGTTGACACTACCTGAAGTTTGGACCAGAAAGAAGGCTGAACACTAAAGAACTGATGCCTTTGAACTGTGGTGCTAGAGAAGACTCTTCAGAATCCCTTGCACTACAAGATCAAATCAGTCAATCCTAAAGAAAATCAAAACTGAATATTTATTGGAAGGACTATGCCTAAAGCTGAAGCTCCAATACTTTGGAGCTCCTTTTCTGGAGCAGCTCTGAGCTGTGTAAATTGGCAATAAGCTGTGTTAATTATTCATATTTGGCAATTGAACAAAGAGACATGAGTGTACTGATATGCATTGAATGGAAATTCCAGGTCTAGTACTCAATCTCAAAGGAATAATTGAAAACCACTGGGAAAAATTGACATAAATAGATTATTTATAATAACAAAATGATTATCATAATCTAAAGAACAGGAGAATAGTTAGGTAAATTATGGTTTATTTTTTGATAAAATATTATGCTTTTAATTTCAAATGATGTTTATAGAATCCTTCTACTATAAGAAAAAATATCTATGATGTAAGATTATGTGAAAAATCAGGATTAAAGCTGTGTTAAACAATCTCTAGATTTAAATTGGAAATAATCAAGCATTTTTCTTTTTAATGTCACATTCTTCCAGTTATTATGTTTATTAATTAAAATCTCTTCCTTTAAGACCACTCATGTCCCAAGCATAAAAGGCATATAGACTTCTGAATGGAGGTCATGGGACAAAGGTCACTGTTGAAGCAAGATGTTCTTCCTAGGACAAGGGCCAGCTTTCCTTTCTTTGGATTCCCCCCTTAATCTCCATGGACCCTCCAAGGGTAAAATAGAAATATGACACCTGACAACTAGGACAAGATTCCGAGACAGCAGTATTGGCTCCTGGTCAACTCTCTGGTCCCGCCCATCGTGAGGCATTCCAACTCTCCTCCTATCCCATCTCTACCCCCTTAATCTGAACTGGACCCACAGAAGTTCTTAAAGGTCCTAGAATGTGCCAGATTCTCTTTGACTCCAGTCGTTCCCACCTGCTATTATCTCGTCTGCCTGAAACTCTGCTTCCCCAACTCACTTTCACCAAACTAACCCTTATTTATGATGAAAATCACTTTCTGTAAGGAGCCGACTGCAGCCTCGGAGTCTGGGTCAGATGCCCCCACTGTATTTCTTTAACGCCTTATCTCAGCACTCTTCACCCTCTATGTACTAACAAAATCTCCTTCAACAGGCCAGGAGATTGTACCTGGGATTAACCTAAAATACACCAACAGTTGATTCTATGAGGTCATGACTAGCACCCATGCATCTCAAATTGATGAGAGCAGAGAAGGCAGATGAGGATCTGGCTTCTATTGTTTAGTTATTTCATAAGTTTGCTTGTTCCCAAGCAAATTTAATGCTAAGAAGAGACTGGGTCTTGGATATTGTGATGTCAAAAGAACCACACGTTGAGCTGATTGTATGATAAGTCCTCAAAGCATGAGGAGAGAACCCTCATGCATGTAATTTTCACTAGTCAGGTAACTGTATCAATCAAAGGAATGTCTGGTGATTCCTACAGGATGTGAATGAGATAGCTACTTTCCTTACAAGAGGGAAAATTTACCCCCAATGAACTTGCTTTCCTTTCTATTGAAATCACTTTGCTGTGAAACGTTTCAATTTCTGATCTCAGGTATCATCTCATAGTATTTAGGCAAACTTTCTATCTTACATGATTTTCCTTAAAAATGTACTTCTCATGATATCAAGTGTCAAGTTATCTCAACTTATGTTTGAGGTGATCAAAAGCTTTCGTAAAGTCTTGAAGTATTTATTCTAAACTGTTAAAAACCTACCCTGAAGTCACAACTCTGAGTGAGATGTCTGCCTTAGAGAATGACAGTATCCCAGGACTCTTCCCCATTTGTGGCTCCCTGCCTAAGGAATGGCAAGGAAGTAAACACTTGCCTCTTACCCAAGTATCGTACCCCTGACACATATGACCCATATGACCCATTCTCTGACCAGTTCCTTCATTTGGCAGAGAATCACTGACCCATCCCACCAGGAAAGCATCGCCGTTTACAGATAAATTGGATTGAACTATATATAAAATAGATGAACTCTTAAATAAAAAATTAGATGAAACCATTGATACATAGAGATTTTAAATGTATGCAGATGAAATCTGTTGTATGGACAAAGTGTTTGGGGGGTTTCTAAAATCTTTCTCCAGACTAAGACATCTGCAGAGATGTTTTGATTAGAGAAAAAGGAAGATACTTTAAAAACTTTTATGATGGTGATTGTTTTTAAAAAAATAAAACCTCTTCTCGTTTTCTTATTTCAAGTCTACACTATTTTTAAGATCAGTGATGCCCATTACTGTGGTTTCCTTTGGAATGTGCAAAAGAACAAGTTAGGAGAAGATTTTCAGGCCTTGTAATCTTATCCAACTGACAAATTCACCCACTGCATACTAACCGCAGATTCTGCAATGTGTCGTTGTGTAGTTTTCATTTTGGAGCCATTTTCTTTAATACATCGACTGGGAAACACACACACACACACACACACACACACACACACACACAACATGAGAGCTGTGAGTTCAGTTTTAGGTGAGAATTGTAGCCTGGGAGACAAGCTCTTAGCTAACTCTGAGGAACTGCTCCAAAGAGGTGGGTGGGGAGGTCACTATATATGAGACTTTGGTGAAGGGGGTACGTGCATTCAAGCATACATCTGAGTAGAAAGTTGTTGCTTGTGACAAGGAGACGGTGTCTCTGTTAACGAATTTAGTGCTTTTCTAGATATGAGAAGATGAAAGAAATTGGGTTCGTAAAATTTACTCCTGAAAATATCTGTCTGAAGGCCTGTTCTGCCATATTTTTCCAGAGTAAAAAGAGTGTTTCCTTCCTGAGCTTTACCCTGAAGTCCTTTCAAGCGGTGTTGGAGGTCAGCAACTGCAGTGGCCTCTAGTGACCCCATCCTTGCAGGGCCAGATGGTGTGAGACATTGTATAAGTGGGCAAATACATAAACAGGGCTGCCCTTATGGTCAAATTTGAGGACTACAATCCTACCAGCGGACGTGGAAGATGATTTCTTGCCTGCGATTGTGTTTATATACACAATTGATGCATTTTTCAAAAAGAAATGTCCAGGCTCTTATGCGTTCAATGCTCCAAACCAGGGGAAAAATATGAAGAAAAAAAAAGCCACAAGGTCGATAATGTTTTTGACTAATGGAGGGATGATATTGCATTACCCAAGGATCTTTCCGCTCATGTATCTGAGCTAGAAACCATCTAAGGCCAATCACATAGGGTGGACTGATGGCTCTGGCCCCAGAGTGGACCCCACTTCTAGGCCCATCTTCCAGCTTCCGAGGGCTGACAGGGGCAAGAAGGGCTTTTGCTGACGTGAGTGATTCGAGCTGAAGAAGCTAAGCTTTTAGAGAACAGTAGTTCATATTTCATCTCAATTATTTGTGTGTGTGTGTGAGTGTGTGTGTGTGTGTGGTGTTTTCATTTTGTTGCCTTTTTTCCCTTGTGAAGAAACTTGCCATGTGGTATTTAAGGTGACCTAACTCTGGCGCGGAGAACGCTCAGTGTGGTTTGTCTTCCCGCCCACGCGCAACTCGCCTTGCAGACTTGACGGGGATAGATCAGCCCCACAGAGGAGCAAACAAAAAACCAAAAATACCCTCCTCCAAAAAATACCCCACAGTGTGAAACTCTTTCTGAGAAAGAGTGGCCTGTTTCCTTAAAGTAGAAAAAAATAACAAAAATAGACTTTACTTAAGCCTCTTATTTACTCAGATGATATCAATGCTGCTTCTAGCACAACAGGACTGACTGTACCTGCTACCCAGAGATTTTTAGAAAGTCGGAGGGAAGAGACAGCAGTGGGGCTTTGCTGTGAGTTGTGCCTCTCACATTGCTCATTACAAGGTAAATGCATAATTACCGGCACACTCACTCAGGAGCAATACACTTTCTGGGAATATTTATAAAACAGTTATGTTTACATCAACGGTGCTATATAAGTAACAAATAATAATAACATTGTGAAGAAAATTAGCTGCTTAGATGCATAACATTTAATATGTAGTTCTGTATAATTAATATCCTGGCAATTTAATGTGTTACTCATTTTCTTTTTTTCCCTCCCCTTTCTCACGATGAAAGAAACAGAATTTGTTTAATTTCATATGGCATCTTCACGGTAGTACAGAGCCAAAATGTTTCACGCCGGATTAATCTAATTTCCTACCCCATAACTTCGAAACTAGCCACTGGATTATTAATGCCCACTTAGATGACATGGAAATAACTATTTGCTCTTTGTTGTTACCTTTTTTCTGTCTGCTAAATGTCCTGATAGAACCTCACAAGGCGCAGGGCAGCCTTCAGGAAAAGAACTATTTGGCTCAAAATGCCAAGAGTGTTGAGGCTAAGAAAGCCTGAATTAGCTCATCGATCCTTACAACCATCCTGGAAGGCAGGGATCATTATTATTCTCTTCATTTTGTGCATGAAAAAACGTAACACACAGATGAGCCAAGAGATTGATCCTAGATAAAATTGCACAGCCCAAAAGGGCTTGAACTCAGGTCTTCAGAGTCTAACCGCTGGCACACCTGCCTCCGCCTTCTTCTTTCACAAGTCCTGTTTATACTGAGAGCTGGGCATTGGTTGCAGCATACACATATGTGCTGCACAAAAGTGTGCATGTATGTGTGTGTGCATGAACATGTATTTTCCTGACATCCAGAAGTTGGTCTCTAGGAGCCAGATATGTCTGACCCCACGCAAAAGAGACAAAGCAAACCACATCACCTTTAGCCCCACCTCCAAGAGCCCGAAAGGAAAAAGCCCCTACAGACCCCACCCCCTGTGCGTCACTTCCTGGCCGAGAATGTTCAGTCACACCCACCAGCGGCTGAGGGGTCTATGAGCCCCCATCTCTGCATCAGCTGGGTTCCCTGGTCACAGGCCACTGGGGAAAGCTGCCGGGCCTCTCAAGGGACGTCGGTTCCCATGGAGGCCTGTCCTCTTTGCTGACGCATCACAGCTACCCATAGGACGGCTTTTCAGCAGAAACTTGATGCCTCTCAGATTCAGGAGAAACTTTTCATTCTGCCAAATGAGCCTTCTGTCCTCCTGCAAACACATGCTTGTGTGAAGCAGCCCAGAGCTCAGGCCCGGAGGAGACAGCGACGGACGGGGCTGACTTCTCACAAACCGCTCTCCCTCGAGAGCCGAGAGAAGGTCCATCTGCTTTTGTGCGGGTCCTCTGGCCCGTGGTAACCGCAGCCCCTCCTCTCTGGGCGCCACTCCTGTTAATGATGTGCTTGCCTTTTCACTGGAGCATCGTTACCGGAACATGCAGGGAAAGGCCCTTCCTCGTCACTATTTAGCTGTCACTGTCAACACTTAATAAACAGCTAAAAGGCAGTGACTCAGACCGCAGGTGCCAGTTTGGCCTGGTGATTGTCAAGTGGACCCAGCCCCGCTAATTGAGGTCTTTAAGGCCCCACTCAGGAAGCCCGCAGGGAGGCATGATGCCAACAACCCCCGTGCCCCCTCCCCCGCCCTTAAGTTCCAGGGATGAGAAGGGCAGGAAAAGTACTTGAGGAGTGAGGCTGGGCTTCCTGACATCCAGGTGTGAGTGATGGCCTGTGGTCAGGGCTCAAGAAGGAGGAACCTTGTGGCTGAGAAGTCAGTAGGTGATTTATGCTGGTTGCTCCTGGCATACATTGGTAACCCTTCTTCTACAGCTTCGCAAGGCAGAACACCCGGCCTGCCGTGGAGGATGTCTAACCTGGCATCTCCATACCTGCTGTGAAGACAGGGGAGGATCGGGGCATTCCCAAGTCCGAGCCACACTGCAGGTCAGCTGGCTCGTTGGTCCAAGACCTGCTCAGGATGAAGGGCTGCTTCTTTCTTGCAGTGACTTAGTTTAATCCAGGAACCTGCATGTGAGGTTCTGGGCCACATCGTGTTATCCCCAGTGGCTCAATAAGGATGTGGTAATGGGCATATGCAAGTAGTTTTATGAATTTTAATAAACCTAATAAGAACTACTCTACAACATCCAAACCACACAAACTCATCAAGAGCACCTTATGTACCAGGCATTGTGTTTGGCTCTGGAAACATTCTAGCATCCTCACTGAGCTCAAGACGTTTCAGAAAAAATAGGCAACTGCACGAACGAGTTACATGATTAACTGAGACATAATAAGAAGATGATATATGTGAAGCTTTAGGGGAAGAGAGGAAAGAATGTCTATCACTCGGAATTTGGGACAGGAGGTTTGGAGTTGGTAGCAGAGAACATGAATCACAAATTGTATGCGACAGAAGGACTCCAAGTTGTGTGACTAGCAAAAAGATATTCTTGACATCCTTGGTGTGGAACATTTGTAAGCATTGTGCTCATCACACTCTCAGTCTTCGCATCCATGCCTTTATCTTAATTGCATGTTTATCTTATCCTGTTATTCATCTTTATCTTATAATACAGCATTACTCTAGCTCAGGTGACATGAGTTTGATCCCTGGGTCAGAAAGATCCCCTGGAGAAGGGAAAGGCTACCCACTCCAGTAGTCTGGCCTGGAGAATTCCATGGACTGTATAGTCATGGGATCTCAAAGAGTCAGACATGACTGACCGACTTTCACTTAATCACTCACTCTGGCTCTTGAGTTTCTTGCATGCTCTGATATGATATTCTTCAGACCTGCCTCACATGCCAACTCCTCCAGGAAGATCTCCTGGTTCCCTCCAGGATCATGTAGTCTATGCAAAAAGATCATAAATGTTTCCTTGCACCATTTTAAAGCACACCTTATTTTGTACTTTATTATAAGAATTAGGTTTATTATTGCACAACCTGCTTCATCCAGTTGACATTATTATCAATTATGTGAAAAATAATTGCATCTAGGAAATTGAGAAAGCCAAAGTCAATTTTTGGAACCATCTTCAGTGAGAGGTCTCACCGAAGTCTTTCATCATCTATACACAATACCTGCCCCGCAGCCACCCCCACGCACTTTAACACCTCCTCCCCCCGGGCTGCGTGAGCATCCTGGATATGCATTTTGCCACTCTGCAGCATTTTTTTTTTTTTTTTTTTGTGGTTCTCTCTCTGATGAGAATGACTGAGTCCTGAGGAACAGGGACTGAATCTTGTCTGCTCAGCACCTTGTATGGGACCAGGTCATTAGGGGGAACTTAGCCTTTGTGTTCAGCTCAGTTAAATGTGAGTGCGTCTGTGCTCAGTCGCTTCAGTCATGTCTGACTCTTTGAGACCCCATGGACTGTAGCCTGCCAAGGTTCCTCTGTCCATAGGATTCTACAGGCAAGAATACTGGAGTGGGTTGCCATGGGTTCCTCCAGGGGATCTTCCCAACCCAGGGAAGGAACTCACCTCTGTTACATCCCCCAGACTGGGAGGTGGGTTCTTTACCACTAGCGCCACTTGAGAACCTCCAGTTAAATGTAGGTATCTGCTAATCACTGAAACAAGAGCTCTGAAGGGACCCATATTCAATCCCTGAGTTGGGAAGATCCCCTGGAGAAGGAATGGCCACCCACTCCAGTATTCTTGCCTGGGAAATCCCATGGACAGAGGAGCCTGGCGGGCTACAGTCCACGAGGTCGCCAAGAGTCTAACGTGACTTAGCAGCTAAACAACAACAACAATAAGAGCTCTGAGGAGCCAATGCTAAATTCTGTGCTTGTAAGCTTGGGCCTTTCTAATATTAATTTTATGCAGGAAATCAGAGAGAGACTCAAAAACAATCAAAGACAAGTGAAATCTTATTAGGTTCAAATTATTCATTACATTGGAATAGTCTTAGCATGAGTACATTGTTGTCCAGTCAGTAAGTCATGTCCGACTCTTTGTGACCCCATGGACTGCAGCAAACCAGGCTTCACTGTCTTTCACTATCTCCCAGAGCTTGCTCAAACTCATGTCCATTGAGTCCGTGATGCCATCCAACCATGTCATCCTCTGTCGCCCCCTACCCCTCCTGCCCTCAATCTTTCCCAGCATTAGGTCTTTTCCAATGAGTTGGCTCTTCACATCAGGTGGCCAAAGTAGTGAAGCTTCAGCGTCAGTCCTTCCAATGAATGTTGAGGACTGATTTCCTTTAGAATTGACTGGTTTGATCTCCTTGCAATCCAAGGGACTTGCAAGAATCTTCTCCAATACCACAAGTTGAAAGCATCAGTTCTTCAGTGCTCAGCCTTCTTTATGGTCCAACTCACATCCGTACATGACTACTGGAAAAACCATAGCTTTGACCATACAGACCTCTATTGGGAAAGTGACGTCTCTGCCTTATAATATGTTGTTGAGGTTTGTCATAGCTTTCCTTTGTACTAATTCATTAATTGAAACATTTTTTGAATTATAACTGGGTGCCAGACATTTGTTATAGGGTTTAAATACAAGGAATCATAATCACAGGCATAGGAGGGATGAGTGGTATAAAGCGATGCTGTGACACAGGGCTAGGCTATGCACAAGTAATGAGTGTGGGGACATTTAACGCAGCCTGGAGGGCAAGGTTAGGGCAAGTGTCCTGGAGGCAGTGACTGAGTCCTAAAGGGTGAAGAGACTGCTTACCAGGCTAAGGCAGGAGCAAAGCAGTCCGAGTTGGAGCAGGTCTGAATGAAATGAAAGGGAGAGCGAACACAGACTGTGGGAAGCTACAAGCAGATTCATGTTTGGGGGTGGGGCTTAACCTGCATGGGGGAAACAGGAGAGAGAAATGCGGCCAGGGACTGGGGCTGTGTGGATTCTGAAAGAGCTGCTGGTCCTGTTAAGGTGCGTGCAGTTCTGCGGAAACCGTGGCACATGTCTGTTGCGACTTGAGCAGGTGAAGAAAATTGCATTTTAGGGAGGTCATGTGAACAAGTTTGCGGCATGTGTCAGTTTTTAATGGCTAGGAGCAGCGGCAATAAGATGCCTTCAAAGGCTGTTGCCATCGTCCAGGCAAGATTTGACAAGCATGCAAACAACGCACTAGAACTTGGGATGGAAAAGAACTTGTTGCAGATTTCACGCAATTCATAACTTGTCTTCAGTTTCATCTTTTCACTTAGATTGGCCAAATAATATCATTATCTGTGAGTCTATGCTCAGATTTTTATTTTTCAGTAGTTAAATCTGAAGTACCTTATTTCAAGAAATGTCTGTTTGCTCATGTGATAGACTCTCTTGGATGTCCTCACATGGAAGGCACTGAGGATGAATTAATTTATAGATAACTTATGATAGAACATAACTATGTTCCATTTTTTCTTTTATATTAGGCACATTTACCACCAGATTTGTTTTTGTGTCAATTAGATAGAATAATAAGTTTAAATTTCTCCAAAGGATTATTAATCTTTGTCAAGAAGTGTCTCTTACTGTTGGGTCAGCTGAGGAAAAGGTGAGTTGAATTATAAATTTACTTCAGGGCTAGAAAACTTAGGATGTCTGGAGCTTAGAAGGTTGAAGTATGTCTTTTTGAAACCAGACAACTAGATTTTCTGTGCAAATACAATAGAGTAACAGATCTGAAATGACAAGCAAATAAAAAAGCACCATTACTAGAGTCTAAAGTAGTATACTATTTTTTGTTGGTGGTGTTCTTGGCAAAGCCATATCTCTGGGTTAATTTTACTACTGAAAGTTTCTGAGAATAATACATTGTCTTTGCAAGAGACATTGTCTCTAAAATTTAAAATACAATATATTGGAAGTATGTTGAAAACACTTGAGTGTCATTTGGGTTCACATGTAATATAAAATAATTAGAATTTCCCATCCAAAGTATATTTTCCTCTCTAATGTTTCATAGAATGCATGATTGATTTCCTTTTTGTTAATATAATCAAATAATTTTGTTTTGAAGTAGGCTTTTCATTATAAAATTATTGTAACCACATTACAGGACATCCGTGAACCACAGAAACTTAGACTTGAATGTTCATTGCAGAATTTTGTCACAGGAAAATGACTGAAGCAGCTGAATGTCCAATAGTGGAAAGATGGTAAAAAAAAAATCTAGAGTAAGATATAATCTGATAACTTAAAAAGTGAGGCAGACCTCAACATGAAGCGATGTATTAATATAGTCAATATAGAGTACAGAAATCAAGTAACAAAGCAGCCTACATAACAGTGTCATTTTGTAAATACACAACAGTACAGGCTATAAATCCACACAAAAGGGACTTCAAGAAGCAGCACACAAAACTGATGAGAAGTTACCTCTAGGGTGTGTGTTTGTGTGTGTTTGTGCATTTGTCAAGATGTAGGAATAGGTGGGAATGGTCATCTAAGAAGGTTTAATTTTATCTGTCATGTTTAAAGTCACATTACTATACTGTGTATTAGTTGCATGAATAATAACAGAAAACAAAAGAACAGAAAAAGAGAGAGACAGCCTCATGATTCTACCACCATCACATAAAATCCATGAAAGTGTATATAAAATTTTGCTCATTTTTTCATCCAATGTGTTAGTATATTGTTACACAGTATCCATAACTGGGAATGTGCCATGATTTATGTAACAATTCTTTTCACGGCTATTTAGTTTGTGTTTTATAGTCTAATAAACTGCATGAACATTTTTCATATAGCTTGATTACTTTTTTTGAAGAATTTCTTTAGGATTTTCTGAACTATTATTAGGTCAAAAACTGTGTGCATTTGTATGTATGTTTAAATTTTGTATTTCATGAGGAATTTAGTTGTGCTTCCAGTCAAAGATGAACAGAAACATTTCATGAGTTGTGGCTTGTTTCAGATCCTAAGAGAATTCAGTTGACTTCCTTGCTTTTGTTCGCTTGCTGAGGAGCACAATGATTCCTCACCAATTGCCAATAGCACAGGAGGACATCAGATCTGAAGTGGTGGAACCAGAGTCAGGATCCTCCATTAATAAGCGAGCTGTTTCTGCAGATGGCCAAAGGCTATTAAGGGGCCTTGTATGGTGCTTGACTGAGAGTAGTGGATGTTCAGTGACTGTGTATTGAACAAACTGAAGAAAAATGGGAAATCTGAGTCAAATCCTAGAGAAAACGTAAAAGATGAAGGATGCCACAGCAGCCCAAGTGACACTGCACCAGGCGGTGTGGAGTTACATGTTGACAGCGCTGCCCCTCCCCCAGAACCTTCTGGATCCTTAGAAAAACTCAGCAATCCGAGCTGTGCATCTGGCCATGGTTCCAAAGCATCCGAGCGTGAAGGTCCATGCTCCATTCAGGTCAAGTCACAATGCGCTCACCAATCTGTGCATCTATGTCACACTGTCTGTAAGAGAACAGAAGAGATATCTATGTATTGCATTAGAACATATCAATGTATCATTCTAGTGTTCATGAGCCAGTTGCTCTGCCCCCTTGACAAGCCTTTTTTTTTTTTTTTTAATATTTGTAGACTCACAGGAAGCTGCAAACTTAGTATAAAGGAATCCTGTGTATGTTTCATCCAGTGATTTCTCCCAATGGCTATGTCTTGCATAATTTTAGCACAATATCCAAAGCAAGGTTTGATATCAGTACAATGTGTGTGTATAGTTCTATGCCATTTTATCCACATGTGTAGGTTTGTGTAACCACTCAGCCCAATGAAGATTCAGAACTACAGAGATTCACTACAGAGATTTCCCTCCGAATACCCCCTTACAGTCTGTCCCCTAAGCCCCCTCCACCACATATACAACTTTTAAACCCTGGCAAGGAGTAATCTGTTTTCCATCTCTATAACTTTAACATTTTGAGAATATAAATGCAATCACACAGTATGAGACCTTTACTCACTCAGAGACTTTTCTCACTGAGCGTATTGAACTTGAGATCTATTCAACTTAAGGTGTATAAATAATAATAATCAGGTTGTTTTCTCACTACATAGTATTTCACTGTATAGATAAACCAATTTGTTTACCAGTCACCTATTATTCTCTGGTGGCTCAGATGGTAAAGCGTCTGCCTACAAGATGGGAGACCCAGGTTCGATCCCTGGGTTGGGAAGATCCTCTGAAGAAGGAAATGGCAATCACTCCAGTACTCTTGCCTGGAAAATCTCATGGACGGAGGAGACTGGTAGGCTACAGTCCATGGGGTCACAAAGTCGGACACGACTGAATGACTTCACTTTTCACTTTCACCTATTATTCTAGGGCTTTATCATTTTCTAGTTTTAGCTATTATTACATATAAAACTGTTATGAACAATCACATTCAAGTTTTTGTGCTGATGTAAGTTTACTTCTCAAATATCCATTATTGAAACTACTGGTAAGTAATTACATGTTTAGTTTTATTTAAAAAATAAAAGTCAAACTGTCTTCAGAGTGGCTATATCACTTTATATTCCTACTAGCAATGTAAGAGATTCTGTTCCTGTCTTTACCAACATTTGTTAATGTCACTACTTTTTATTTCACGTGTTTTTATTTATGTGTTCCTTTTTCCCCCAGTCTGCTTTGATTTCTGGTGTTAGCATTGGGCAATTTGTATTGTCCATATTCAAATTCATTGATTTTTCAGTCTCCCTAGTATGCTGTTATAACCCATCTACTGAGCTTTTTATTTTGGCTACTGAATTTTTTTTTCAGCTCTGTAATTTCCTTCTAGTTCTCCTTCATAGAATCTATTTATTTGCTGATATTTTCTGTATTTGTGTTTGTTTCAACAGTACTCATAATTGCTTGGTGAAGCATTTTATGCTAATTGCTTTAAAATACTTGTCAGATAATTTTAACGTCTGCATCAACTTGGCTTTGGTGTATTACGATTGTCTTTTCTCATTCAATTTGAGATCTTCCTATTTCATAAGATGACCAATGATTTTCTACTGAAGCCTGAACATTTTGGGCAAGACATTGTATTTTGAAACTCTGGTTCTTATTTACGCGTTAGATCTCAACAGGCCTCCTCTTACAGTCTTTTTTAAAACAATGTCATACATTTATTTATTCACTTTTGGCTGTCCTGTGTCTTCACTGCTGTGCGCGGCTTTTCTCCAGTGGTGGCGAGTGGAGGTGCTCTCTAGCTGCGCTGCTGGCCTTCTTACCGCGGTGGCTTCTCTTCTTGCAGAGCACAGACCCTAGGGTGCACGGGCCTCCCTAGTTGTGACTCCCAGGCTCTAGAGCACAGGCTCAGTAGTTGTGGTGCATGGGCTTGGTTGCTCCATGGCATGGGGGATCTTCCCAGATCAGGGATTGAACCCATATCTCCAACACCGGCAGGCAGATTCCTCACCACGGAACCACCAAGGAAGCCTAGAAGCTTAATTGGTAAAAAGCCCCACACTGTCCGGTGGAGGTGGAAGTCCTGGTTGAACTCAGCCTCCACTGACATCCGGTAAGGTGGGGTGGGGGAGGCTTCCTTGTTACCACAGTGAGAAGGAGAGCTCATTCTCCCAGCAGGTCTCTGTGACACCACCCTGGGTGGAAGGTGGGGGGCAGTGCTTCTGCTTTTCCCCACGTGGTCTCCACTTGCAATGGGTGGGGAGTGGCCTTTTTCCTGCAGGTGATGCTGGAAGAACTAACTCTCCACGCAGTCCTCTGAGACCACTGCAGTGACAGCGGGCTGATGCCACTCTCATTTTTACTGGGGGTATCTAGGCCCCCCAAGTGTCCTTCCCTGACACCCGAGTGTCTGTACAACAGTCATTTCATGAAGACTGTGCTCATTTTAGGTAAAAATCTTTACTTTCTTTTAAGGTGAAAAGTCAATTACATGTTTGCTAAATCGGAGGCAATTTCACACAGACATAGGCTCCTCACCATTTACAGGACAGAGTCCATTCTTCTAAGGGTGCCCTCTGAGGACCGTTACAGTCTGTGCCTAGAAAAATTCTCCATTCCTTCCACTTCTCTTTGCCATGTGCTTTCTACTGCAGTCAGGTGGGTGACTTGTGGAGATCTACCTTGGAAGGAAAGTTATGACCAACCTAGATAGCATATTCAAAAGCAGAGACATTACTTTGCCAACTAAGTTCCTTCTAGTCAAGGCTATGGTTTTTCCAGTAGTCATGTATGGATGTGAGAGTTGGACTGTGAAGAAAGCTGAGCGCCGAAGAATTGATGCTTTTGAACTGTGGTGTTGGAGAAGACTCTTGAGAGTCCCTTGGACTGCAAGGAGATCCAACCAGTCCATTCTGAAGGAGATCAGCCCTGGGATTTCTTTGGAAGGACTGATGCTAAAGCTGAAACTCCAGTACTTTGGCCACCTCATGCAAAAAGTGGACTCATTGGAAAAGACTCTGATGCTGGGAGGGATTGGGGGCAGGAGGAGAAGGGGACGACCGAGGATGAGATGGCTGGATGGCATCACCGACTTGATGGACGTGAGTTTGAGTGAACTCCGGGAGTTGGCGATGGACAGGGAGGCCTGGCGTGCTGCGATTCATGGGGTCGCAAAGAGTCGGACATGACTGAGTGACTGAACTACCAACTACCTATGTCCAGCCTGTGCCCTCTCTTTGCTGACACTATTTCCTTCTCCCCAGAGAGCTCTCTTCTATTCAGTCACTCCCTGCACCCATACAAGCCTTGTTTGAATATTGTTTTACTGAAAAGTCTTGCTCAACCACAGAAATCTTTCACTACTTTCAAATTCTATGCTATCCCAAGCACACTTTTAGCATGTAACGTGGCACATTATGGGCTTCGCTGAGAGCTCAGCTGGTAAAGAACCTGGCTGCAATGCAGGAGACCCTGGTTCTATTCCTGGGTCAGGAAGACCCCCTGGAGAAGAAAAGGCTACCCACTCCGGTATTTTGGCCTGGAGAATTCCATGGATTATATAGTCCATGGGGTAGCAAAGAGTCAGACATGACTAGGAGACTTTCACTTCACTTTCATGGTACATTATAGGTTTCCCAGGTGGCGCTAGTGGTAAAGAATCTACCTAGCAACACAGGAGCTGAGTCTAAGAGATGCAGTTTCGATCCCTGGGTCAGGAAGATCCCCTGGAGGAGGCCATGGCAACCTAGTTCAGTATTCTTGCCTGGAGAATCCCATGGACAGAGGAGCCTGGTAGGCTATAGTTCCTAGGGTTGCACAGAGTTGGACACAGCTGAAAGACTTAGAATGCATGAGTGGTACATTACTAGTTTATTTTTTCATTTGTATATGTCCTGGTACCCAAACTATCTTATAAAATTTTTGCAGAGTGTTGTGAAATGCCTTACTCAAGAAAAGGATTTATTTTGGCTCTGCTTACATTCTTTCAGGTCAATCATTTGACTGATGGGTAGAGACTGAAGAAATTCAATGAGGAGGTGATGGTTTAGGACATAATGAAATTGAGTGATCAGAAACTCATTGAAAATAATTTCTAATAATGCAGGCATCAGTGAAAAATAATGCAAACTCACATTGTATGAATGATTAAAAAATATGAAGATATCCCAAAGTTCATTTTCTTATACAATTGCAAGAAGACATTCATTGCAGGGTGCCTCTTCGGTGGCTCAGTGGTAGGTAGAGAATCCACCTGCAGTGTGGGAGCCCCAGAGGATGAGGGTTTGATTCCTGGGTTTGGAAGATCCCCTGGAGGAGGGCATGACAACCCACTCCAGTATTCTTGCCTAGAGAATGCCATGGACAGGGGAGCCTGGCATGCTATAGCCCATAGGGTCACAAAGAGTCAGACCTGACTGAAGCGACTCAGCACAGCACAGCACACATTCATTGCAGGACAAAGTTTAGATTCATTTCATCAGTTCCTTTATTATTACAGCTCACAACAATGTCTGGTCCAAAGTTTATACATGAGAGTAAATAATATAAAAGAAAGGTGTTCCTTGTAATTACAATTTAAACATTAATTTACATCCCTTCACTTATCAGAAATGACTACTTACACTTTGACGTATTGAACATTTTTTTTGTTTTTTTTTTCATGTTTTGCTGTCTGTTTATTCATTTGCTTGTTTATTTGCCTTTTGCACTGGAGATACTCCCCAGAAGCTGCACTCTCTTGTAATCCCTAGGAAGGCATTTGAATCTGGAACCTAACTGAGGAGGGTCTTTTCAGCACAATTAGTGGTATTAGCTTCACAGCTTTCTGTCACAATAGACAGTCTACAATGCCATTAATACCCCAGGCTCCTACTTGCTTTCTGCACTATTATCATTATTTGTGGCTTTTATCTTCCTGATTGCCTCTCAAGGCAAAAGGAATGCTCTGTCTCCAGCTCACACCCTCATTCCAGGAAGGAAGATGATGAAGGAAGGTGATGAAAGTGACAAGAGAAAAGCAGTGGTGTCTATTCCAGGAAAGTAGAACCTTCCCAGAAACTCTTGGCTCACTTACACTTACTTCTCCTTTGCTGTGAGCTGTCACCCTAGCTGTTAGAAAGGTAAAATGTAATCTTTTGTATTTTTATCCTGGCACGTAGCCGCTCCGCTCCGAAGAAAACCTGTGTTGGGAGAAGGAGAGATGGATTTGGGGGTGAGAACTAGCAATGTTTGCAGAATACATCAGAGTTCTTATGGTATTAGTACATGAAAATCTATCCAAGCCTTTAAGAATGAGCTCTCGTCGTCCCTGTGCACCTTGTAGAAATGGCAAACCCCTCTGAATGTCCAGTAGTTAATCGACCCCAGCACCCGTGAAGACCTGCTCTTCAAGGCTCCTCTTCAGGAGGGCGCGTGCCCACACCCCCTGTTCTTGGGCATCACCCTGACATCTGCATCTTCTGTTCGTGGCAAGCGCAGGACAGATGTCGTATTCTCATCTGCTGTTTGTGCCACACTTTGAATCCAGGAAGCTTCTCTTTTACGTGTGGATAATGATATCCATCTGCCTGCCAGAGCAGGAGACACCAGAGACATGAATTTGATCCCAAGCTCAGGAAGATCCCCTAGAGAAGGGAATGGTAACCCATTCCAGTAATCTTGCCTGGAGAATTCCATGGACAGAGGAACTGGGCAAGCTATAGTCCATGGGATAGCAAAGAGTTGGACATGACTGTGCAAGTAACTTCCCTTATTTCCTCTTCAGTGTGTCGTAGCCACCCTGTAGCACATACTACACTCACAGTGCATTATTGCATATTACAGGCAAACACATTTCAACATGGCACATGAATTTTAAAATTTTAAGATAACGACAGATCGAAGAGGGAAAGACAAAAACAGAAAACACAGTCAACTTTTGCTTCCTTTGAAACATTTAAAGTTATGTGGTTGTGGCTGATAACCAATCTGCATTAGAAATGTTTCCTTTTGTCAGCATTCTGGCTTTTGTTTAAAAAAATAAAATAAAAGGAGAAAAGTAGTTTCTCAAGTTAGCAGAGCAAAGCCCTTTTCTAAAGGACCTATAAATAAATTTAAATTCCTGGTGCTGCCTCAAATGTAGCTCTTCTGAGCTGCAATGTCGGCTATTTCTCTGAAACTGGAGTAGTCATTCAAAAATAGTTTCACTCAATTTAACTGCCTATTGAACCCTCTAAATTACAGATATTAAGCCTTTGGTTTCACAACAAACTTAATGAACAGTTCTGACAATCTATAAGCAAGGCCACTGGAAATTCATGGGCCAGATGGAAGCACAGATTACACCATTTTCCTACTGGCCTGCAATTTTCTGGCACCTGGATCGACATTCCAGGGATACATACCATGTCTGGTGCAATGGCCCCTGCCCCTAATAACTGAATTTGTGTTTCACAAAAGCTCATAGCAGGCAGAGAAATGCCTGCTGACTGTCATTCACGATGCTTTGAAATATCAGGGTAAAACTCATTTAGAAGATGTACATGATATTGATAACACAAGGTGATCTAAGGAGAGCCTTTGAGAACAAATTCACCCAAGGAAGAAGAAAGACTATGGGGACAGGCAGGGTAAAGTCATAGTAATGCAATGAAGAAAGAAACCTGCAAGATCAGCAGGGAGAGATAAAAAAGCTTGTAGTAATGCTTCCTAAGGCCCACTTGACTTCACACTGCAAGATGTCTGGCTCTAGGTGTTGGAGGATGGTTGTCTCAGTCATCAAGATCTTTTTTGTGTAGTTCTTCTGTGTATTCTTGCCACCTCTTCTTAATCTTTTCTCTTCTTAGGTCCTTGCTGTTTCTGTCCTTTATCGTGCCCATCCTTGCATGAAATGTTCGCTTGATATCTCCAATTTTCTTGAAGAACTCTCTAGTCTTTCCTACTTCTATTGTTAGTTAGTAAAGGAAGAGAAGAAGACAGTTTGAAAGTCAAGACGTCTTCCTCCTTAGCCACCCAAGAATCTCTGAATTTCTTCCTGGGAAAATTAGCACTTGTGACACATGTTTTATTCTAAATATCCCATACATCTGCTCAGTTGTGATTTTGAGGGAAATGTGGTTCTTTACAGTTCTTCACTCCGAGATCCCTTTCCATGACCTGAAACATGGCCAGGTGCTGCTACAGGACGGGTTACCGTGGATGGGGTGATGCTGAGTGAACCGTCATCACATATTCCCAGACTCCTATTGCTTAGGGACTGATCTTGAGTGGCGCATGCCTGCAATGGCTTGGAGCGGGACTTGGGGATTGGGCTGGGTCACGACAGTGAGAGCACCAGATTCTGGCCATTAGACCAGTGGTCAGTGACCAGGACCCTGGCCCTTCAGCTTTGCAGAAAAAATTCCCACAAAGACTAAGAGTAGTGAAACAGATAAAGTATTTTCTAAGAGGAAAAACTCTTGAGACTCTTGAGAGTTCCTTGGACTGCAAGGAGATCCAACCAGTCCATTCTATAGATCAGCCATGGGATTTCTTTGGAAAGACTGATGCTAAAGCTGAAACTCCAGTATTTTGGCCACCTCATGCAAAGAGTTGACTCATTGGAAAAGACTCTGATGCTGGGAGGGATTGGGCAGGAGGAGAAGGGGACGACAGAGGATGAGATGGCTGAATGGCATCACCGACTCGATGGACATGAGTTTGAGTGAACTCCAGGAGTTGGTGTTGGACAGGGAGGCCTGGCGTGCTGCAATTCATGGGGTCACAAAGAGTCAGACACAACTGAGTGACTGAACTGACTGACTGAACTGAAGTGGAAAAAGAGTACAGTACATGTGGATAGAGACAGGGACAGACTCAGAAAGAGCCACTGAGTTGCAACCTCATGACGGTTTGAATCACTTTTATGGGTCATTTCATCCAGATTTCCTTTGGCAGATCATTTTGATTTCCCTGGTTCACCATCCATATTTGGTATATCTCAGGGTCTTCCCATGTGTGCCAAGCATCTCTTAGCCAAGATGGATTCTACCCAAGAGGCCTGTGGGTACAGCATCCCTTGACATTACACCCCTGTTGACATCCAAGGAGCCTTTCTGTGCACATGTGCTCTGGGAGGTTTCCTGACTTTGGGAATGAGAAATATGTGGTCTGGACAGAGCTCAGCCTCCTCCCTTAATCGTCCAGCTCTTCTGGCCTTGGAGTTTCAAGCAGTAGAGAAGGAATCTCCAATTGCTTTACCCAGAGGGGCCCTACCTCCTGCTTCAGAACCACGGCACCTATGCCTGACCTATTATAAAACTCCCTGCTTCCAAACATCACACATCACTCTTTCCTTTCCCCATCTTTATATTTCTCGTGTGGTATGGTCATTGTTTTTCACCAATTTTTCTTCCTGAGAGCAGACAGTGCGCTCCTTGGGAAGATTTCTCATTTGCTTCCTTATCCCTGTGTTCACAGGAAGCCTGAGACAGTGAAATCTTAGGAAGTGCGGGTTGAGTCAATGGAGGCTCCAAATTCCTGGGGCAAATTGAATGATTTCCTCTTACAAGCAACAGAGAACACCGAAAATGTGGATTTCATTAAAGGACAGAAGGGTGTCCTAAAGTGAAGAAAGTAAGACATGACTTCAAATAGTCAAGTTTGTGAACAGCAAAAAATAGCAGGGTGTACTGTCAATAGAATTGGGCACTGTTTTTTTTTAAAAAACTTAATTATCTAGTTATTTTTGTCTGTGCTGGGTCTTCGTTGTCACGCTCGGACTTTCTCTAGTTGCAGTGAGTGAGGGCTGCCCTCCAGTTGCGGTGCTTGGGCTTCTCCTTGTGCTGCCTTCGTTTGTTGTGGAGCACAGGCTTCAGTAGCTGCAGCACATCGGTTGTTCTGCAGTTGTAGCATGCAGACTCTAGGGCATGCGGGCTTCGAGAGTTGTGGCACACAGGCTCGGTAGTTGGGGCTCACCAGCCTCAGAGCACCTGCAGGCTCCTGTGGTTGCAGCCCTTGGGCTCAATATGTGCAGCTTGTGGGCTCTACAGTGTGGGCTCAATAGTTGTGCAACAAGCTGTGTGTGGTCTCCCCGGACCAGGCTTTGTACCTGTGCCTCCTGAGTTGGCAGGCAATTCTGACCCGCTGCACCATCAGGGCAGTCCCCTTCAGCACTGCTTTTGGAGGAATTTGTTAGCGTCATTTCATCTGAAAGGGGTCGGCTTCACCCACTGTACGTATCAGAAGTTGTTAATCTGGCAAGAAGCAGGCATAGATCTTCTGGGTTTCTATGGAATCAAACGCTTTGGTGGAGGCCAGGGGAAATTCCATCAGCATTATACACTCCAGACAGAAATTCTTATTAAAAATAACCGTGGAATGGTCTGACATTAGAAGCTGAAGGGTCCCTAGAGTATGTACTATAAATACCTCATTTTACAGATGTGGAGGTGAAGACCAAGTCAGAGAAGGGAGTCAGCTCTATCCGGCAGCTTGGGTCATCACATAGCTAATGTCCAGCTTTCCAGCCCAGACTCCTGGCAACCTTTGGGATGCCAAAAATTGGCAAAAGGTATATGAGGGCTATTATCACTTTCTCAGAAACACTAATGGAAGTCAGATTGCTGATATCCATGGGGCAGCCAAAGCAGCTAAAATGTAAGTTGTACTGTATATGAGGAAGGAGCTGATATTTCTCAACTTCTGGCTGAAATTGCAGTGACAAAATTTAGTCAAATTTATTATTTGGTGATAAACTGATAGGAGATGATGTGTCAATAATACCTAAATTGTGAAAAATGGCATACATTAATTAAATGTTCTCTTTTTGCTTTTAAGTCAACCTTGACTTTTTTTTTTTCTTAAACAGTATGCAGAGGAGTTCTTCATGAGTGAAAATTATCATGGCCAACAGAATGGTCATCCAGTGTTCCATCTTCCTTTTGATCTCCTGGCTGCCAGGCAGGGGTCAAAGGACTATGGCGTGGTGATGTGTGTGCTCAGTCATGTCCGATTCTTGGCAGCTGATCATGTAGCCCACCAAGCTCCTCTGTCCATGGGATTTCCCAGGCAAGGTGGGTTGTCCTTTCCTACTCCATGGGATCTTCCTGACCTTGGGATTGAACCAGCACCTCTGCACTGGCAGGTGGATTCTTTTTACCACTGAGCCACCTGGGAAGCCCAGCTGCAACAGGAATGGGACCCATTTTCACCAGACCCCATTGTCCATGCACTTTGCACCATCCATGGATGAGGATGAACAGATAACATCTACTGGAGGAACAGAGGCCTCCTGACTTCACATCCACTACCCTGTGATGGTTTTGCCTCCTAAAGCTCTGCATTTCTGCCCCTTGGGAGATTCCAGTCTTCCCAGGTCCCCAGTTTGTCTTCTATCTACACACTTAAATTAAGACTTGAACCAACTGTTTCTTAGAGGTTCAAAGAGAACATCCACTGTCACCACCACTATTGCCATGAGAGGTCAACTAATACTTTTCCCTTCACAAAAGCAACACATAACAGATGGCTTTTCCTACCCTTGACCTTTAGTTTTGTGTCAAACCTAGCAATCACAGTGTTGACCTTTACAGAGGAAGGCTAATGGAGTGCACTGAGGCATTTTCTATGGCATGTGTCACATCAGATGCAAAGAATCAGATTTGCATACGTTTTGCTGACTATCGAAAAGGGTTTTTCCTTCTCCTCCCATATCTCCTGTTCAACTGTCTCTACGTTCTTTTCCTTCAAGGAGGTCAGGCATTGCATGGGAGGTAAAAAGTGGACGTCAGCAGTGTCTGGTAGAGATTCCTCTGGAGATGAGCATGATCTGTGCTGCTCTCAGACTGATTAAATGATGGGTGCCGTGGGAGCAGAAGGAGACGGTATGCAAGCTTCAGTAAACGAAAGTAATGCATTAGAACGCAGCTTCAGGGTCTCATTTAAAAATATAATTCAGGCACCAGCAGAAGCCTTTAAAATACTGGCAGATGTCTCTATGCCATATTTCATGTAGAAGGACAAAGTGGATTAAAAGACAAATGTAATCCACAGTATAGTTCAGTTTCTCTTATGTTCACTAGTGCTTTAATTTCTTTCCAATCTATTTTCTTTAAAGAGGATTTTATGTCTATTTTTTTCCTACGCTACTGTAAAATTACTATAAGTTAACCTCAGAGATAGTCTCAAGCTATTAACTCATGTATACGTTGTCCCTTCCCTCGTCCTTTCAGTTCAGTTCAGCGGCTCAGTCATGTCTGACTGTTTGTGAACCCATGGACTGTAGCGTGCCAGGCTTCTCTGTCCGTCACCAACTCCCAAGCTTGCTCAAACATATGTCCATTGAGTTGGTGATGCCATCCAACCATCTCATCCTCTATCATCTCCTTCTCCTCCTGCCTTCAATCTTTCCCAGCATCAGAGTCTTTTCCAGTGAATCAGTTCTTTGCATCAGGTGGCCAAAGTATGGGAGTTTCAGCTTCAACATCAGTTCTTCCAATGAATATTTAGGACTGATTTCCTTTAGGACTGACTGGTTTGATCTCCTTGCGTTCCAAGGGACTCTCAAGAGTCTTCTCCAACACCACAGTTCAAAAGCATCAATTCTTCGGTGCTCAGCTTTCTTTATAGTTCAACTCTCACTTCCACACATGACCACTGGAAAAACCATAGCCTTGACTAGATGGACCTTTGTTGGCAAAGTAATATCTCTGCTTTTCAATATACTATCTAGGTTGGTCATAACTTTCCTTCCAAGGAGTAAGCATCTTTTAATTTCATGGCTGCAGTCACCATCTTCAGTGATTTTGGAGCACAAAATAATAAAGTCAGCCACTGTTTCCACTGTTTCCCCATCTATTTCCCATGAAGGGATGGGACCAGATGCCATGGTCTTCGTTTTCTGAATGTTAAGCTTTAAGCCAACTTTTTCACTCTTCACTTTCACTTTCACTTTCATCAAGAGTCTCTTTAGTTCCTCTTCACTTTCTGCCATGAGGGTGGTGTCATCTGCATATCTGAAGCTACAGATATTTCTACTGGCAATCTTGATTCCAGCCTGTGCTTCATCCAGCCTGGCATTTCACACGATGTACTCTGCATATACCTAAATAATCAGGGTGATAATATTACAGCTTTGACATATTCCTTTCCCGATCTGGAACCAGTTCGTTTTCCCATTCCAGTTCTTTCATTCACCATTTATTTAGAACCTACTGTTTGCAGACTGTGGAATGGGGACCATTATCTTCAGGCGTTGGACTCAGTGGTAAAGAATCTGCGGGCAAATGTAGGAGATGCAAGAGATGTGGATTCAGTCCCTGGGTGGGGAGGACCTTCTGGAGGAGGAAATGGCAACCCACATGGCCAGAGGAGCCTGGAGGACTGCAGTCCATGGGGCTGCAAAGAGTCAGACACAACAAAGCAGCTAAGCATTTGTGTGCATGCACAACACACACACACACACACACACACATCTTCAGGGGAGAAATGGAATGATCCTGGAAGCTTATCCTTTGAAATCTCATGGCTTCATCCAAGGGGAAGATTCTCATAAACATACTCCCATTTCCCTCTTGAGCTGATGATGAGGTGACCAGGGCAAAACAGCTATTGTTTTCTGCTTCTAGCTTTAATTCCCTGCCCCCATTTCCCAGTGCTGTTTATCAGGCTTTCTATTTCTGAGTCTGTTTCTCTTTTCCCTGATTGTCCTATTTTGAAGTCAGTTCAAACGCCAAGCAAAGTGCTGATTCAAGCACGGCCGTGCTATCTGTTTGGAGATGAATTTGGAAGATTTATCAGTTGGGAGATTTTTGTGATCCTTAAGTAGGGAAACCGTTTCCAGAGCTACCTATTGTGTAACACTGAGATGGAAGGATTGCCAGCCTTTCCCATAGAGTGTAATTCCCGCTGACTGAAGGGAAAGAGTTGGAGAGGAGATCACTGCTGACCTGAGGATTTAGGGGAATCATGGCCCCCTTGGACACATTACCTTGACTTGTGATGAGGTTTTCTTTCTGAGACGTTTATAGGATGAGGCATCTTAAGGGAGTTTGCCCCTAGACAAATTGACTGGGCATGGTGTTCCTTAGCCATCTCCAGCTGCCACTCACATATTTAGGGGAAAAAAAGTAAAACAGAAAAGTCACTTTGAAAATCTATTTCCTCCTAACCTCTAATGTCTTAAGTGTAGGAAATGCCCTCTTAGTCTGTTTCCCCTAAAAATGAATCAGCAAACTAAATGGAAAACTGTTGAATCTAATTGTTAATGGGATTACGGTTCAATCCATGGAAAGTATAAGGAAGTGGTTTGTTATTGAAAGAAAAAACCTAAAACAAGAGAGCCAGCCTCACCATGCCACCACCTGCAAACTTGGAATGGCCTTAAGCGTGATGGACGATGTCTGTTTCTCATTTTGAAGAGACAGTTCAGAAAGAGAAGGGGCAGACCAGAGGTAGAAGCCACAGAAGTGGGAGCAACACTTTGTCTCCTGGCCCCTGGTCCCCTTCCTCTGCTCTTTTCAGTCCTTGAAAATCAATAGATTCCTGGAAGCATGACCTTGATCACAATAAGAGTGACTGTTAAGTTCTATCAAGCACTCATCAGTGTGTAAGCCCTGAGCTTGGACGTTATCAATCAAAGTTTGAACACACAAGAAATGCACACTTCCATGGGGCAGTGAATGTTTATAGAACTCCACCATCTGCAGAGGAGGAGAGAGAAAGTGTGCACAGTCACTCTTGTCTCCCTTTTTGCGACCCCATGGACTGTAGCCCGCAAGGCTCCTCTGTCCATGGGATTTTCCAGGCAGGAATCCTGGAGAGGGGTTGTCATTTCCTATTCCAGGGGATCTTCCTGACCTTGGGATCGAACCAGCACCTCTGCATTGGCAGGTGGATTCCTTTACCACTGAGCCACTGGGGAAGAGGACCATGTAATAAATATCACTTGTGACTCCTCAGATGGGTACATAAGACATATTTGTCCATTCTCTGCCTCTGGTCTCCATTCCTGCCCTGCAAATAGGGAGAGAGTGAGACTAAGGGAGAAAGTAGCATCAGTGTACATACACTGTCAGGTGTAAGATGGATAGCTGGTGAGAAGTTGCATTGTAGCACAGGGAGCCCAGGTTGGTGCTCTGTGATGACCTGGAGGGGTGGGGTGGAGAAGGGGAGGGAGGCTCAAGAAGGAGGGATGTGTGTATAATTATGGCTGATTCTCCTTGTTGTACGGCAGAAACCAAAACAACCTTGCAAACGTTAAAAAAAAATTAAAATGCAAAGAAAAGAAATTCTCTGATAATAAAATAGAATTGCCCTCTGAGATTTATTTTATTTTATTTTTTATTTTAACTTTAGTTTACTTTACATTACTGTATTGGTTTTGCCAAACATTGACATGAATTCACCACGAGTGTACCTGCGTTCCCAAACATGAATCCCCTCTCACCTCCCACCCCATACCATCTCTCTGGGTCCTCTCCTTGCACCAGTCCCAAGCATCCCGCATCCTGCATCAGACATCGACTGGCGATTCGTTTCTTACATGACAGTATACATGTTTCAATGCCATTCTCCCATCTCATCCCACCCTCTCCCTCTCTCTCTCCCCCAGAGTCCAATAGTTCACTCTATAGATCTGAGTGTCTTTTGTTGTCTCACATACAGGGTCATCATCCCCATCTTTCTAAATTCCATATATATGCGTTAGTATACTGTATTGGTGTTTTTCTTTCTGGCTTACTTCACTCTGTATAATCGGTTCCAGTTCCATCCATCTCCTTAGAACTGATTCAAATGTATCCTTTTTAATGGCTAATACTCCATTGTGTATATGTACCACAGCTTTCTTAGCCATTCATCTGCTGATGGACACCTAGGTTGTTTCCATCTTCTGGCTATTATAAACACATGTATTTGGGAATACCGTTATTGTGGAAATGAACAGACCTTTATTATTTTTCCTGGAAACCTGTGTTTAGAGGCCACGGTATTTCATGAATTGAAAAAAGTATTCTTGAATTTTTGTTGCTGGCTGCTTCTACCTTGGCTTTTCTGAATTATCAAGAAAGGCAGTAAAACTACCTGGCCTCAAAGTTTACTATTGTTCATGTATATTAGGGTCCCACTGCTTTCTTTCTTGGTCCCAGGAACAGAGAAAATTTAATTTTTTAATTTTTTAAGAGGCATTTTTTCATTGGGCCTGTCTGTCAAAGATGCAAAGTGAATCTCCCTTTTGAAACTTCTGCTACTGAAGGAGGATACATGTCCTTTCACACATTCTTACAGTCGCATGTGGAAATGGAGTGTCAGAACTAAAAGCACTAAAAACAAGGAGGTTATAAAATACAGAAAACAGTGACCTATAGCTGGAGCCTACTAGGGGTGAGTGGGGGTTTATTGCTCCTGATTGGTGAAGCCACAGAAGGTCAGAAGAGGGATGAATTCACTTCTGTTCTTTCCAGACAGGCGGTGAGCTAAATTTGCTTTAAGTTGTGTAGACTTCTTAATGTTTCTTTAATATCAGGACCCAAAATTGATTCTACTTACATTTTCTTGTAATTTTGTATCAGGATCAGTTCAGTTACTCAGGCGTGTCTGTCTCTTTGTGACCCCATGAACTGCAGCATGCCAGGCCTCCCTGTCCATCACCAACTCCCAGAGTCCACCCAAACCCATGTCCATTGAGTCGGTGATGCCATCCAACCATCTTATCCTCTATCATCTCCTTTTCCTCCTGCCCTCAATCTTTCCCAACAATAGGGTCATTTCAAATGAGTCAGCTCTTCGTATCAGGTGGCCAAAGTATTGGAGTTTCAGCTTCATCATCAGTCCTTCCAATGAACACCCAGGACTGATCTCCTTTAGGATGGACTGGTTGGATCTCCTTGCAGTCCAAGGGACTCTCAAGAGTCTTCTCCAACACCACAGTTCAAAAGCTTTCTTTATAGTCCAACTCTCACTTCCATACATGATCACTGGAAAAACCATAGCCTTGACTAGATGGACCTTTGTTGACAAAGTAACATCTCTGCTTTTTAATATGCTGTCTAGGTTGGTCATAACTTTCCTTCCAGGGAGTAAGCACCTTTTAATTTCATGGCTGCAGTGACCATCTTCAGTGATTTTGAGCACAAAAAAGTAAAGTCAGCTACTGTTTCCACTGTTTCCCCATCTATTTGCAATGAAGTGATGGGACTGCAAGAGAAGAAGGGGATGACAGAGGATGAGATGATTCGATGGCATCACTAACTCACTGGAAATGAGTTTGAGTAAACTCTGGGAGTTGGGATGGACAGGGAGGCTGGCAGGCTGCAGTCCATGGGGTCGCAAAGAGTCGGACATGACTGAGTGACTGAACTGAACTGAACTGATAGCCAATTAACAATATTGTGATAGTTTCAGGTGAGCAGCAAAGGCACTTAGCTAATAGATGTATATATATATATACATATATATATATATACACACACACACATATATATATATATATACACATACATATATATATACATACATACATACATTCTGCCCTAAACTCCCCTTCCATCCAGGCTGCCACATAACATTGAGCAGAGTTCCATGTGCTATGCAGTAGGTCCTGTTGATAATCCATTTTAAATATAGTAGTCTGTACATGTTCATGTCAAACTCCCTAACTACCCCTCACCCCCATCTTTCCCCCACCCTGGCAATCATAAGTTTATTCTCTAAGTCTGTAGGTCTCCTTCTGTTTTATAAGTTCATTTGCGTCATTTCTTTTTAGGTTCTGCATTCAGGGATGTCATAGGATACTCCTCCATCTGACTTACTTCCCTCAGTATGACACTCTCTAGTTAGTCACTCTTTAATAAAGAATGCATTCCATTTCACAGGAGAGAGAAATTTTATCAGTCCCAAAGTCCTGGGGATAAATATGCCATGCAAAAATGTTTATGTCTGTGATGTTTAGAACATGATAGAAACTATTTTCACTAATCATTTTTCAACAGTGCAGACAAGCTGTATGGGTCTGTTTCTTAACTGGCTTCCGGTGAGAGCCGATGGACAACGGTCAGGATACAATGACCCTGTCAAGGAAGTTCTGGAGCTGGTGCTGAAGGTGCTCTATGTTGGGATGAAGGGCGTGGAGGCAGCGAGGGATGTCTGCCTCTGGAGGGTAGTTGCTTCTCTCAACGCACTTAAGTTATGCGGAAAGCCTGGAGAATCTGGAAGAGTGGAGTCAATGTGACTCTCAGATGATGCCTTTGGGACACCAGTTGTCTCAGATGGGCTTGAGACAAGAATAGCATGCCAGGCTCCGCAAATGGCTGTCACTTGGGAGAACCAGAAGGGCAGGCATTTTGTGTTATTGACAGAAAGAAGATCAATATGCTCTACCAAGCTGAGAGAAAACAACTCGTTCTTTTTGTGGAAAATGGAAGATTCTGACACACAGTCTTGCTTGATGGAAGGTTGGGAGATGGAGGGTCTGTGGGGAGGGATGAGGGTGTCGGCAGTAGAAACAGATGGCTTCAAGGAACGGATATCAAGACCTTTCAGCCCGTAGCAAAGCTCCTGCATTGAAGGAAGGGTAAAGGTGAAGACACTGTCAACCTATGATGCTCAAGAAGAAGGGGAAAACAAACCAAAGACCAGGGCAGTAAAAGTAAAACCAGACACTAGTTTAATTCTCTTTGATTTTTTAAATGAAAAGTCCAGGTTAAAAAGAGGAAAAATAAGCCTGTAGCAGAGTATTTACCAAAAACCAAGAGCAGCTATAGTATTAAATGGAGAATTGTTTTTTTTTTTTTTTAAAAAGGCTCCATTAAAATCAAGAAAAATAAAAGGACACCAATTATTCAAGATTACATAGAAGTAAGGCTTGTCATTCTTGTCTTCTTTGTACTTTTCAGTAAAATATGTTTCATTTCAAATGGTAGGTACACATTTGTTGTACTTTAATAAATAATTTTAATAATTAAAAGTAGCAATAAATGTGTACCTCTGATTTGAAGTAAAATATATTTAATTGAGAAATACAAAGAAAATGAGAGTGACAAGTCTTTTAATTAAAATGCCAATTCTCCTAAGGAATATAATCCAATAAAAATTTCAATCATAACCTTAACAAGGGTATGTTTGGGAAATAGACAAATTGAATATAAAACTTAGATGGAAGAATACATATGTGAAGGTTGCCAAGAACAATGTGAAATACATGCATAATTGAGGTGGATTTGTCCTATCAGATATTCAGTTCAGTTCAGTCGCTCAGTCGTGTCCGACTCTTTGTGACCCCATGAATCACAGCACGCCAGGCTTCCCTGTCCATCATCATCTCGTGGAGTTCACTCAGACTCACGTCCATCGTGTCCGTGATGCCATCCAGCCATCTCATCCTCTGTTGTCCCCTTCGCCTCCTGCCCCCAATCCCTCCCAGCATCAAAATCTTCCAATGAGTCAGCTCTTAGCATCAGGTGGCAAAAGTACTGGAGCTTCAGCTTTAGCATCATTCCTTCCAAAGAAATCCCAGGGCTGATCTCCTTCAGAATGGACTGGTTGGATCTCCTTGCAGTCCAAGGGACTCTTGAGAGTCTTCTCCAACACCACAGTTCAAAAGCATCAATTCTTCGACGCTCAGCCTTCTTCACAGTCCAACTCTCACATCCATACATGACCACAGGAAAAACCATAACCTTGACTAGACGGACCTTAGTCGGCAAAGTAAT
>SJYQ01005434.1:148528-170720 GCA_006410935.1 Redunca redunca
TGCACCAGCCCCAAGCATCCTGTATCCTGTATCAAACATAGACTGGAGATTCGTTTCTTACATGATAGTATATATGTTTCAATGCCATTCTGCCAAATCATCCCACCCTTCCCCTCTCCCACAGAGTTAAAAGTCCGTTCTATACATCTGTATCTCTTTCGCTGTCTCGCATAGAGGGTTATCATTACCATCTTTCTGAATTACATATATATATGTTAGTATACTGTATTGGTGTTTTTCTTTCTGGCTTACTTCACTCTGTATAATCGGCTCCAGTTTCATCCACCTCATTAGAACTGATTCAAATGTATTCTTTTTAATGGCTAAGTAATACTCCATTGTGTATATGTACTACAGCTTTCTTATCCATTCATCTGCTGATGGACATCTAGGTTGTTTCCATGTCCTGGCTATTATAAACAGTGCTGTGATGAACATTGGGGTACACATGTCTCTTTCAATTCTGGTTTCCTCAGTGTGTATGCCCAACAGTGGGATTTCTGGGTCATAATGCAGTTCTATTTGCAATTTTTTAAGGAATCTCCACACTGTTCTCCAGTGGCTGTACTAGTCTACATTCCCACCAACAGAGTAAGAGGGTTCCCTTTTCTCCACACCCTCTCCAGCATTTATTGCTTGTAGACTTTTGGATTGCTGCCATTTTGACTGGTGTGAAATGGTACCTCATTGTGGTTTTGATTTGCATTTCTCTGATAGTGGATGATGTTGAGCATCTTTTCATGTGTTTGTTAGCCATCCATATGTCTTCTTTGGAGAAATGTCTATTTAGTTCTTTGGTCCATTTTTTTGATTGGGTCGTTTATTTTTCTGGACTTGAGCTGCATAAGTTGCTTATATATTTTTGAGATTAGTTGTTTGTCAGTTGCTTCATTTGCTATTATTTTCTCCCATTCAGAAGGCTGTCTTTTCACCTTGCTTATAATTTCCTTTGTTGTGAAGAAGCTTTTCATTTTATTTAGATCCCATTTGTTTATTTTTGCTTCTATTTCCAGTATTCTGGGAGGTGGATCATAGAGGATCCTGCTGTGATTTATGTCGGAGAGTTTTGCCTATGTTCTCCTCTAGGAGTTTTATGGTTTCTGGTCTTACATTTAGATCTTTAATCCATTTTGAGTTTATTTTTGTGTATGGTGTTAGAAAGTGATCTAGCTTAATTCTTTTACAAGTGGTTGACCAATTTTCCCAGCACCACTTGTTAAAGAGATTGTCTTTAATCCATTGTATATTCTTGCCTCCTTTGTCGAAGATAAGGTGTCCATAGGTATGTGGATTTGTCTCTGGGCTTTCTATTTTGTTCCATTGATCTATATTTTTGTCTTTGTGCCAGTACCATACTGTCTTGATGACTGTGGCCTTGTAGTAGAGCCTGAAGTCAGGTGGGTTGATTCCTCCAGTTCCATTCTTCTTACTCAAGATTACTTTGGCTATTTGAGGTTTTTTGTATTTCCATACAAATTGTGAAATTATTTGTTCTAGCTCTGTGAAAAATACCGCTGGTAGCTTGATAGGGATTGCATTGAATCTGTAGATTGCTTTGGGTAGTATACTCATTTTCACTATATTGATTCTTCCAATCCATGAGCATGGTATATTTCTCCATCTATTAGTGTCCTCTTTGCTTTCTTTAATCAGTGTTTTATAATTTTCTGTATATAGAAATACACAGAATTAATTTCCAGGTGGGAAAACCCAGGTCCAACTTATTTGGAAATTTAAACTTGTGTTGAAATTAAATGTAAGTCACATCTGGTCATGCAGAAGAGGATGAGTCTGGGTCTTTGAAGATAAAGGCAAACTGTATGGACAGTGGTTTGACCTTTAAACATATCAACATATATACTGTAATAAGCCAAATAATTTTTTTCCAAAATAGACCATTCAGGAGATGACTGAAAAAAGAAATTGAGTCTGGAAAGATAACTTGTAGCCAAGTTTCAGGATATCTTTAATTTTATATTAAGGACTAAGGAACTTTTCAAGGATTTTAATTTGGAGATGGAATTGAGACCTGTTATTTAAAAATATGCAGCACATCCTGAGAAAGATCAGCAGACCCTTTGGTGCCTTGTGTGCGATTTGGGGGAAAGGGACAGCAGAGGAGACATTTAAACAACAGAGCTTTGAAAACAACCTTAGAGCAGGACTATGCAGAATCCCCATCAGGGCTGCACTTTCACTACATCACTGAGTCATTGCACAAAGGCTCTAAGGTGGGTATTAATGTGCTCACCTGCATATTAAGAAAGTGAAACTCAGAGAGGACACACAGTTTGTCTAAGTCATTCATCTTGCATGGGATTTATTAACATTCTTATTAAGTATCCAGTTTATTCCACATTGGTAAGATAGTATTTAGAGAGATTCATGATATAGCAAGTTGCCTGGGATTTGAAAAATGAGGAAAATAAATAACAATAAAGAAAACCCAGAAACGACCCTTAAGATCAAGTTTTAGGTCATTATCTTGGATGACATATCTGACTTTGTTCATGTTTCTAGACTCAGATTTTGTTTCAGTCTGACGCATTTTCTAGTTTCTCTCCTACAAAGGACAACAAGGCAAGGAGGCAGAGGAGAGGAGAGGAGAGATGAGCCTAAGGACACTGAGGCTGTGGTTAATAAAGGGAGTGGACATGAAATACTGTCTCAGTAGCTGGCTGTCGAGCCACAGAATTTCCTGAGTTCTTACTTCTTTTAAACGCTGTAACCTATTAAGACTACAAAATTTATGTATCATCTCTTAAACAAAATCTCACAAATGCCATGATATCCATTTCTTCTCAAACAGTAGGAGGTGTCAGGATCTCATAGATCTTGGGGAATCAGGTATTTCTTTCATTTTATTAAAACTCTCATGCCCATGTCCAGTTTGGTATGTATGCCAGAATGCAAATGTTTTCTTGGCACTTTCTAAGAAATCTGGAATGATCCAAATGAACATAAGAACTGGTGGGTGATAACTGTGTCACAACCAGAATTATAGATTTTAGAGCTGGGAGGAAGCAGAGTTGCCTATTTTTAAAATATAAATTCCAACTGTTCAAAACCCTGTGGTTTCCAGGATTTAATTAATGCTCTCTTTGAGGGCCCATTAATGAGGTGTAGAGACTTCTGGGTTAACCTTTATTGGCACTCTAATAACATGTAGTACATATTTAAAGACTATTTTGGAATGTGTCATTCCTGCCCACTTCTGCAAAAGTGTGACTACAGGCAGAGATCATTAGCCAGTCCGGATGGTTCTAAGGATTGTTCTAGAGAGGGCTTTTTCTAACAACAGTCCCTGAACAGTCACTGTGTCCTAGAGACGAGGGGTGCCCCCGCCTCTCTGTATGGATATGCCAGGGCTGCTGTAAAGAAGTGCTATGGTCTGGTTGGCTTCAATATCAGAAATGTAATCCCTCACAGTCTCGAAACCAGAAATCAGAGATTGAGGGGGTCCTTCTGAGGTTGTTGGGGAGAGCCTGCTTCCTTCCTTGCTCCTACCTTGGATAGTTTGCTGACCATCTCTGATTTCCTGGACTTGTAGAAGCAGTGCCCAATCTCCGCCTTCATCTGTATATGGCGTTCTCCCTGGGTGCTTACCTGTGTCCAAATTTCCCCTTTTTATAAGGTCTTTTGTGGTGGTTCTTCAGTCGCTAAGTAGTGTCCAACTCTCTTGAGATTCATGGATGGTAGTCTGCCAGGCTCCTCTGTCTATAGGGTTCTCCAGACAAGAATACTGGGGTGGGCTGCCATTTCCTTCTCCAGGGGATCTTCTTGACCCAGGGATCAAACTGGTGTCTCCTGCTTGGCAGGCCAATTCTTTACTGCTGAGATACCTGGGAAGACTTTTATAAGGATACCAGTCATATTGAATTATAGGTCTACCCTATAATTGAACCCATGTCTCCTGCTTTGGCAAGCAGATTCTTTACCGCTGAGGTACCAGAGAAGCACATTAGTATACTATATATTATTAATAGATACACCAGGTTTCTTTTTGACCTTCTCTTAACTAGTATCTACAACAACCCCCTTCTTAAATAAGGTCAAATTCTGCAGTACGGGACATAAGATGTGAACATGTGAATTTTGAAGGATCATAATTCAACTTATAATAATTCCAATATGGACAAGGGGCTTCCTCTGGCTCCCTGCCTCTTGATAGCTCAGTCTCTAGCCAGACTGCCCTTTCTAGTCTTCCCTCCATGCTTTTCTCCCTGCTTCTTGTCATGTAGAAAACTACAATTGTCCTGAAGTAGGTTTCCTTATAATCTCCTAAAGCCTTTCCAGAAAGCTACAGATCAATATTAATCTCTCCTTTTTTTCTGTCATTCATCTCATTAATGGATTTAACAAATCTTTATCATTAGTCATCTTTAATTCTTTATCTCAAAAAGTCCCTTATATCTTAAGAGTGGCAAACATTATGTTCTTAATCTAGTGTGTCCTATGCTGTGTTCCATAGATGGATTTGTGGTTCTAGGGCTCAGGAAAGTATGACTGTTCTACAGAAGAGAGTATGCATTTGCTGTCTTGATTAAAGAGAAAAACCAGGAGAAATGAAGGAGGTGGGGGGTAGAAAAGAATAGAAAAAGGAAAACACAAACTGTTTCTCAAGAGAAAGCTAAAGAAGCTGCTGGACATATGTTCTTTTGGAACATTCTGCCTTTCAGTTGAGAAGGTGGCTGCATTGCAAATTAACATAGATATATTTAGCACAAAGAATACACTCTGATACAAGAAGCCTTCCGTGACAACCACAGCTCTTAGCCATTGAGCCAGTTTAGAGGGCAGAGGTGTTGTTCATTCAGCTTTGCTAAAAGCTTTTGGTTTCTAACTGACTTTCTGTTTCTTGCTATATTTGCAGCCCTAGATTCTCCAAAGAATCTCTGCATAGCAACTAAGGCATCTTGGGTGATGAAGTTCTAGATAGTATTGCTGTAGAGAGAGGTTTGTTCTGAGTAATAAAGCCAATACTCTAGAAACTGGAAGAACAGTGAGTGGCCAAAGAGTGTTAGCTAGATTCTCCAGGGTACAGAGAAGGACACGCTACCATCAGTTCAGTTCAGTTCAGTCGCTCAGTTGTGTCCAACTCTTTGCGACCCCATAAATTGCAGCACACCAGGCCTCCCTGTCCATCACCAACTCCTGGAGTTCACTCAGACTCACTTTAAAATTCTTCATCAATCTCTTGCTTCAGATAGTGAGTAATCTTCATTCCTTTTATTTTCAGCCTTGAGGGCTCTCAACCAGAGTCTTATTTTAACATCCCTTTATGCTATGCTTATTGTACATGTCTTCCCTCCAGACTGCATGCTCTTTGAAGCCAGTGGTACATTACTTTTTTTTTTTTTCCCTTTGCATCTTCATAGATCAGCATATTCTTGGCATACGTTAAGTGCTCAATAAATATTTGTGAAGAAATGAATGAATGAAAGTGTTTAAAGAGAGTTAGGTAGCATTTTTAAATTTGGTGCCAGTGTATACTTAGCAATATCACAGAGGATAGCAGTTTGCTAAGAAAAGTAATTTGAGAATGTCTTATGTTCAAAGATTAATAGTAAAATGATATTAAATATTTTCACTGGTGAGTCTCTAGAGGTGGTAGTGAGCCTTGGTAGTTACATTGTCTGAACGCAAAACATTATAGCATTAAACTGGAGCCTGTAAGCAGCACTTGCTGGAAGCCCATATCAACATTTCTGTGTTTCTTGCCAGTTCCTCGCCAATCCTTTAAAAGGGTGGCTCAAAAACAAGGCCAATGGTTCATATTACATACGATCACTTATGGATCCCAGTTACTCAAAAATTTCACTCCACATACTGTGCTTGCCAAAAAGCTTTAATTTCAGAAATGTTTAATTGATTGATTATGCTGTGAAGCATAGAAGGCTGAGAAGTACCAAAGACATCTTTTTTGTTGTTGTTGTTTGAGAGTTTTATTGTGATGTGACAGTATATTTTTAACATTCTGTTAGAATAGGATGGTCGTTGCTGAGTTACTAAGTCGTTTCCACCTCTTTGTGACCCCATGGACTGTAGTCTGCCAGGTTCCTCTGTCCATAGGGTTACCCAAGCAAGGATACTAGAGTGAGTTGTCATTTCCTTCTCCAGGCAATATTCCTGACCCAGAGATTGAACCCATGTCTCCTGCCTTGGCAAGCAGATTCTTTACCACTGAGCTACCAGAGAAGCACATTAGTATACTATATATTAGTAATAGATACGCCAGGTTTCTTTTTGACAACTATGATGATTTGGGCTCAAAACTATTCTTTTCTTTTTTTTAGAAGTTGTTGTTGAAGTATAATTACATTATGATTTTGGCTTAGATTCTGCTGTACAACAAAGAGAATCACCCATATGTACATCATGCTATAACCTTTATGTATCATCTTTCATTTTAAAAATTATATGGGGTTTCAGTTATTGACCCCAGCAACAAAGGCATTTAAGGGTAGAAAAGCAGTTCCCATTAGCCCGTGGCCTCCCCCATATCTTTCAGTTGTGACAGAAAATGTATATGAATTTTGATAAAGAACTTGAAACATTCACTACCAAGTGTAGATTTTGAGATGGGCTTTGAATTTTTATTCTAGGGTCACCTGGTCACAATAATAGATTTTCCAAATTGATAAATGGCAAGGTCATCGTCATATCAACTAAAAATATAATGGATCATTTTTGAAACTCTTAGAACATGATTAAATATTTGAAAAATCTCTAGTAACAAATAGAACACGCTGTTGTCTCTTTATCATTGGAAATAAAACTCTAGACTCTTGAATTTATAAATTGATGCACATGAGCTAATGAGGGGACTGGAATATTGAAAGAATGATTTTTGTTTTCATAATTGATAATAATAATAATGGTGCATTATTTTATTTATTTTTAGTTGGTAAGATAATTTCAATGCAATGAGAATCTGTTGTGTGAATCATGAACCGGAATCCTAGGGAATGGCTTCTTTATAGAGCTGCAGTCATTTAGGAAAGGAAGAAAGAAACATAGAGAAGAGACAGCAAATGTTGTTTTAATAATTTTTCTTTCCAAACATAATGTTCACGAAAGAAAATTTATAAGAATACAAATAAATATGAAGAAGGAAATATGAGATATTTATATGAGAAATAATTTTTATTAAGGTGTTCATATTTTGGTTATGTATGTGTATGTGTGCCTGTGTTTGTGCAGAATTAAAAACATCCTTACTTTTTAACTTAAACCCATTTTGTGGGTGTATCATGTGTTATTGGGCTGTTATTGGGCTTCCTTGGTGACTCAGCTGGTAAAGAATCCACTTGGAATGTGGGAGACCTGGGTTCGACCATGGGGTTGGGAAGATCCCCTGAAGAAGGGGAAGGCACCCACTCCAGTATTCTGGCCTGGAGAATTCCATGGACTGTATAGTGGATATGACTGAGCGACCTTCACTTTCACATGTTATTAGATTTTCACTGCCATGGTGGCTCAGACGGTAAAGAATCTGCCTACAATGCAGGAGATGAGGGGTTCAATCCCTGGGTCAGTTCAGGAAGATCCCCTGGAGAAGAGAATGACAATCCACTCCAGTATTCTTGCCTGGAGAATCCCATGGATAGAGGAGCCTGGCAGGCTACAGTCCGTGGGATTGCAGAAGGAAACAACTGAGTGACTTTCACATACACACGTACATGTTAGATTTTCATCAATATTTATTCATGGATGCTTAATGATTTATTGTGCAGCCACATCAGAGTTTATTTAACTGTTACAGAAAAGTTTCAAGATAAGTTAGAATTCAAGTATGTTTTTTCAGGGTAGCAATGTGATAGATTAGGCCCTTCAGGAGTTAGTGGGTTACATGCAACATGTTGTTGGTAGAGAGAGATGCATTTTCCCTCATTGTGCAGTGGTACCTGCCTGTGATTTTTCATCAGAGTGTTGTCTGTCCTATGTCTGGCATAGGACACCAGGACTTAAATTTTCCCTGTGACACCTAAGGCCTGGTGCATCAATGGCAGTGCTTGTTGGAAGAGTGCCCATCTCATAGGTGCCAGGTGAGCAGTATCAGCTCTTTCTGAGAAACTGCACCCTCATTCACAGAATTCCTGGGGGAATGGCAATATTGCCCAGGAATAGTGTTTGAAAAAACAGTGGCATATAGACACCAAGTAAATGCAGAAACTCATGTAAGTTGAGAAAATGGATAAGCATTATCTTTGAGAGGCAAAAGATGAGAAAGAAAGTGAGTGTGCTGCTTATGGATTTATTGCTATTCAGCTCCAAATTCAAACTTTTTGCCTGCTTTGGGAAAAATGAATCTGGGCCCTTTATTATTTCTTTTGCTGGCTGACATGACGTTAAGCTTTTTCAGTAGATGGTGTTGAGCAGATATTGCAGGAGGAAAGGATTTTGCTCTCTGGTCCTGGTGTTTGCTGGGTGGCCTCCTGCAGGGCACTCAGCTCACCACTGAGTCCTGCAGCGCACAGGGGCTCACGGCTTCCCCTGGCAGCCCCCCTCCTTGGGCATATTTTAGCAGTGTGCCTCTGCTGAGCAGCTTACCACAAGCAGCTTTCTCCTGCAACTCAGTGGGTGCATGCATGGCAAGTCTTACAGGACAGATGTCCAGCGAGTCCTGCCAGCACACTGTCATGGCAACCCACTCCAGTCCTCTTGCCTGGAAAATTTCAGGTACAGAGGAGCTTGGTGGGCTACAGCCCATGGGATCTCAAAGGGTTGGACACCACTGAGGAACTGAACACACACGCATGCATTATTCCATGCCTTTATTATATTTAATAATTCTTTATATTATACTTTTTCAATTATAATTTTTCAAAAACAATGTAACTTTTCTTATTTAATCTTTATTAATATAATAAGTCACTAGAGATTCAGGAAAAGACATAACAAGAGTGAGCAAAAAAAATAAGAAAACAATGCCTAGAAATGGAAGAACTGAACTGAACTGAACTGATTGTGAGTTATAGGTATACAGTATGTTTAAAATTTTTGAATTTTATTTTAAATACATTTATTTCATATTNCTTGTGTTGTATAATATATCCTTGTAGCTTATTTTCTACCTAACTTTTTGTGCCTCTTACTGCCTACCCATATATTGCCCCTCTCTTATTGTCTCTCCCCACTGATAATCAATAGTTTGTTCTCTATAACTGTGAATCTGCCCCTTGTTCTGTTATATTCACTGGCTTGTGTTTTTTAGATTTCACATATAAGTAATATCATACAGTATTTGTTTGACTTCTTTCACTTATAATGAGTAAGTCATTTTTACATCAGTGTCAGAAAGTATCTTATGCATAGTAAAAATAAAGTTCGATAGTGTTTATTTAATAAAATGCATATTGAGGCCTGCTTAAGAAATTATCACAGCCTGATTTTGAAAAGTGCATTTTTTTCCAGCAAAAATAGAAGATAGTGAGTCAAGATATTTATTTGTTATTTGTTGTCTAAGAGCAGGGGTGGGCAAACTGTGACCTAAAGGCCAAATCTGACTTCTGTCTTCTTCATTAATAAAGTTTTATTCAAACACAAGCTCTCTCATTTTCTCACTTACTGTCTGTGGATGCTTTTGCACTTCAACAGAGCTGAATACTTGCAGCATAAATTGTATGATCTGCAAAACTCAAAATGTTTACTCTCTGACTCTTTACAGAAAAGTCTGCCAGCTCCTGACCCAGAAGCAATCATGTGGCTCTGTGTCCAGTGAAGGCCTTGCTTCATCTCAGTCCATCTAGACCATGACCCTCAGAGGTGGGCTCTCTCACCACATCAGGTGTGCAGAGGTGGCAGGAGCTCAGAGAGGACCACAGCTGGTGGGAAAGTTAGGCTTGGGAGTCACACCCGTGGGGTGAAGTTCTTCCTTCACTTTTCTGTTTGTTCTGCCAAATGCATGTTCTCTCCGAGCCTCAGTGTCTACGAAGAGAATATGGAGGAAAAGCGATTGCCTCATAGAGCTACTATAACTAATAATTTAGATAAATTAAATGAAGAGCTTAGTTTAGTACCTGGAAAATGCTCAAGAAATGTTTGCATTATTAGAGAAGTGGAAACATTTGGCCAAGACACCATGGTCAGTAAATAGAGCTGGCTTTCCAGTGCAGTATGTCTGAGTCCAGAGCCTGGATTCATAATCACTATGGGAAACTACTATGCATTAAGGGCTTCTGAGACACTTTTTAATTTTTTTAATATTTACTTATTTATTTGGCTGCAGTGGGTTTCATTTGCGGCATGTGGGATTTTCATTGCAGCGTGGGCAACTCTCCCTAGCTGTGGCATGTGGGCTTAGTCGCCCTGCATCATATGAGATCTCAGTTCCCCAGCCAGGGATAGACTCCATACTCCTCTGCATTGGAGGGTAGATTCTTAACCACTTGACCACCAGGGAAGTTCCCTGAGATACACTCTTTCCTCCCCCTTGAACTCTCTTACTTTCTCCTCTTTAGGAACAAGAGATCTGGCAATAGAGTTGTGTAACTGACCTAGAGATAGTAATCCTACTGATTCCAGGATTCCTTAATTAAAATTTTATCCATCATACAGGCATACCATAAGAGACATGGTGTGTTCAGTCCCAACCACTTCAATAAAGTGAATATCAAATTAAAGGAGCTCACATGCATGTATAAGTTGTGTCTGCTCTATTCTTTACTTATTAATTGTACAATTGCATATCTTAATTATTACTAAGGAATGCTATCATTTGAGCATTCAGCAAGATGGAGTAGTAATCAAAGATCACTAATCACACATCACCATAATAAATATAATAATAATGAGAAAGTTAGGAACATTGTGAGAGTTGCCAAAATGTGACACCGAAACAAGAGATGAGCAAAAACGCTGTTGGAAAAGTGAGGCCCATGACATGCCACGAACTTTTAATTTATTTTAAAAAAAGTTTCTGTGAAGTCCAATAAAGCACAATAAAATAAGTCACATGGGTATTCTGAAGGGGTTGTTATTACACTAGAAACATTGTTCCTTTTTAGAGGTTCTCCTCAGTTATGGATTAGGTGGTTTCCCCAGTGGCTCAGAGAGTAAAGAATCTGCCTGCAATGCAGGAGACCTGGGTTCGATTCTTGGTTGGGAAGATCCCCTGGAGAAGGAAATGGTAACCCACACCAGTATTCTTGCCTGGAAAATCCTATGGACAGAGGAGCCTGGCGGCTACAGTCCATGGGGTCGCAAAGAGTCAGACAGCACTGAGTGACTAACACACACACATGGATTAGGGAAGGTGTGGTAGGCCTCTTGTGAGCTGACCATTTGGGAGTTGAACTTTGTGTTTAAAACACATAATGTTTTCATCATGGCAGATGCAGCTCTGCGATAATGAAACAGATAAACAGTGGGAAAGGGAGGAGGAAGAAAACAAGCCAGCAGGGGGACCAAGTCTGAGCAGTTAACTGGGTGGGAGGCTGCTGTATACGAGGCTTCCCTGGCTCAGATAGTAAAGAATCTGCCTGCAATGCAAGAGACTTGGATTCAACCCCTGGGTCAAGAAGATCCCCTGGAAAAAGGAAGAGCAACCCATTCCAGTATTCTTCCTGGAGAATCCCATGGACAGGGGAGCCTGGCGGGTTATAGTCTACGGGGTCACAAAGAGTCGGACACGACTGAGTAACAACACACTTTCACTGGCTGCTGAGCAGTCTCCTTTGCTACTGTTACAAATCACAAATGCAGTGACTAAAAACAATGTAGACATGCTATCTCACAGCCTGGATTGGCCCCTCTCTATATTCGCCTGCTGGAATTGAGGTGTCAGCTGATTGTCAAGAGGCTCTTGGAAGAATCTGCTCTCAAGTTCATTCACATCATTGGCAGAATCCATTTTCTTTTGATTTTAGGGCTCAGATCCCTGTGTCCTGGATGGCTGTCATCTGGAAGACATCCTTCACCCTTGGAAAACTTCTCTCCAGTCCTTGTCCACTGACCCTCTATCTCAGAGCCAGCAACCCTGCATGAAAACCTCATTAAACTCAGAATCTCTCTGACTTCTCCTTCTCCTCTGCTTTCTGACTTCAGCCAGAGAAGCCTTTCCACTTTGCAGGGTTAGTGTGATTAGAGTAGGCCCACCAAGTTATCCAGGGCAGTCATCCAGTCCTGAAGTAGACAAGCCAATTATACCTGCAGTCTTTTTCTCCCATGCAATGTAGCATATACTTACATTGCAACACAGACATCTTTGAAGCCATTATTCTGCTCAGCAAGGACGCACTCCAGAGAGGCAGTGGTCATGTCTAGCACAAGGTTCCCAGATGTGTTTGTTCATCATGATTTAGAGCCAGAGGCAGGGGTGGTGGACATACCCTCCCACATGGGAAACAGAGATTTAGCCCAAGCTATGTAGTTTGCTGTGTCATCAAAACCCAAGTTAGGTTCCACTTCCTCTATGGCTACAAACCAGCCATGTCTGGATGTTGATATCGAAACAAACTTGTTTCCGTGTATCTTCTGGAAATGAATCTCCTATTCTTTTGGATAAAATGGAGGTAAGAAAATTCAATGAGTGATAATATAAAAAATAATGGTATACTTTACAGATGTCTTATATGATATAATATGCCCTGGAGAAGGAAATGGCAACTCTCTCCAGTATTCTTGCCTAGAGAATTCCATGGACAGAGGAGTCTGGTGGGCTATAGTCCACGGTGTTGCAAAGAGTTGGACACAACTGAGCAACTAACACTGTATACCTAATATGATAATGCATGTAAAGAATCTTATACCTAGCGGGTGCTAAGCAAATCTTAGAAATTCAGAAAGTTGAGCACAGAGAATTGATGCTTTTGAACTGTGGTATTGGAGAAGAGTCTTGAGAGTCCCTTGGACTGCAAGGAGGTCAAAGCAGTCAATCCTAAAAGAAATCACTCCTGAATATTCATTGGAAGGACTGATGCTGAAGCTGAAGCTCCAATAGTTTGGCCACCTGATACGAAGAACTGACTCCTTAGAAAAGACCCTGATGCTGGGAAAGATTGAAGGCAGGAGGAGAAGGGGACAGCATAAGATGAGCAGGTTGGATGGCATCACCGACTCAATGGACATGAGTTTGAGCAAGCTCCAGGAATTGGTGATGGACAGGGAGGCCTGACATGCTGTAGTCCATGAGGTCGCAAAGAGTCGGACATGACTGAGTGATCAAACTGAATTGCAGCAAGTAATAGCTCCTTCTCATTCTCTTCTCTTTTCTCACAAGAATCCAATTATTATTTTCTTCCATGAAATATTTTTTTAATACGGTAGAAATAATACAGATGCCTACTCAGTAGGGAGATGTATATCACTTAGTTGGAGAAGGAAATGGCAACCCACTCCAGTATTCTTGCCTGGAAAATCCCATAAACAGAGAAGCCTGGTGGGCTACAGTCCATGGGGGTCACAAAAGATTTGTACATGACTGAGTGACTAAACAGCAGCATATTATTTAATGTCCACCTGGTGATTCTCAAAGGTTCTGAACCTACCTCTGGACACTAATATAAATATACATGATTGAAATGTTGAATAGTTAAGCCTATAACACATAAGATGTTATAATTTGTACACGTGAAATGCTATGCTGAAATCGCACTATGAAGTGTAAGTAAATCACATGAAAAGATCTTCCATAATTTTTTTTCTATGTATGGAATGGTTAAAAGTGGTTTATTCATAGTTTACAGATGTGTAAAAGTTCATAAATAATTCACACAATAGGACAATTGAGAATAATTTGAAGTCTATTACATCAAGCACTATTGTTTGTTATAAATATCTACATGATATTAAAACTCCAATTTCTTCTGCGACCAAGCATTAGAATTATTACTCGGCAATTAAACCAGTATCTCAACGATGTTTGCTCAGACAATACATGTAAGGAAGGATTTCATGAAAATAGAAAATCTCAATAGCAGCTGGAGAGTTCTTGATTCATGAAATCATGAATCAAGGATTCTTAGGGAAGATCATAAGTTAAAGTGTTAGTCCCTCTCTGATACCCACTCTTCTCCATGAAGCTGATCATTGTTTCTCTCTTCCCAAAGACCCAGCCTCAGGTCACTCCCCTTTCCTTGGTCTTCTCATTATACATTGAAAGTTTCAGTGGGAACTTTCTTCACTGTATTTTTGGGGTTTTTGGTTTGTTTATTTCTATTTATTTCATTGGACTCTGAGCCCCTCAAGTGTAAAAACCACATATATCACTTCTATTTGTAGGTCTTGTTTGGTTTTCTGGGTTAAGCATGGCCACAGTAAAGCCCTGCAGTTAGAGGCATTAAAGAACCTCAGCTGCAAGTGGGGAGTAAGAAAGTAATTTAAGAAAATGAAGGCAGATGTGGGATAATATACAGTATAAGAGGAAAAGGAAGATTCAGGACAGGATAGGAGAAATGTATCTTTGATTTCAAATATCTCACCCTGGCCGTTAGATTTATTCAAATTGAGTGAGTCTATTGAATTGAAATACATACCACCACACTTTTTCAGAAATATTTTCAGTTGTTTACCAATTCAAAATCATCAATAATAATCCTAATAATTTGAAGAAGAAGGGATAAGTTTTTTAAAAGAAAGAAGATACTGTGCTAATGGTCTACTGATTTGAGTGTGTGATCCAAATATTAAACTTAAGAACTGGATATCCAGTAAGATGTATACTTGCCTTGTACATCATTTTTTAAAAGAAAATTCAGCAATTTTTCCCCAGAGTAATTGCTTAGTGAGGCTGAGGACATACACTATACACAGGCTCCTGGCTATGAAACTGAAAACCCAAATCTTAGAATTAAAAGCATTTCAAGTTCACCATTCCATTCAAATGGGCAATGTGACTGAACCAGTGATCTGGGCCATATTAGCAATTGGTTCTAACTCAATGAACTAATTATACATGGACAATGAGGAAGACATGAAATTAAAGTTATTCAGAAAAAGTGTCATGATAGTCACCCTTAATAAAAACCTATGAGAATATTCTTACTTCCTGAGGCTTTTATAAATAACTAACAGATGATACCTGATGACAAACAGAAACCACCATTTAAATCAATTATGAAGTGTTCTATACTATGCTCAATTCAGTGAAACAGACCACTGAATCCCCCCCATATATATGTATACACACACATACACACACACACACACACACACACACACACACACGTTTATTTTTCTAATTTATTTTCATGCCACTGGTTCTGGACTCTTTCACTACATAACATTCATAATATATTTGCTTCACACTTGTTTATCATCTTCTCAAAATTTAGATTGAACATATTAAACCATAGTTAAAATAAAGTATCCAGTTTCTTTATTGTAATTCCCAGTTAAAAATATCTTCCACCAGCAAATATATTCAAGATGTTATGTAGCACTCATAAAATATTAATATGTTCAAGATTAGTCATTTTATGGGACTATCCAGAGGTTGAATAAGCGTGTTGGTTCAATTTCTATTAAATATTTGAAGAGCTTATGCTCTGTACTAGCTAAATTCTGAATAAAGGCATTTGAATAAGAGTGCAGTGTTCTTACAAAACCAGACATGAGTTTAGGCCTTATGCCCTGTGACTCATGGCAATAGTTTAGGTTAGTCATACAAAATTTATTCTTTATTGTATGACTAGAATGGTCAGTTGATTTTCCAATGTGAATTCTAGCTTCAAGTTTAGCAAGACTCACATTTATAGATGCTGTAGAACAAACAGTCTTCTCTGCCACAATCCAGATATAATTGTGATTTCTCTGAGTGCGTGGGAATGCAATAATTTACTGAAGCCAGTACACCACTTCATGTTCCAAACCACCTGATAATGAAATGGCATTAGCCAGATACTGCCAAATGACAAAACATCAAGCAAAAAAAAAAAAAAAGCATGACTTCTGTCTGCAAGTCTCTCACTGTTGACTAAGATGAAAATTAATCATCACCCTGCATGTGATACAGGTCCTAGTAGAGTTTTCAGAGAGTCCTTCGGGAACCTGGGGCAAGGAGGAGCTAGTTCTGCCTAGAAAGAGGGCAAGGTGTTTTCAGAACTGACATTTCTTGGAACGTTTACAAACGGGTAAAACAACTAGAAGTCTCTACTATTTTTAGCCTCACCACACGGCTTGCTAGATCTTCATTCCCTGTCCAGGGATTGAACCTGAGCCCTCAGCAGTGAAAGCTCCAGGTCCAAACCCCTAGACTGCCAGGGAACTCTCATGGATGGAACAGCTAGGGTGTGACATGTAGATTGCTTCTTCCTCTGATTCTCAATGCGACTCTGAGTAATATAGTGATGTAGACTTATGGATTTCATACTGCTTTATGTGCATTTGCTTTGTCATTCATAAAGTAGAATCATCAGCCAAGGTCACAGGTGCCAGCTAAACTCACAGGGCTGAAATACTTATTAAAGAATAGAATGTCTGAGCAAATGTTTATGAAGCCTATGACAGCATACTTGCAGAAGATTATATTACTAATAGAGATGGTATTAGAGAGATAATTTAAGGACAGATTATACTAGAGATCTAACCTGTTCTATACTTGAGGACAGATCTGGATGACCCTTAATACCACCTAAGAAGTATGTACTTTGCCTCGTAGATGATCTTTATTTTGCAGGCCTTTTTTGAAATGGACAATGAATATGGAAGTATGTGTAAAACAAAGTATAGAAGGTGAGACAAAGAGGTCCAGGGACTAACTGGGGACTACTGTACAAGTATAGGCTAGAGATGTTGTCATATGGCATCAAAGTCCTCACACTGCATTTTGGAATTGAGGGCACTTTTTCTTGATTTTGGAACAAGTTTTACACAATGTAGGCAGGATCTTCCCTGGTGGCTCAATAGTAAAGAATCCTCCTGTCAATGTAGGAGACACAGGCTTGATCCCTGGTTTGGAAAGATTCCCTGGAGAAGGAAATGACAACCCACTCCAGTATTCTTTCCTGGGAAATCCTATGGACAGAGGAACCTGGTGGGCTACAGTCCTTAGGGTTCAAAAGAGTTGGACACAACTTGGCCACCAACCAGCAGCAAAGCAAGAGATCAGCCCTGGGAAAAGACTAGATATTATTAATGAACAACATTCAATCTTTAGATACAAGGAGCCAAGATACATCCTCTCCTGGAATGCAAAGGGGCCTGGATTTCAGGATCAAGCAGATAAGAATCCATTTATCACATTGAGAAGCCAAGTGCTGAGTCACAGAGGGTTCAGCCTTATGAACTTGCTTGCTGCTCAGAGTGTAGCTGATGGCTGTGCACCACTGGCATCTCCAAGGGCTAGTTGAAAATGGAGAAGTAATGAAGATCAGGCGCTCCTGGTGGTTCCTTCTAGCTATAATCTTGCTATTTAAGAACTGGGATGGAGTTTGTAGCAGGGCATATTGGAAAATAAGCATGGTCTGTTGGATCCCCTGGAGGAGGGGGTGGCAACCCATGCCAGTATTTTTGCCTGGAGAATCCCATTGACATAGGAGCCTGGTGGGCTACAGTCTATAGGGTCACAAAGAATCGGACACAACTAAAGAGACTTAGCATGCATGCTGCTGGATCCACCTTTTATAAACAAGGCAAATAAAGAATGAAGACTGGTGTTAAAATCTCTGAAAGGAGGGAGAAGGCACATTTGATGATGAACCCAATAAAATATGAGAAACGTAAGAGAGAAGGAGATACAAGGGCACGAGCGTGCTTGGCCAAGGTCATCATCAGTATAAGGATGCATGTACAGAGGGAGAAGTTTGTTTAGAAGAGAATTACAAACTTGATAATCCACTATTTTAAAAGAATTTGAAATCAACACTCTGCTAGAGACACATTATGACACAGCAACCTAAATGTTTGGGGTAATGTTGTTGTTGTGGTTGTTGTTGTTTTCACAAAATGCTGACTTTTTTCAACTTTCTCACTCAAGGTCCAAAAGGAAATATCACACATTATAATATTTGTATCTACATACATAAAACATTTTATATGCTTAAGAATTCAGTCCCTTATAAAAGATCTTTATCTTTTATAAGAACACAGAAAAATGTTTTTATTTTCTTTTTTCTCTAAAATGAATGGGGATTAAATATCATTCCTGGGAAACAGAGTATTTCTATTTTTTTCTTATTTTTCTCTGCTATTTCACTGTAGCAGAGAACAGACTGCAAATATAAGTGGCATTGCACTAAATATGGTAGGGCCAGAGGGAAGGCATTATAAAAAAAATAATTCTGTGGAAAACAGTTTGGATGAATCAGCCCTCTGCCTTCCTTCCAAGTCTGAATGCTACACTGCATCTCGGCACTTTTCAGCAAGCCCCTCATGAGATTCCAAATCAAATTTCCTAGGCTCTTGTAAAATCTCCTCTTCCACACTCCAAATTATTTAACACAGACATATATCTTCCTTTGTACAGTGGAGAACCTGGATCTTAATTCTGATCTACCTAGAGAGCTTTCTATGACTTAATTTCGAGCCAAGAGCATTAAAGCAGAAATATCTGTGCAAAAGGTGACCTAAATTTTTCAAGTCCAGAGCTAGGCTCTTCCTGGCTTCCACTATTGTCAGACTCTAAAGAACAATCTGCTTTGTACAAGTGTACAGCCAGCAAGACCACTGTGGCTGCCACGTTTAGGCATGATGGTTTTGTCATTTACTGTAGAAAACTAGTGATTAGGCCACAATAGCAGCCTTAGCTTAGTGATTTGCATTTAATTTTTTTAAAGCAGGGCACAGAAACCAGCACCTGGAGACTGTATTTTCCATCTAATCATCGTCAGATAGAGGGTATACAATCTGACAGGTCAAAGATAACTCTACTGAGAATTGCAGGTTTTTAATCTTAAGGATGTATAATGGTTTATCATTTTCTGGAGAGGAAATTTGTTTCCAAGTTTCATTTCACAAAGTTGGGTCTGGAGTGGTCATCTTCTCCTTCATCCATCTGTCTGTCCATCCATCCATCCATCCATCCATCCTGAATGTGTTTGTCGTGAAAGGGCAGAGAGTGTGGCACACCAGTGCTTGTACGGATGTCTGATCTGTTACCCCTAAGATGTTCCTCTGTCTTGTGATTGCTTCTATTTGCTCTGAAACTTTAATAACATTAATATTGCTTAAACATGCTTCTACTGCAGGGTTTAATTAAACAAACAAGAAACCCAGCCCACCTAACAGTAAAAGTTGATTAAATTATTACTGAAGAAACACCTTGTAGTTACATGCACAGGTGAAAAAAAAAATACTGTATTGAAACAAAAATTTGAAAATACTTTGAAAAGAAGTCCCTCATTTTTGCAGGAAGAAATTTGAGGCTGAGAAAATTGCAGGGATTTTCCCAGATTAAAATGTTCAGTAAGTGACAATTTGGCACTGCAGATATTTGAATGCTTTCTGTGCAGTATGCCCTGGCCAGAGCTCTGGAGTACCAAGAACAAAAGTCCTCCTGCCACTCATCAGAGATCACAGTCCCAGCCAGGAGACAGAACCAGGCACAGACAATGTCCACATCCTCTAGACACAGAGGGATGGGAGCTGGGCCTCTTCCCACTGTACCATGTGGCCTCCATCATCCACTACTCTGCTCACAGAATCTCATCAAATCTGTTACCACATATTTATTTTCACTAATAAATATGCATTAACAGCTACTAAGAAAAAGAAGCTGAGCTTCAGAATATAGAGTGAACCCAAATCAGGAATCCACAGTTAGTGAATGACACTAGTGAAGGGCAGAAGCAATGAAGAGCAGAGGCAGCAGAAGGTTCCAGAAGGCAAACCCTCAGCTCTCTAAAGCTTGACTTTATTAGTATTTTTATTTATCTGTGATTTTTTTTATTGGAGTAGATGTGCAACTCTTGAGAGTCCCTTGGACAGCAAGATCAAACCAGTCAGTCCTAAAGGAAATCAACTCTGAATATTCATCGGAAGGACTGGTGCTGAAGTTGAATTGCCAATACTTTGGCCACCTGATGCGAAGAACTGACTCCTTAGAAAAGACCTTGATGCTGGGAAAGATGGGAGGCAGGAGAAGGGGACCACAGAGGATGAGATGTTTGGAGGGCATCACCGACTCAATGGACATGAGTATAAGCCAGCTCCGGGAGATGTTGATGGACAGGGAGGCCTGGCGTGCTGCACTCCATGGGATTTCGAAGAGTCAGACATGACTTAGAGACTAAACAACAACAATAGTAATAGCAATGTGATTCAGTTATACGTCTATCTATTCTTTTTCAGATTCTTTTACTTTATAGGCCATTATGAGGTATTGAATATAGTTCCCTGTGCTTTTCAGTAGGTCCTTGCTGTTCATCTATTTACTATATATTAGTGTGCATTTGTTAACCTCAATTTTCCAATTTATCCCTCCCCTTGTCTTTCCTTTCCCCTTTGGTAACCAGAAGTTTGTTTTCTGGGTCTGTGAATCTATTTCTGTTTCGTAAATAAGTTCATTTGTGTCATTTTTTTTAAAGATTCCACATATAAGTGATATCATATGATATTTTCCCTTTTCTGTTGGGATTTAAAAGAAGAGAAAAAAATACTTTTGGTTGGAGAGTCAGGAGCTTCTTCAGGAATGAATGACATTTTAAATGGATCTTGTACGATGGGTAAATAGCAAAGATGGACAGCAACAGTGTATGGATTCGGGCAGGATGAAGGAGGTGTCTTGGGGGAGACTATAATTAGAGACTATAATTAGTTCTTCTTAATCTGCAGAAGAACTCGGGGGGCATTCAGGAGACACTGTGTTGCCCTGTTTGGCCAGAGGACATGGAAAACATGGAGTGGAAAATCGAAGCTGAAAGCCAGATTTATGTTATGCTGTGGTAGAAGGTCAAGGCAGGACTGTGAGCTCATTTTTGGAGAATCATACGATTTTTTTTTTGACATTTACAAGCAGGAAAATAGATATTCTTAACTTTCAGATTTAGCAAATTTGAACAGACCCTAGTAGGAAGGCCAAATTGGACTGGTCAAAATAGATAAATCTTCATTATAGCCTTTTAGCTGAAGTGCCTAACCTTCTCACTACATAAATAATATAGTTCTGCTCTCAGTCCTCAAATGATCATTTCCACATACTCCAAGGATCACAGTCTTAGAGTTGTTAGTGCACAGGTACTTCAAGGATAACTTAAGCCAAACTGCTTGAGTCAATAATGAGAAGATGAAGCCAAAGGCAAGTGGGAGTAGCTTTAAATGGTATTTCCTTTTAAGCCTGTAAAATAAAAGTTTTACAATATATAGCACATTCCACCTAGAGAATGTTGTCTGTTCTCTTGCCAGCAGATTTTTTTTTTTCTGCTCTGTCCATAGTATGGCCATAAAAAGGATGTTATCCCATACCTTTTCTTGGGAAAATTAATTTGTTGATGTTGCTTTGGCCAAAATGTGAATTTATTGCACATCTTATGTAGGTTTTACAAATATACTTAATTGCTATTTATCTCTTTGGATTCTCTGACATATGTAATATTTCACAGTTTATCTAAACTCATAGAAGATCAGGGCTCCCCAGGTGGCTCAGTGGTAAAGAATCTGCCTGCCAATACAGGAGTCACTGGGTACATGCGTTCGATCCCTGGGTTGGGAAGATCCTCTGGAAAAGGAAATGGCAGCCCATTCCAGTTTTCTTGCCTGGGAAATCCCATGGACAGAGGAGCCTGGTGGGCTACAGTTCATGGTTGCAAAGAGTTGGACACGACTGAGCTGTATATTGTCACCCTGCTTATTTAACTTATATGCAGAGTATATCATGAAAAACGCTGGACTGGAAGAAACACAAGCTGGAATCAAGATTGCTGGGAGAAATATCAATAACCTCAGATATGCAGATGACACCACCCTTATGGCAGAAAGTGAAGAGGAACTAAAAAGCCTCTTGATGAAAGTGAAAGAGGAGAGTGAAAAAGTTGGCTTAAAGCTCAACATTCAGAAAACAAAGATCATGGCATCCAGTCCCATCACTTCACGGGAAATAGATGGGGAAACAGTGGAAACAGTGTCAGACTTTATTTCTGGGGGGCTCCAAAATCACTGCAGATGGTGACTGCAACCATGAAATTAAAAGATGCTTACTCCTTGGAAGAAAAGTTATGACCAACCTAGACAGCATATTCAAAAGCAGAGACATTACTTTGCTGACTAAGGTCTGTCTAGTCAGGGCTATGGTTTTTCCTGTGGTCATGTATGGATG
>SJYQ01005434.1:171861-192484 GCA_006410935.1 Redunca redunca
GCTTACTTCACTCTGTATAATAGACTCCAGTTTCATCCACTTCATTAGAACTGATTCAAATGTATTCTTTATGCTGTTCTTATATATAGTCTACCAAGTCTCTGCTCTGGGTTGGGGGTGGAGGGTAGTTAAAGGTAACAGAAGGGATTGCATTTACTTGGAAGGTCCTTAGAATCAGAATACAGGATGCATCCATCTCTGAGCATGAGCCAAAAGCCTGCTCATCCGCACCTCAGACCACAGTGTTTGGGACTGAGAAATGTATACCTGGCTGACTTGAGTTGACAGCTAATTATGTCACCATCACTGCCATTCTTCCTGCAATGCATCTACTATTACAGCTTTTTCCTTGAAAGCCCACCTTGCTCCCTCATTCAGGTTGGAAAACAAAGTGAAATATACAGGACACAATGTAATCATACCTACCCACCAGCCAGCTTCTTATCCCCTGAGCAATTTATCTGGCGTCTCCCAATCAAGCTTATCTTCACTCTTATATTCTAGAGCGATCCTGTAATATTCATAATATTAAGAATAAATTATTTTATATCTATTCACTGGATAAAAAAAAATTAAAAAGAAGAACATTGTGCAAAAACAATATCTTGTTACCAGGACTGTTCTGAGAAATGAAGAATGGGCCCCAGAGGTGGGTCTTTAATTCTGTACATGTTCAGTCCCTCAGTTATATTCAACTCTTTGTGGCCCCATGGACTTTAGCCCACTAGGCTCCTGTCTCAGTTCAGTTCAATTCAGTTCAGTTCAGTCATTCAGTTGTGTCCGACTCTTTGTAACCCCATGAATCGCAGCATTCCAGGCCTCCCTGTCCATCACCAACTCCCGGAGTTCACTCAAACTCACGTCCGTCGAGTTGGTGATGCCATCCAGCCATCTCATCCTGTTGTCCCCTTCTCCTCCTGCCCCCAATCCCTCCCAGCATCAGAGTCTTTTCCAGTGAGTCAGCTCTTCGCATGAGGTGGCCAAAGTATTGGAGTTTCAGCTTTAGCATCAGTCCTTCCAATGAACACCCAGGACTGATCTCTTTTAGAATGGACTGGTTGGATCTCCTGTCTAGTAGTTAGTAAAAAGCACTCTGTTGGTTTGCAGCCTGGATTTGTCCCCAGAGTCTGGGGAAGAATAATGGCTAATGTCAGGAAAAGACCTCAGTTCAATTCAGTTATTGGTTCTTTCCTGGGACACTCCTTGTCCTTAATGGATGGGACTGAGTCAAGGGACTAGACTGTTCGGTTGACCCATGGCCAACATGAATGACGAACGAGGTGCGCAGGGAATGCTTGGTTGATATTTTAATTTGAACTGCATTCCTTTGGATCCATAGTGTTTTATTTTATTTCACCAATTTGTAATTTACTATAGTGACAACATGAGTTGCCATATTTTGGCTTTTCATTTTTGCAAAGAAGAAGGCTTCCATAGAGTCAGCTTTTTATAGAATCAGGATTCAATCATTCATGTCCTCACTTTAATCAGCTTCCTTCTTCCTTAGGTTTCCTTGACAATCAAAAAGGTCAATCATGATATTTAAAGTTACAAAAAGTGTCAAAAATGCCTTCTCAAAACCTATAGTACATTAAGGAATATACATGCTATATTTGGGGAGAAATGGGAGCTGACTGGGAATGTTTAAACCAGGTTGACCCTACTATCATTCACTCCTGCTGAGCCACCAAGAATCTGCAGAGTCATCTGCAGCTGCTCCCAAAAGTGTCTTGAGAAACTACGTCTTGGTGATCAGTTCAATTCATTCATTCAGTCATGTCTGACTCTTTGCAGCCCCATGGACTGCAGCACACCAGGCCTCGCTGTCCATCACCAATGCCTGCAGTTTACTCAAACTCATGCCCATTGAGTCGGGAATGCCATCCAACCATCTCATCTTCTGTCATCCCCTTCTCCTCCCAACTTAAATCTTTCCCAGCATCAGGGTCTTTTCAAATGACTCAGTTCTTCACATCAGGTGACCAAAATATTGGAGTTTCAGCTTCAGCATCAGTCCTTCCAATGAATATTCAGGACTAATTTCCTTTAGGATGGACTGGTTGGATCTCCTTGAGGTACAAGGGATGTTCAAAAGTCTTCTACAACACCACAGTTCAAAAGCATCAATTCTTCAGTGCTCAGGCTTTCTTTATAGTCCAACTCTCACATCCATACATGACTACTGGAAAAACCATAGCTTTGACCAGATGGACTTTTGTTGGCAAAGTAATGTCTCTGCTTTTTAATATGCTGTCTATGTTGGTCATAGCTTTCCTTCCAACAAGCAAGTGTCTTTTAATTTCACGACTGCAGTCACCATCTGCAGTGATTTGGGAGTCCAAAAAAATTAAGCCTGTCACTGTTTCCATTGTTTCCCCATGCATTTTCTATGAAGTGATGGGACCAGATGCCATGATCTTAGTTTTCTGAATGTTGACTTTTAAGCCAGCTTTGTCATTCTACCCTTTCACTTTCATCAAGAGTCTCTTTAGTTCTTCTTCACTTTCTGTCGTAAGGGTAGTATCATCCACATATCTGAAGTTATTGATGTTTCTCCAGGCAAACTTGATTCCAGCTTGTGTTTCATCTAGCCCAGCGTTTCTCATGATGTACTCTGCATATAAGATAAATGAGCAGGGTAACAATACACAGCCTTGACGTACTCCTTTTCCTATTTGGAACCAGTCAGTTGCTCCACATCCACTTCTAACTGTTGCTTCCTGACCTGCATACAGGTTTCTCAAGAGGACGGTCAGGTGGTCTGATATTCCCATCTCTTTAAGAATTTTCCACAGTTTGTTGTGATCCACACAGTCAAAGGCTTTGGCATAGTCAATAAAACAGAAGTAGATGTTTTTCTGGAACTCTCTTGCTTTTTTAATGATCCAATGGATGTTAACAATTTGATCTCTGGTTCCTCTGCCTTTTCTAAAACCAGCTTGAACATTTGGAAGTTCACTGTTCATGTATTGCTGAAGCCTGCCTTGGAGAATTTTGAGCATTTTTTAACTAGTGTGTGAGATGAGTGCAAATGTGCAGTAGTTTGAGCATTCTTTGGCATTGCGTTTCTTTGGGATTGGAATGAAAACTGACCTTCTCTAGTCCTGTGGCCATTGCTGAGTTTTCCAAATTTGCTGACATATTGAGTGCAGCACTTTCACAGCATCATCTTTTAGAATTTGAAATAGTTCAACTGGAATTCCATCCCATCCACTACCTTTGTTTGTAGTGATGTTTTGTTAGGCCCACTTGACTTTGCATTCCAGGAAGTCTCGCTTTAGGTGAGTGATCACACCATTGTGATTATCTGGGTCATGAAGATCTTTTCTGAACATATCTTCTGTGTAACCTTGCCACCACTTCTTAATACCTTCTGCTTCTGTTAGATCCATAACTTTTCTGTCCTTTATGTGCCCTTCTTTGTAAGAAATATTCCCTTGGTATCTCTAATTTTCTGGAGGAGATCATTAGTCTTTCCCATTCTATTGTTTTCCTCTATTTCTTTGCATTGATAGCTGAGGAAGGCTTTCTTATCTCTCCTTGCTATTCTTTGGAACTCTGCATTCAAATGGGTATATCTTTCCTTTTCTCCTTTGCTTTTTAACTTCTCTTCTTTTCACAGCTATTTGTAAGGCCTTATCAGACAACCATTTTGCCTTTTTGCATTTCTTTGTCTTCAGTTCAGTTCAGTCACTCAGTCGTGTCCAGTTCTTTACGACCCCATGAATCGCAGCACACCAGGCCTCCCGGTCCATCACCATCTCCAGGAGTTCACTCAGACTCATGTTCATCGAGTCTGTGATGCCATCCAGCCATCTCATCCTCTGTCATCCTCTTCTCCTCCTGCCCCCCAATNTTTCTGAATGTTGAGCTTTGAGCCAACTTTTTCGCTTTCCTCTTTCACTTTCATCAAGAGGCTTTTTAGTACCTCTTCACTTTCTGCCATAAGGGTGGTGTCATCTACATATCTGAGGTTATTGATATTTCTCCCAGCAATCTTGATTCCATCTTGTGTTTCTTCCAGTCCAGCGTTTCTCATGATGTACTCTGCATATATGTTAAATAAGCAGGGTGACAATATACAGCCTTGATGTACTCCTTTTCCTGTTTGGAGTCTTGATCCCTGCCTCCTGTACGATGTCACAAACATTCGTCCATAGATCTTCAGGCACTCTGTCTATCAGTTCTAATCCTTTCAATCTATTTCTCACTTCCCCTGTATAATCGTAAAGGATGTAATTTTGGTCATACTTGAATGGTCTAGTGGTTTTCCCTACTTTCTTCAATTTAAGTCTGAATTTTGCAGTACAGAGTTCATGATCTGAGCCACAGTCAGCTCCTGGTCATGTTTTTGTTGACTGTATAGAGCTTCTCCATCTTTGGCTGCAAAGAATATAATCAATGATATTGGTGTTGACCATTTGGTGATGTCCATGTGTACAGTCTTCTCGTGTTGTTGGAAGAGGGTGTTTGCTATGACCAGTATGTTCTCTTGGCAAAACTCTGTTAACCTTTGCCCTGCTTCATTCTGTACTCCAAGGCCAAAACTCCAGGGGTTTCTTGACTTCCCACTTTTGCATCCAGTCCCCTATAATGAAAAGGGTGTTAATTCTAGAAGGTCTTGTAGGTCTTCATAGAACCATTCAGCTTCAGCTTCTTCAGCATTACTGGTCAGGGCATAGACTTGGATTACTGTGATATTTAATGGTTTACCTTGGAAATGAACAGAGATCATTCTGTCATTTTTGAGATTGTATCCAAGTACTGCATTTCCAACTCTTTTGTTGACTATGAAGACTACTCCAACTCCTCCAAGGGATTCTTGCCCACATTAGTAGATATAACGGTCATCTGAGTTAAATTCACCCATTCCAGTCCATTTTAGTTTGCTGATTCCTAAAATGTTGACGTTCACTCTTGCCGTCTCCTGTTTGACCACTCCAATTTGCCTTGATTCATGGACCTAAGTGACTTCCCTGGTGGCTCAGATGCTAAAGCGTCTGCCTAGACTCCAGAAGATCTAGGTTTGATCCCGGGTCAGGAAGAGCCCCTAGAGAAGCAAATGGCAACCCACTCCAGTACTCTTGCTGGAAAATCCCATGGATGGAGAAGCCTGGTAGGTTACAGTCCATGAGGTCGCAAAGTCAGATGGACTGAGCGACTTCACTTTCTTGGACCTAACATTCCAGGTTGCTATGCAATATTTCTCTTGCTTCCACCACCAGTCACGTCCACAGCTGGGTGTTGTTTCTGCTTTGGCTCCCTCTCTTCATTCTTTCTGGAGTTATTTCTCCCCTGATCTCCAGTAGCATATTTGACAACTACCGACCTGGGTAGTTCATCTCTCAGTGTCCTATCATTTTGCTTTTTCATACTGTTCATGGGGTTCTCAAGGCAAGAATACTGAAGTGGTTTGCCACTCCCTTCTCCAGCGGACCACGTTTTGTCAGAACTCTCCACCATGACCCATCCGTCTTGGATGGTCCTGCATGATATTGCTCATAGTTTCACTGAGTTAGACAAGGCTGTGGTCCATGTGATCAGATTTGTTAGTTTTCTGTGATTGTGGTTTTCAGTCTGTCTGCTCTCTGAGGTAGAAGGATAAGAGGCTTATAGAAGCTTCCTGATGGGGGAGACTGACTGAGGGGAAAACTGGGTTTTGCTCTGATGGGTGGGGCCGTGCTCAGTAAACCTTTCATCTAATTTCTGTTGCTGGATTGGGCAGTGTTACCTCCCTGTTACGCCCCAGTGATGCTCCATCCTAAGCAAGCTTCCTTTCTCCTCCTTATCCCTCCTCTCTGTGCTCCCTCCTATTGGCCTGGGCATCTTCCATTACTTAGCTTGCTTTCACCAAGTCTTCAACCTGGAACTCCCTTCTCCACTCCATCCTCCTCTGACAGCCAAAGTGATTTTATAAAATAAAGGTTCCCTTATTTTTACCCACTCACCCTTCTCTGTGTCCACAGGATCAAGTTCTACCTCTTCGGCATGGCCAATAAGCCTCTTCTAAACCAACTTGGCGTTTCCCTTCACTGCTTCTTCTGCACACCTTCTCCTCTAAATACCTCTGTGCTGTTTCCCCAATCATCACATATTTCACAACCGTATGCCTTTGTTTTTACTTTTTTTTTTTTTTGGCCTGCTGTTTTCTCTCTTCCTAAACTCAGACCCTTGCCTCTTTTTCCATGTGGTGAATAATTATTTATCTTTGAGGACTGATCGTCAAGACCTACAAATGTGCCCTCTTTCTGTGACAGCTCATGTGAAGCTCTATGAACTGTCTTCCTGGAGGGCTTTGGCGGCAGCAGTGTGTGCTGGACTCATGCTGGACTCAGTCTAACGGACTTGGGTTTGTGTCCTGACTTGGCCACTGTACCAGTCAGATGATCAGAGCAATTTATTTATCCTTATTTGTCTCAGTTTCCTTACCTACAAAGTAGGATAATAATAATGGCTGTTTCTAGGGTGCAACAAGAATCAAATGGAGGTAATACAAACAAAACACTTGCCTCATCACCTAAAACAAGGCACATTTCTAGTACACAAAACTCATTGCTATTATATATTTCTATCATTGTAGTTATGTCATATCTATCATTGTAATTATGTCATAGTATGCCTGTCTAACATGTCTCTTTCCCTGCTGGATGGTGTACTTTCTAAAGGAGGAAATGTACTTTTTCATTTTTCCATTTTTCTAGCACATAACAGCAGGTTGCTTACAAAGTTGGTGTTAAGATCACCAGATAAAGTACAGATGCCTAATTCAGTTTGAATTTCAGGTAAATATAGAATATGTTTTAGTATACATATGTCCAAAATATTACATGAGACATACTTTTAGTTTAAAAATAGTTTTAGATATCTGAAATCCAAATTTAATCAGGTGTCCTATATTTACTTTTGCTAAATCTAACAACCCAAATTGATATTCTTCATCTAAATTGTCAGTTTCTGGAGATGAGGATTCATAAAACACTCTCATGATCGTGTGAAGTGTCTATTTATGACAGGGTGAGACATCACTCATTTCCTGTGTGACTCTCCTAGGATTAGAAGTGCTTCACTGGAGATCTCATCATTGTGAAACTAACACAAGAAGCCAAATTGGGGGGAAGAATATCTGTCATTGGTACACATCCCTCTTCATCCAAATAGGGAAACTAACAAAATACGGTGAGAACAAAGGATCATTTATCTTGAACCTCAGTCTCCCCATCTGCTGCTGCTGCTGCTAAGTCGCTTCAGTCCTGTCCGACTCTGTGCGACTCCATAGACAGCAGCCCACCAGGCTGCCCCGTCCCTGGGATTCTCCAGGCAAGGACACTGGAGTGGGTTGCCATTTCCTTCTCCAGCGCGTGAAAGGAAAAAGTGAAAGTGAAGTCATTCAGTCGCGTCCAACTGTTTGTGACCCCATGGACTGTAGCCTACCGGGCTCCTCCGTCCATGGGATTTTCCAGGCAAGAGTACTGGAGTGGGGTGCCATCGCTTTCTCTGTTCCCCCGTCCGCAAAGTGGTCTAATTATAATCTCTGCTACATATCTTAACACTGATAAAGAAGTCAGTTAAGTATAAAGAATAATAGAAAGAGAGGAAGGAATAACTACATACAGAATGTATTTTTATTTTTTAACATAACATAACATAACATAACATAACATAACATAACATATATTTAAGCCAAATCTTCCTTGAAGATTTGTCTGGGTATTCATATTTATATTTTATGTATACATAAGAGTTTACTGTTGCAGACTAAATATTCGTCATGGTGTGGTGAACATAACAACAGTAATTGTGGCATTTAAGAAGACAAAGTGGAACATGAAGAGACAGGGACAAAGATCAGGGCAGACTAGTTTAAACTCCAGCCCGTCCCTTATTGTAAGTGAACTGCTGAGAAAGTCTTTTAGCATTAGATTGTTAGTTTCCTCATCTGTAAAATGGAGGTTGTAATACAGACCTCACAGCACTGATATGAATTCAATGTAAAAGTGAGATAATATGGAAAACCTCTAGAACGATGCCTGGCCCTATATAGACACTCACCAAAGGCTAATCTAGTCCTCTCTGAAGTCTAGAGACATAGATTGATTGTATTGGTTTTCTATTCATGCACAACAAATCGCCTTCACATTGGTATCTTAAAATCAAACTCCTTCATCAGCTCACAGTTCTATAGGCAAAAAGTCCCACACACTGTGGTCAGATTCTGTTCAGGCTATAGTAAGGCTGAAATTAAGGTGTCAGCTGGGCTGAGGTCTTGTTTGCAGGCTCTGGGGAAAATCCATTTACAAGTTCATTTTCATTGGAGAAATTCCATTTCTTGGAGGTGTAGAACCGAGGCCACTACTTTCCTTCTGGCCTGTCTGCTGGAAGCCTTTCTTCCTCTTTAGCGGTCACCTGAATCCCTTGCTATTCATCCCCTTTCCTCCTCAATCCAGCCAGTGGACAAAACTTTATTGTGCTCTGAATCTCTGACTTCCTTTTCTGCAAGTAACCAAAGGAAACTCTCTGCTTTTAAAAGGCTCATGTGATTAGGTCAGACCCACTGAGGGAATCTTTCTATTTTACAGTAAACTATGCCAAAAGGCATCATCTGATCATAAAAACGATAGGCCAGCAAATTCACAGGGGTGGGGATTATGCCGAGCTTGTACACCAGGGAAGCAGGAAGTGAAGTGGTCTTTGGAATTCTACCAACTTGCTACTTCATTGTTCTTGTTATTCAGTTGCTGAGTTGTGTCTGATTCTTGTGACCACATGGACTGCAGCACACCAGGCTCCCCTGTCCTTCACTATCTCTTGGAGCTTGCATGGACTCGGTTATGCCATCCAGCCATCCCATGCTCTGTGGTTCCCTTCTCCCCCTGCCTTCAATCTTTCCCAGCATCTGGGTCTTTTCCAATGTGAGGTATTCGCCTTATGTGGCCAAAGTATTAGAGCTTCAGCTTCAACACCAGTCCTTCCAATGAATATTCAGAGTTGATTTCCTTTAGGATTGACTGGTTTGCTCTCCTTTCAAAGGAAAGATACTCTCAAGAGCCTTCTCCAGCACCACAATTAGAAAGCATCAATTCTTTGGTGCTCAGCCTTCTTGACAGAAGGACTCCTCAGCTCTCAATGTTTCTGCCCCCTGCCACACTTTTACAAGTGGGATGGGTTGGAGTGGGGAGACCAATCTATTTCAAAAGATTATTGTGGGTTCCAAATAAGAGAGAAGGTTGAGTATTTTGTAAGCTGTAAAATACCTTGTCTGAATCACACATTTCTCTTTGTTTAGCATTTTAAAATTCTTACATCACATTGCAAACGTTTGTTTACATATCTGTCATTCTCTCTTGAATCCTGAAATGGTTGGCAGCAACGTTGTTGATGTTTATTTCAGTATTTCCATTTTAAAAAAATGGAAATCATTGCTCATGTTATAGCAAGTGCAAAGTAGTTATAAAGTGAATGGACACCACATTTTATCCCTAACTTTTTAAAACTCACTTGAGGACTCCAAATGGGAACTCCAAATTCATTCTGGAAGTATTGAAAAATGGAATGTATACTTAGTATGGAACAATTTAATTTTTTTATTAAGTACTTTGATAATGATACTACCAAGTAGCATTTATCTTGAAATTTAATCAGTCAATAGATATGATGCTAGTACAAAGTTCTAGGTTAGTAAATTTACGTTAAAAACCCTGCTTTCCTGCTAACTTTTAATTTCTTACAGCATCTCGGAGATTGATGATAACAAGTGGTCCTCTTAAAGCAAATGCTTTAAATTCATGACTAGTAATATCATGGATTCTAAAGGAATACTTACTTGAGAGCTTACTGTAATTTTTTCCTTCAACGTACCTTTTTTATGTTTCTAGAATTAAGGGTCAAGGCACATTAAAGACAATAAAGATACAATACAACAAATGTGGGTTTGGAATCCAGATAGAGTGGTTTGGAATTCTGTTATTTCCCCTTGACTTGCTGTTGTTCAATCAATCGTTAAGTCATGTCCAGCTCCTTGCAACCCCATGGACTATAGCATGGTGGGCTCCTCTGTCCTCCGTGATCTCCTGTAGTTTGCTCAAATTCATGTCCACTGACTTGGTGATGCTATCTAACCATCTCTTCCTCTACTGCCCCCTCTCCTTTTGCCTTCAGTCTTTCCTACAATCAGGGTCTTTTCCAATGAGTTGGCTCTTTGCATCAGGTTGCCAAGTATTGGAGTTTCAGCTTCAGCATCAGTCCTTCCAATGAATATTCAGGGTTGATTTCCTCTAGGACGGACTGGTTTGATCTCTTTGCTGTCCAAGGACTCTCAGGAGTCTTCTCCAGCACCACAATTTGAAGCATCAACTTTTTGGTGCTCAGCCTTCTTTATGGTCCAGCTCTCACATATATACATGACTATTGGAGAGCCATGGCTTTGACTATGAGGACCTTTGTTGGCAATGTGATGTCTCTGCTTTTTAATAACATCTAGGTAGGAAATGGCAACTCACTCCATTGTTCTTGCCCGGGAAATTCCATGGACAGAGAGCCTGCTGGGCTAAAGTCCATGGGGTTGCAAAGAGTTAGACACGACTAAGCAACTGAGCATACACACACAAAGTCTAGGTATGCTGTAATTAGTCATTCCACCAAAAGTCTAATGAGACTTTGAAAGAAAAAGTGATTTGTTCCAACAGTCCAGGGATTCATATGAATTCAGATTTGAAGCCCTTCTCCTTACTGACCAGCCAACCCAGGCAACTCACAGACCCAGCGCTCATTTCTCTTTAGTGTGGTATCATTATTTGTGTAGTCATAAACTTTCCCACAAGTTTAAAAATGTACTTTGAAAAACTAGAACATGAAATCTTTTTAAAATATATTTATTTTCCCCCCTCAAGCATCTTCCTGAAACAGCCAGCTAGAAGAGACACATCCCCCTACACAAAACCCACACAAGAATATCAAAATCTGTTTGATAATGAATTTAAATTAAAAAAAAAATCCATACGCTAAAATCATTTTTATTTTTAATTTTCTCCTCTTTTTTTCAAATTCATGGACATAATGTTTCTCATCGCAACTCAGAAACATCCCAAAATAGCTGCCAAAATCTTACAAATAAACATAAAACCAAGGCTTCTGCAGTACAAAAATAGTCCTCACTTCTGCTCTAAAGGTTGGTTGCCCTTCTAAATCTTAGTTAGGGCTGGGCCTCCATCGGCAGCTTAGGCACGAAGCCACATTTAAATAAGGCTAACTTTTTTATCTGGAAAATTCATACATATAGGAGCATGTGCCTCCAATCTCAAATATGTATGTGCATTAAAAAATTCTAAAAAGAAAAGTGGATTACAGCTAGAAGACGGAAATGTATTGATGAAATAATTTCAATTGCAAGGTAATTCATGCAGAGTTATGCTACAGTATGAATTATTGTCCCCAAAGTGTACCATGATTAATTGTAATTTTTAAAGTGCCAACAGAAATTATTACCCTTTTATTTAAATTGCTCCCATAATTAAATAAGGAGTTTCTTTCATCACAACTAACATTTGTGATCCCTGGCACAAGGTATAATAGATGTTCTCTCCCACTCTCTGTCTTTGAGGTATTGAAATTCTATATCTGATTAATCTTCTGAAATGAAAAGACAGGTCATTCTGTTAGCATGTCATTGAATTCAAGCCCTGGAATACTCATCTTGATTTCCATTTTTCCACCAGGTTTTCTGCTGCATGGTAGAAGAATATCCCAGTTTGAGTAAAATAAGTGAAAATTAAATTGATCACAGTTAAATTATTTGAATTTTATATGAGAGAATAAATTTTTTTCAGTCTCTGCATTTAATATACAAAACAAAAGGCAAAAAATTAAATTTCTGTTTTTCCTTATGACTTAGGGCCTTAGAAGATAGACCATGATTTGGACTCTGCTTCATTTCTGACCACTTGTCCTTCAGTCCTGGACAGACTGGCTGCTTCTTATTCCTGCAACATGCCAGTTTTTCTGCATTATTTAGCCTCCAAGTGTTCAGACTTGCTGTGCTCTTTGACATAAGGAAGGTGATTCTCAACAGGTTGCTTGAATCATGCACATTTTGAGCAACGCACAGACTGTCCTGGATCAGGCCAACATTTCACGAATGTTTGTGTTGCAAGTAACTCTGGAATGCAGAGAAAGTGTTTCTCTCTGGGGAAAATGGCAGGCATGTTTACTGCCCATTATAAAAATGTGGGTTCCCTAAGATCAGAATTACTCTTCTATAATTCAAGACAATGCATTTTCAGGTGTTCTCCACCCTTCTTTGCATTGTATTATGGGGATTGGAGCTTGGGTATGTTGATTTGCAAATGAAGTATCATATCTTTCTGAGGGCTTAACAGTATCATTTTATAAGAAGGAAGCTGACCGACATGCAACCTTCCAGAAGAGGAAAGATAGTAACCAATCAGCTTTGTCAAATGGAAATGGCGCACAGTGTTGAACAGCCCAGCTGACCCGGCCCCAGCAGTAGACACAGAAGTGGCAGCTCTCCGTTCGGCACATAGATGCCTATAGTAAGGGCCTGCTCTTTGCAGATGATAACTGGGATGGTTTAGCTACTGGTCTAGGAAAGGCAGATTTGGTGCAGTGCACCTGAGGTGGGAACACCCCAACACCTGGTAGGAATAGGGGAGAGAAGGACTTCAGTGGCTTGTGTCTCATAATTGTACTTGGAACCTTCCCCACAAGGCAGATGATTTGATGTGGATCTCCCACACTGTTACCTGTGCCTTAGATTTAAATGATTGCTGGATCTGCCACCTTCCACGAGGCAGTTCTGATGACTGTAGGACTTCTGTTCTCCTTAACTTGACTGAGAAATCTGTCAGAAACAAATGGGGGGGTGCCGATCCTGCACCTCTCAAGCAGAGCCTCTGCCAACACCTCAGTTCGAAGATCTTCCACACCCCTCATTCCCTTAGCCGTTTCTTAGTCATCAAGAACAAACGCATGCCCTCTGGCAAATAGGACAAGCTATACCAGCTTCCTTCATTCAGCTGCTCCCCAGAAAAGCATCAAGCATGATTATTTAACTAAACTGGGCAGTGTAACGCCTTTGAGTTGGTGGGAAGGTCATTTTGGATCCATCCTAAGCTTCTGACTTATGGAATTGTCGGGGTTCCTAGCAATTTTAAATAGCGCTTTCTTTCCAGGGACGTCATGTGGAGATGGAGCACTAATTTGCCTTCCCCACAGAAGCATGGTGACATAGGGTGGTTATGAGAGACCATCAAGTACCAAGAAAATCAGCGTGGGTTAGTAGCACTCAGATGACTGCAGGTAGGGAACTTCATGGAAGGGTACCTGAGGCTACTTATGTGCAGCCTGTAGGCTGTAAACCTTGGATGGGAGTCATTCAGTTAGAAAAAGTAGCACAAAAATTGTCCCTCACTTTAGCTGAAGTGGTCAATGATATCACTGGAGCCCTGGAAGGCTTTCAAGCCAGTCTCAACTCACTGACCAAGGGTGTAACTGATGATAAACAATTTCCACTATCTTCTTCCTTGCAGACTAAGGCAGTTGGTGCTATTACTAAGATGTTTTGCTGTATCTATATTAATAGAAAGGTCAATGCAGAAACTTAACAGGTTTTTTTTTAAGAACTCTTTTTAGAAACTTGGTTTTCTAAGATAGATTGTGATGGTTTACAGAATTTGTTCTACTGGTTGTATCCAGAGTCATTTACCTTCTTCCAGCATCTGTGAAACTGTGAGAAGCTAACACATTAGTTTACAAGCAAGGTTATTTCCAGATTTTTTTAATAGCAGTCCTTCATCATTCAGATCTCAACTCAAGTATTGTCTCCTAAAAGAGACCATAGCACCTCAACCTCAGTTATCCTCTTTCCTATGAATGTTCTTTCTTCTCATTATAGCCTTTATCTTTTAAAGAGTTAGTAATTATGTACGTGTACGGATGGGCCTTGAACAACAAGCATTTAAACCATGTGGATCTCCATACACACAATGCTTTTTCAAAAACAGTTCAGGCGACCCTCTGGATCCTCAGGTTTGTAACCAAGGATGTAGAGATCTGATCATAAAGGACTTCTGGTATCCATGGAGGGGTCTTGGAATCTGGATAACAAGTGACAATTCTATATTGTCTATCCCCTCCAACTGAATGTATACTGTGTGAGGGCAGTAAATGGGAACACTATATCCATTCAGTTGATAGAGCTCAGAATAATGTCAGATTCAAAGTAGTCATTCAACAAATATTGGTTGAATTTATGTGGATTTCTTTAGAGAATCATGGGGATTAAACATTTCATATGCTCTCCCTTTTCTGTCTGGCTGAATCACACAAGAAATAGATAAATACTTTTTGTTTCAGATAGCTGCTTCAGGTAACATTTAACTTACTACAGAAGGAGATATTTTTATTACAGAGGTTTTAACCAAAATATGAAGCATTTCTTATACCATAAAATGTTGAAACAATTGTAAGAAATCAATTCACAAAAGAAACTATTATTCCATAACTTTACCCTCAATCCTACAAATCCACGTGGATACCCAATAACAGCATAACTTTTCCATTGAAATGACTTTTACTGGCAAAAAAAACATACAAATTTTCATTGAAGTTAAAAAGCCTTATTGACCAAATAACTTGCTGGGCTACAATTACATGTTGTAATCAGAAGCAGAGGCTTGGATCATTTCAATGGAAAGAGTGGATAAAATCAGGGATTCACATCAAAACTAAAACAAAACAACATATTTGATCAAAATCAGCTTTACAGGAAGACATGTGCTATGCAAGAGTCCATGGCATGATTCAAGAAACAAAAATGTAGATAGAGTTGGATGAAGACCATCTTTATTTGACTGACTCTGCATTTAATTGTTTTTATCTCATCTTGACTTCTTAGCAATTATAGTAGTTTTGTATTTTGAAGAAACACAAGCGTAGAACAAATAACAGATAGCTTGATTATGTCTAATGCCAAACATATTAATAAAGACAAAGCTCAAGTTACTATGCCTTAACAAAAAAAAAAGATGACGGAGACCCATCTTTCCAGTATCCAAACTGCACTGGAACAGGTCACTTGAAAAATCTAAAATAAATCTTTATGATTATGTTGAAAGTTCTTCAGCTCACTCACTAGTTGTTTTTCTTCATTAATAGACATTATCTCTTAGAGAAGTTCAGATTTAGAGAAATATTTAGCAAGAACAGAGAGTTCCATTTACTTTCACACCCACACACCATTGCTTCTATTTCCCCTGTTATCAGGATCTTGTTTTGGTGTGGCACGTTTGTTACACTTTATGAACACATATTGATACTTTATTGTTAGATGAAGTCTATGGTTTACCATAGGCCCCCTCTTTGTGTTTCTATTACATGAGTTTGCTAAATTGTACAATATCACATATCCATCGTTACAACATCACACAGAATAATTTCACTGGGCTAAGAATGTTCTGAGCCACACATTTTCCTCTGTTTCCACCTTCAATACCGGTCCCCCAGATCCTGACAAACTCTGACCTTTTTAGTGTCTTCATTTTTACTTTTTCCAGAACTTTTGTACAGTTGGATTCAAACAGTATGTAGCCTTTTCTTACTGGCTCCTTTCACCTAACAATATGCCCTTAAGACTTCTGTGACTCTGAGTGGCGTGACAGTCACTGTATTCTTTTCCAGTTTAAATAGGAATTGCATTATTCCAGGGAAATTTGTTCCTACTTTGTGTTATATATGAGTATATGTATGACTGAATTCCTTCACTGTTCACCTGAAACTGTCAGAACATTGTCAATTGGCTACACCCCTGTATAAAGTATTAATAAAACATTGAAAAACATGTTCATATACCAATATGAGGATTCTCCTGTACTAATATGTGAGGATTTTTTAGCAGTATTTTAGCAGGACAGTGCTTTGGTCTAATTCATCTTTTTAAAAGGTTTCTTGCTACTGGTGAGGATGGATAATTGGCACACTTGTGTGCTGTTGGGAGGATGGTAAAATGGTGCAGTCACTATGGAAAACTGTAGTTCCTTGCCTCAAAAAATTAAAAATAGAATCGTTGTGTGACCCAGTAATTCCATTTCTGGTTGTATACCTAAAGGAACTGAAAGCAAAGTGTCAAAGAGATATTTGTGCCTCCATGCTCATAGCAGCATTATTCACAATAGCCCAAAGCTGAACATTCAGAAAACTAAGATCATGGCATCCGGTCCCATCACTTCATGGCAAATAGATGGGGAAACAGTGGAAACAGTGGCTGACTTTATTTTTCTGGGCTTCAAAATCACTGCAGATGGTGATTGAAGCCATGAAATTAAAAGACGCTTACTCCTTGAAAAGAAAGTTATGACCAACCTAGATAGTATATTGAAAAGCAGAAATATTACTTTGCCAACAAAGGTCCGTCTAGTCAAGGCTATGGTTTTTCCAGTGGTCATATATGGATGTGAGAGTTGGACTATAAAGAAAGCTGAGCGCCAAAGAATTAATGCTCTTGAACTGTGGTGTTGGAGAAGACTCTTGAGAGTCTCTTAGACTGCAAGGTGATCCAACCAGTCCATCCTAAAGGAGATCAGTCCGGTTCATTGGAAGGACTGATGTTGAAGCTGAAACTCCAATACTTTGGCCACCTGATGTGAAGAGATGACTCATTTGAAAAGACCCCAATGCTGGGAAAGATTGAGGATGGGAGGAGAAGGGGATGACAGAGAATGAAATGGTTGGATGGCATCACCGACTCGATGGATGTGAGTCTGAGTGAACTCTGGGAGCTGGTGATGGACAGGGAGGCCTGGTGTGCTGCAATTCATGGGGTCACAAAGAGTGGGACACGACTGAGCGACTGAACTGAAAGGTGGAAATAATCCAAGTGTCCCTCAACTGGTACATAAACTAAATGTGGTTGATATATATAATGGGATGTTATTCAAGCTGACACGCACTACAACAGATGAACCTCGAGGACACAGTGCTGCGTGAAATAAGCCAGTGGTTTATTCAGTGGAGAGTAATTTTCCACTTATTATCCATATAAGTGGGAACACTCTGTTTCCATTTATGAGTTACTTAGAGTAGTCAGATTTATAGAGACAGAAAGTGGGCAGCAGCTTGGAGAAGGGGTAAATGAAGAGCTGTTTCATAGGTATAGGCTTTCAGTCTGGGATGGCAAAAGTTCTGAAAATAGATCACGAAGATGGCTGCTCAACAATCCAAAGGAAGTTAACCTTACTGCACTGTAGACTTGAAAATGGTCAAGATGGTAAATTTCACGTTTCATGTCTTTTACCATAATTAGAAACTTTCTTAAAACTGAAAAAGTAAAGGATTATTCTCTGGGTTTTGTTTGTTTTGGCAGAGATTGCAAGGCTTTCATGTTGGTTTACATGAAAGCATGGAGACCTGACAGGAAGGAATGCATGTTTCATTTCCAGCCCAGATACAAGGTAGCTGGGCTAGTATGTCTCCAGTAGCCTTGTCCAGACGGAAAATGCAGACAGAGGCTATAGACAGCCCATCCTAAGTGCTTCATGGTAAAGGCAAGCAGGGAATTGTAGCAGCATTTTAGCTAGTGTGACGCAGAGTGAAGGAGTGTGTGTGTGTGTGTGTGTGTGTGTGTGTGTGTGTGTGTGTGTGAAGAGAACTATCTGAGCACTTCACTACAGGGCAGAGTGTTGATGGGAGTATCCCTTGAATGATAAATCCTGATGCTTCAGAAAAGAGGGAGATGAATAAAGAAGCAATATCTCTCATCGGGCATTTGGGAATAAGATTGAGTGAACATTTGGAGGAGTTATCCTAGAATAGTGAGGACGAATGATCATTTATGGTGAAATCCAGGGTAAAATATGAAGAAGAAGAATGGGGGCCAGTGCTACAGGTCGGTAGTTTGAATTTCAGAAAGCTGATATCGTTTGCATGGAGGTTTTCTGCTTCATTAGTGAAATAAGTGAGGTTATTATTTGGGAGCAGAGAAGACAGCTTATTGTTGAAGCTTAAAGATTAGACGTATTGGTATATCTATTGTCCTAAAGCACTGAAGACCTGAAGCAGTTAACTGAGTCAGCTGATTGCCAAGCTAACTTGAAATATAATGAGTTACCATCAATTGTCTGAAGAGTCTGCTCATAGAAACCTGGGCCCAGATGGTCTTTGTTAGAGAGCGTTCTCCTTTTTTTCTTTTCTTTGTACTTCATAGGTGCTAATCTAAGTATCCACACTCTTATTTCTGCTGGGAATAAGCCGTTCTTTTAGTCCTTGTAAGTTATGTTTGTTAAATAAAATATGCATTTCAGCCTACCTAAAAAAGCTGTCTTCTTTTGACAAATTTCCTGGTGGCTCAGACAGTAAAGCATCTGCCAACAATGTGGGAGACCCGGGTTCAATCCCTGGATCAGGAAGATCCTCTCAAGAAGGAAATGGCCACTCACTCTAGTACTCTTGCCTGGGAAATCCCATGGACAGAGGAGTATGGTAGGCCACAGTCCATGGGGTCACAAAGAGTCAGACACGACTGAGCAACTTCACTTTCACTTTTCACCTATGTGTATTTTATTGAATTTTCTTTTTTCTTTTTTTTTGCATATATCTCATATTGAATACTTTATATTTGGACTCTTGCCCTGTAATCTCTCTGAAGTCAGGCACAAATGAAGTGACTTAGCAGCAGCAGCAGCAAGTCAACATCAATACAATGGCCAGAGTTTATGTTTTCTCAACTAGAAAGTATTGATAGTCTATGTACTATAAATGTGATTGAAACAGAACGGAAGTCCTTATCAATAGTTTCCTAATCCATCCATCTTTCAAATTAAAAAAAAGAGTAGAAGTGTGAAATTGTTATCTTGATGAGCAAAGAAGGACATTAACAAGGAAAATTCTGTAGGATAGTACAGTAGGCCTTAGAACACATTTGGGGTTTATGAGAAATGAACATAATCCTCTTTGCTCATCATAACATTTCTATAAGAGGGACACTATTTTGCTCAAATGTATAGGTATGACACCTGAGGCCAATAGAGTAAGGTGAGTGGTAAATGCCACGTCTTTCCAAGCTCTCTCCATTTCATCCAGGTTGCACCTCAGGGTACATTATTTAGGTTCTACCACTTGCCAAGCATTTGACTTTTCTTATCATAATAACACCCTTGCCTCAGGTAAAAGAGAACTTCAGAGAAAAGTTTAGGCCACTTCGCAAGGTCACAAGAAGCAAAGAATGTTCAAATAGTCCCAGGTCCAAAGCCCACCATCTTCCATCCACATCCATGCCTTCTGCGCAGAGCAACACCTTTCAGGAGAATCAGAGACCTTCAGAGGAATAACCCAGGCCAATGACCTTCATTCTCTGAGGTCACAAAAAGTGGTTGTTACACTGTGTGCATTTAAGATTAGTGAAAGCATGAGCTTTGGAAAGTTTATAGATTAATGTTTCTCGGCCGTAAAAAGGAACACATTTGAGTCAGTTGAACTGATATGGATGAACCGAGAGTCTGTCACACAGAGTGAAGTAAGTTAGAAAGAGAAAAACAAGTATCATATATTAACACATATGTATGGTATGTAGAGAAAAAAAGATATATGTGAACCTATTTGCAGGGACAGATTAGAGACGCAGACGTAGAAAACAGACTCATTGACACAGGGCAGAAAGGAGAGGGTGGGACAAATTGAGAGCATACACTGACATGTGTTCACTGCCACGTGTGAAGCAGAGAGCTAGCGGGAAGCTGCGGCATAGCACAGGGGCTTGACCTGGTGCCCGGTGATAACCCACAGGGGTGGGATGGGGTGAGTGGGAAGGAGGCTCAAGAGGAAGGGGATATATGTATACTTATAGCAGATTCACATGGCACAGCGGGAACCAATGCAACATTGCAACTATCCTTCTTTTAAAAAGATGCATTAAAAAGGGGAAAAAGGGATTCTAGGGATGGTTAGGTTTTATTTCTTTGTTGAGAAATAAAATAATCTGAGGCCCAAAGTCAAGCAAAATAAAAAACTACTGCCAGATTTCTGAAGTTCTAGTTCCACATTCTCTCTTCTTGGAGCTCCTGGCAGAATGCATTTTATTTAAATGAATTGTATTCTTTGAAGAAAATCCATTTTAACATGTTAAAATCTAATGCTTCATCTGCTGGCTTTCCAGACAAATGGCCAGGTGCCCCAGTGCGGGTAAGGGTCAGTGGATTTCTGTGGCAGAAGTCAGAGTCGCTGGCTTCACTGCTGTTGGGTCTCCTGTTGAGTGTGACCTTGGACCCACCTTGCCGCTCAGCAGGGCTCCCATCGCAGCGCCGCAGCTCACGTCCCCTAAGCACTTTCCCATCACCATACCTTGTCACAGTCTGACATGTGTAAATAGCTAAAGATTTCATCTCAAAAAGAAGCATTTCATAATTCTTCCCTGGTGTAGCTTTTCATATCACTACATCTAAAATTAAATTGATTTACCATTTGTAAGCATAACACCAAATGCGGAGTGATAGATCTGATTATGTTTTTTAAAGCCATCTATATGTCAAGACTACCATAAGCAAAGCTAAATAGAGAGATGTGAAAAAAATTGCAAAGTACACATCAAAAAAATACATTCTATATGTGTGTATATATATAT
>SJYQ01005434.1:199098-223956 GCA_006410935.1 Redunca redunca
CTGCAGTCACCATCTGCAGTGATTTTGGAGCCCCCCCAAAATAAAGTCTGCCACTGTTTCCACTGTTTCCCCATCTATTTCCCATGAAGTGACGGGACCGGATGCCATGATCTCTGTTTTCTGAATGTTGAGCTTTAAGCCAACTTTTTCACTCTCCTCTTTCACTTTCATCAAGAGGCTTTTCAGGTTTTCTTCACTTTCTGCCATAAGGGTGGTGTCATCTGCATATCTGAGGTTATTGATATTTCTCCCGGCAATCTTGATTCCAGCTTGTGTTTCTTCCAGTCCAGCGTTTCTCAAGATGTACTCTGCATATATGTTAAATAAGCAGGGTGACAATATACAGCCTTGATGGACTCCTTTTCCTATTTGGAACCAGTCTGTTATACCACGTCCTGTTCTAACTGTTGCTTCCTGACCTGCATAGAGATTTCTCAAGAGGCAGGTCAGGTGGTCTGGTATTCCCATCTCTCTCAGAATTTTCCACAGTTTATTGTGATCCACACAGTCAAAGGCTTTGGCATAGTCAATAAAGCAGAAATAGATGTTTTTCTGGAATTCTCTTTCTTTTTCCATGATCCAGTGGATGTTGGCAATTTGATCTCTGGTTCCTCTGCTGGACCTTACAGCAAAACAAAAAGGGAAGAGGGAATTCCCTGGCAGTCCAGTGGTTAAAACTCCATGCCTCCATTGCATGGGGAATGGGTTTGATCCCTGCTCTGGGAACTAAGATCCCACATGCCCTGGGGCATGGACAAAAAAATAGAGAGAGAGAGAGAGAAAAAACAGCACCAAGAATTATCAGTAAAAGGAATATGACTAGAATTACAGAAGGAAAGGGGGAAAATAACAGGGAAATATGAAGAAAAAAGACATTTACTGAGCACCTCCTACATGACTTAAGACTTACATTTCTCTCCTAATTTAATCTTTAAGGCAGGTTTTAGGAAGTAGGAACTATCAAGCCCATTTTAAAGATAAGTTGCTCAGTTCCTCACTGCTGTGGGTTACTGTCCTGCCCCTTCCGCTTAACCAGTGGTCCTGGCATGTCATGTAATTGTTCCGATACTTGACCACTTAATCCACACTGTGTAAATATCCCTTTTCAGCCCAGTTGGCCATTGAAGGCTAAATTTGGAGATTATTACAGGACTGTAGCTACAGAATTCCCACACTCTGATCCTTCCTGCCCTCACATGTACTACACCCTCTGCTCAGAACACTCTTCTACCCTCTTGCTACACCAATGCCCCAGGCATCATCCCTTTCCTTCCCCCTAAGCTTCTCCAACCTGGCTTCTCCACCCTGTAAAGACAGCACTGTGCCTTCCCCAACTGCCCCATGATGAGTCCCCAAGCTCTCTTATTCCTCTGCACTCATATATTAAAATCACTGTTTTTGTCTTTTTTTTTTTTTTTTCAGAAACCCATGGCCTCTTTAATTTTATTTTTCAATATTTTTTTAGTTAAATTAAGAGTTTACTTGGACTTCCTTGGTGACTCTGATGGTAAAGAATCCCCCTGCAAAGTGGGAGACCTGGGTTCAATCCCTGGGTTGGGAAAATCCCCTGGAGGAGGGCATGCAACCCACTCCAGTATCCTTCCCTGGAGATCCAATGGACAAAGGAAACTGGAGAGCTATAGTCCATAGTCTTCGACAAACAGTCAAAAAGTCAGAACCACTAAGGGACTAAGCATAGCACAGCAGGAGTTAACTTATGGTGCTGCGTTAATTTCTGCTGTACAGCAAAATCATTATTTGAATCTCTCTTTTCTCCACTTCACCACCATCCACTAAAAATGATGAACAACTTGAGTGTTGCAAGTTAATTCTTATTCGGGGCAAAATGAGGACTGCAGCCCAGGAGACAACACCTCAGACAGCTCTGAGAAACTGCTCCAAAGAGGTAGGGGAGGAAGGTTAATACATGTGATTTTGATGAAGGGAGAGTCAAGCACTCACTGTGCAAAAGGTTTTATGCTGGGCACAAGAAGCCAATGTCACCATGAAGGGATTTAGTGATTTTCTAGATACAGGGAGATACAAAGATTGGGATGATGAAACTAGTTCCTGAAAATATGTAACTATCTAAAGACCTGTTCTGCTAGTTTTCCTGAATCACCAAGTGCCTCATTCTCCACCCTGGATTGCCTTCAGGTCATGTTCAAGGTCAACAGCTGCAGCAGCCCAGGATTCAGTCTCTGCAGGGGTAGATGGCAAATGCCCTTGGCAAGCACCAATTTGTAGCTGACATCACCTCAAGGCTAAGTTCTCTAGGTCGAGGAGACTTTCTTCATGGGTTTGTCCAGGGAAGCACACTGACTGAAACTGCCCACCCCAGCCAGGCATCATAGTAACCGCTTGCTGCTGCTAAGTCACTTCAGTCATGTCCGACTCTATGTGACCCCATAGACGGCAACCCACCAGGTTTCCCTGTCCCTGGGATTCTCCAGGCAAGAACACTGGAGTGGGTTGCCATTTCCTTCTCCAATGCATGAAAGTGAAAAGTGAAAGCGAAGTCGCTCAGTTGTGTCTGACTCTTAGCGACCCCATGGACTGCAGCCCACCAGGCTCCTCCGTCCATGGGATTTTCCAGGCAAGAGTACTGGAGTGGGGTGCTATTGCCTTCTCCGAGTAACCTCTTACGTGAGTTCTATTAGGGCAGGAGGTCCTGGTAAGGAACACAGAACTAGCAAGCCGCCACCAACTGGAGGAATTTTGAGAAAGGTCAAAAAGGAGACGCCACGTGTCCTAGCACCTCTCAGAATTGGCTGAGCATTGTGGGAGCCACCAGGAAGGACTCTGAGTCATAATGATTGGTCAGAGAAAACCTGGGTACTAAAACCATCCCCATATAACCCAAGACTGTGAGCCACGTGGAGGAGCAGTTCTGCTGGGTTCCCTTACCCTCCTGCTCTCGGGCTAGGCGCCGCTTCCCAATAAAGTCTCTTTCTTTGTCAGCACGTGTGTCTTTTTGGACAATTTGTTTCCAAGTGTCAGACAAGAGCCCACTCTGGGGCCCTGGAAGCGTCTCCCTTCCTGTAACAGCTTTATTTGCACAATATTCATTTAACAAACACTCACTGAGAGCCTGCCTTGTGCCATGTGACGTGCCTGTGTTGGGAACACACTGATAGGAGTGAAGTGGTCTCTGTCTTCACCAGGCTGACCCACCGGGCATTACAAACAAGAGTCTGGGCAGTTGCAACAGGGGTCATGGCAAAGGTAGGTGACACAGAGGCTCTCTAAGGACCAGAGTGCCGTCCCTCCCCTGGACAGAGTCATTAGGAAACCTTCCAGCAGGAAGGGACACCCTAACTGACATCTCAGAGGGGAGATGAGGGCGGTAAAGTGAAAAGAGAAAGAGCGAAAGTCCTGCCCCCGCTCCAGCACACAGAAGCATCTGAACCGAAGGGGACTCTTTGAAAGTGCTCTGCCACCTTCGAGAGTACATCCTTGGTAGTTATCACTGAATGGGTTAAATCATATCAGTATTTATAAGCCAGTAGAATATGCTTTCGTATACTTTGAGTGAGAATTCAACATATCTTTAAAAAGAATCCTATATATGTTCTGATTTATTATCTGCCATTGCCTGTTTATCTTATCTCGCTTTCTGAAATCTCCTTTCAAGCTGGAAAGTACAGCTGATGGCAGAAGGTGTGTTTATACCTCAGTGACAGAGAAAGGAAAGTGAAGCGAGCCTTGAATCAGATAGTTGGGGGTTTTATTGTGTTCTCGGAGCCACTTTTAATAAACTTTCCTGATACTCGGTAAAAGGATGTGGTCTTCATCAAAAGCCTTTTTCGGTAACCAAATCAACAAGAAGAGAAAAACACACCTACACAGTTCCAGGTGCAGCCGAACGCGGGGCAACCAGAGAGGTGCAGGCTGGCGGCTCCTCCCGGCTTACAAGGGGCTTGCAAGGACCAGCAGCTCAAAGCTCTCCTCTCATGGTGGGAGAGTAACAGACGGATCCTCCCTCAGCTGACAGCCCAGGGACACCAAGACTGCACTTTTCTCTGCCCTCTACCTCCTAATGGCAGTGTCCTTCCCAACCTAGAACTTTCTGAGCCCCCACCTCCACCCCAAAGCGCTGACCAAAAGCACTACACATACTGAGTAACTCTGACTTCATTTGCCAAATGCATACCCCCTGGGCTTAGCAAGCCAAGCGCTGGAGAGGTCCGGGGTGTAGACAAAAAGCTGGTTTGAGGACTGAGGGGTTACATTTATGAGCTCTGGGTGCTGGAACACAGACTTGCAACTCTTGTACTAATCTGGACAAGGAACCCATTATTTAGTGTTGTTCCATTATTTAGTATTATTTACTCATTTAGGTTTAGAAAATAAATTTTTACCTTCCTGCCTAAAGTACTCTCATGTCCAAGAAGTAATAAATGAATGAAATGGACAGTGATGCCTAGTGTCAGAGTACTTTTTACAAAACTCTGACAGATTTTCTTAGTTGTTTCTGAATTCTCATTACCTATTTTGACATCTATTTTATTTTGTGCCTGTTATGTTCAAGGCTGCTGTGAAGAGCTGACTCATTGGAAAAGACCCTGATACTGGAAAGACTGAGGGCAGGAGGAGAAGGGGGTGACAGAGGATGAGATGGCTGGATGGCATCACTGAATCAATGGACATGAGTTTGAGCAAACTTCAGGAGATGGTGAACAGGGAAGCCTTGTGTGCCACAGTTCATGAGGTTGCAGAGTCTGACACGACTTAGCAACTGGACAACTACAATGCTCAAGGCACACTGATAGGCTTTGTAACGTGTTGTCTTGTCGTCTGTGTCTTGCTTAGTGTTTTCAGATTTCTGTCTCCTTACCATAGAAATGAGAAAATGTTTATTTATAAATTTACTTTAAGAATTAAATGAAAGTAGGGCAAAGAATATAAGTACTTTACATGTATTTTTAATTTTAAGCCTCACACTCACTTTGAAAAGTATTGGGTTGGCAAAAATTTCGATCAGGTTTTTCCATAAGGCTCGTGGAAAACTCAAACTTTTTGGCCAAGCCAACAGATCTCCTTACATTCATTTAACAGTGAATGAAACTGGGGCTAAGAGAGTTTAAGTGACTCTACAAAAGGCTATTCATTTTTGTTAGAACTGAAATTTCAACTCAGACCACTAAGTGTAAAGTGAAGTCAAAGTGAAGTCGCTCCGTCGTGTCTGACTCTTTGCGATCCCATGGACTGCAGTCTACCAGGCTTCTCTGTCCATGGGATTTTCCAGGCAAGAGTACTGGAGTGGGTTGCCATTGCCTTCTCCAAGTGTAAGGTCAGTACAGTTCCCTGGGGCCATAGTTGCCTAATCAGGAGAAACGTCAACTTGTCCACAGCTGAGGTAACCATAGCTGCAAGATGTTCTCTTCACCAGCTGCTGGTGGACTCAGTGATCCAGGGTCTGGCCACCTCATCCTCTACTTAGTGTGACATTGGTTCTAGGAACTTTGCCGGCATGATCCCAAACTTCAAAATAACTCTTGATGTTTAGTGTTAGCATCACAGCTGGACTGGTTGAGGATTAGCTGGGGGATGGTCAGAATTTTCCAGCCTCTCCCAGTTTTGCCTCCAAAGCTTGCTCTTGGAATCACTGCTTCTCACACAGCCATGGCTAAGTAGGACACTCAGGTGTGGCAAGGAAGAGCAGTGACTTCTAAAGCTTACCAGGGCTCCAGATAAGCATTGCAAAATCAGATTTGTGCAAATCTGATGGCTCTGACTGACCAATAGCACTAGCATTTCCACATCATCACATACGTGATGTACCCACTGTTGTTCTTAGCATTTAAACTCATTCAAATGGATTTTTTTTTCAATTGAAAGCTATTGGTGATGTATAAAATGGTAAATCTCCAGCATCATCACCTTTTGAATAGGTAACAAAACTTGATCAGTATCTTATGTAAATATTACTTTGCTCAGCATTTTATAATCACCTATTATTATAAGGCCAGCCCATGACCAAATGGATAAATAAGGGCCCTGTTGAAGAAACCCTCACAGCAGAGAGAGCAGATGAGCAGACGCATGAGTAAACATAGCTAGAGTGTACTTAGCTAAGTACGCTGCATGTGTTTGTACAACAAAGGATGCACCAAGGTGGAAAAGCTCACCTTCCTTGTCTCTTCTGAAGGGCTAATGCACAATATGGTCCTGCCATTGAATAGGTGGCTCTGGAAACATAAAAATAAAAGAGCTGGTATTTCAGACTAAGGCACAGAGGTATCCATGAGAGTCTGTGATGGCAGAGACCGGTTTCATGAGACTGAGCAGGTCAAAGGTGTTGACAATTGGCAGGCTTGGTGTCCAAAGAGATTTGAACTAGATCTCAAAGCATCTTGACTGCCATACTAACTATAGCTTTGAATCCAACAGAAACACTTACCTAGTTTCCTCTGAGTGGATAAGATGCTCTCTAGGTCCGAGGGGTAGCCTCAAGTCAACGCACCCATGGATCAGGGTGTTGCAATCACAGAAGGGCAGCTGGTAGCAAAGAGTATGGACCAAAAAATAATTTTTCATACTTCTTCTAGCAATTAAAGTGAAACTTGATTTTTTTCATTTCTTAAAAAACTACTGAATCAACTTTATGAATTATTATAAACATTTTGACAAACATGGAATAAAATAATGAGTACCTATATATCACTCCAGATTTATTAAACAACCACCCTCTGTCTTATTTGCTACAGAGGATTTGTGTGTGTGTGTGTTCATAAACATTACATAGCTAGTGAGGTGCCTATGCACTGCAGGTTTCCCTGATTCTCCCTTAGAGATGCTTGCTAGCATGCATTTGGTGTTTATGCTTCTAGGCAAGTGTTTAAAGGGTTACTATCTGTCATGCAAATTTTAAAAACATTTTTTTAGGTTTGAAAAATTTTAAGAGATGCTATCACATGGCATATGCATTTTCTTCCTATATGTGTGTGTGTGTGTGTATAGTTAAAGCAACATGCTTAGAGATTATTGCTACTGATGCATATAGCACTTTGTTAATTTTAACTGCTGAGTACTATTTGATCACATTTTTTTATTCATTTCTTGAGGTTCATTTTTTGAGAAGAATTGGCCAGGGAAAATGCAGCTGCATGGAATTTATTGTCAAAATTACAGAACCAGAAGGAAAAAGCTATCTGCAACAGTGTGCATGACACCGAGACTTTAGCTGGCTTTGGCATCAGATTCCGCAGGTCATCCGTCTCACTCTGTGATGCCCTGTTTAAATTTATCTCTGCAGAGCTGTACCAGAGTGGTTTCCTAGAACAACCACAGAGACCAGGAAAGCCTACTTGTTCAGTGCTTTCACTGACATTTTTTTAATGTCTCTATCTGATGGGGCTCTGCATTCTTTTAGGGTATCAGGCTTACTTGTTTGGAATTCTACTTTTTTGGTGAGCATTCACAATTTCGGTGGCTCTATTGAAGTTTATCCCATAAAAATTTCTGTTTAAATTATTTTTTAGGATTATCCTCAAAGACAGTGGTCATTTCAGGTGAAAGAAATGAGGAGAAAGAATATTAAATAACTTGCCCAATGTCATACATATGGACCAACAGAAAATTAGTAGTTTTAAGTGTCTGAAATTTTATTTTTAACTCAATAATAAAATAAATGTCTCTTAGTTAAAAAATAAATTTCTCTTCACTGAATATTGTCCTCATGTGTCCTGAAGTTTGCAGGCATCCTGGCCAACTCCACAAAATGGAGGACATGGTGAGACCCAGTGTGGCTTTAAACAAGTAATCCAAACACTCTAGTTTTTCTGGAACTCGACAGGCATATTCTACACAACGAAGCACTCCATTCTTTGACATTATTATTTTAAAAAGTTACCAAATGTATTGGCATAGCTTGCATGTGGTATAGTGTAACACATATAATATAATATGTGTAACATATATTTGGCCTGCAACAGCCAAGATGTATTCCGAACATTAGAACCTTCAGCTTAACCCCTCTTCTTTGCACATGTCCCTGACATCGTAGCCAGCCAACTCCAGATCTAAGCAACCCTGCTTCAACTGGAAGGTCCCAGGGAGAAGTGGTGTTTGCAGTTAGTTGCCTCTGAAAGGCAGCGTGATGGTTGGCAAACCAGATGTCTTGACACATATGAGGCTTCCGGGGCAGACACCCACCCACAGATTCTCAATTAGGGAAATCTACAATTAATGTGACAGTGAGGAGAAGGATCTGATGCACAATTAAAGTATTTTGGCTGGTGCTTATTTTGCTGAGATATCCATGAATAGTCTACCAAAATCCATATGAAACCCAGTTATTTGCTAAAATGTGAAACCTTTTATAAAGGAGGAAGCAGTCATTTGATAAACTTAGGCTGGATTTATTTTTTAAAAACTGCTTTGTGGCTTCAAATAATGGATCCTGTGGTGTGGTTTGGACCACAAATTGCATAATGCCCATGGGTTCTAAGAAGACTCAAGAAGTGAACCAAAGTTGAAAAACTCCCATAACAATGAGCAAAGATTCTTCTAACAGCTTCAGCAGCTCTAATGCATCTTGAGCCCCAGAAGGTTTCAGAGTCTGCAGCTGCAGATGACAATTCCTTTTCTTTTTTCTTTTTTTTTTCTCTTCTCAAACTGAATTTCAACAATGAGGCAAGTGATTGCAGTGTGGCAGAAGACAAAAGCTGTTTTCAGAGGATTGCCTGCTTGCAGAGGCCTGGGAAACCCAGGCTTCCAAGTCACAAACAATAGGTCTTTTAACCTAACACATTGCCCCAAACTGGGTGGTAAACACAGTTCCCAAAATTGTCATGGTCCAACATACTAGAAAACCTACAATAAGAAAAGCTTAACACAGTTTTCTGTGTTCCAGTTGCAAAGATGAGCATTATGGAAGAGCCTCTTTCACAAGCTGGACAGCAGGTCCCTCCTATCTGGAATTGTGGTATGATTCTCAGTTGTATCCTCGGGGTAAGGATATCTTCACCACAACATACATGGCGATATGGTACTCAACAGTTCGGGGCCCAGTGGAGGTGATACTTGCAATCTACCGGGACTAGAGAATATGCAGAATTTCACTCTGATTATTGTCTCTCTGCTTATCCATCCCTCCAGTTAAGTTGTATTTTGAAAGAAGTAAATGATTATTTTTCCTCCGCTCTGAAAACCCCCTATGTTTTAAAGTTACTGTAAATATATTTAAAGAGATGGAAATGATGCTTGATAACTATAAACTGAAAATTCCATGATGATTCATTCACTCTTTCAACCAACTGACTGATGATGGAAGATCATAACATTGTAGTCTCTGTACATACAGAAGTAATCACAGTGGGGCCCTTCCCTTGCTGTTTATCAGGAGATGCATATGTTTTAACTCAGTTATACGTACTGAGTTAGGTAATTGACCATTAAAGATAAACAGCTGAGATTCAGGCAGCTGAGACTGACTGATCAATAAGTGTTTCAGAGAAAGTAGGAGTCCAGTCGGTAGAAGCTGAATACAGACAAAAAGTGGAAGTTTTCGGGCTACACAAGGATAGACAGGTCATTCTATATAGTTCAGTCGCTCAGTCGTGTCCGACTCTTTGTGACCCCATGGACTGCAGCATGCCAGGCTTCCCTGTCCATCACCAACTCCCAGAGCTTACTCAAACTCATGTCCATTGCGTCAGTGATGCCATTCAACCATCTCATCTTCTGTCATCCCCTTCTCCTCCCACCTTCAATATTTCCTAGTATCAGGATCTTTTTAAATGAGTCAGCTCTTTGCATCAGGTGGCCAAAGTACTGGAGTTTCAGCTTCAACTTCAGTTCTTCCAATGAATATTCAGGAATGATTTCCTTAGGATTGACTGGTTGGATCTCCTTGCAGTCCAAGGGACTTTCAAGAGTTCCCTCCAATACCACAGTTCAAAAGTATCTATTCTTCAGCTTTCTTTATAGCCTAACTCTCACATCCATACATGACTACTGGAAAAACCATAGCTTTGACTAGACAGACCTTTGTTGGTAATGTCTCTGCTTTTTAATATGCTGTCTAGGTTGCTCAGAGCTCTTCTTTCAAGAAGCAAGCGTCTTTTAATTTCATGGCTACAGTCACCATCTGCATTGATTTTGGAGCACAAAACAATGAAGTCTCTCACTGTATCCATTGTTTTCCCTTCTATTTACCATGAAGTGATGGGACCAGATGCCATGATCTTAGTTTTCTGAATGTTGAGTTTTAAGCCAACTTTGTCACTCTCCCCTTTCACTTTCATCAAGAGCTCTTTAGTTCTTCGCTTTCTGCCATAAGGTTGGTGTCATCTGCATATCTGAGGTTATTGATATTTCTCCAGGGAATCTTGATCCTAGCTTGTGCTTCATCCAGCCCAACATTTTGCATGATGTAATCTGCATATAAGTTAAATAAGCAGAGTGACAATATACAGCCTTGACATACTCCTTTCCTGATTTGGAACCAGTCTATTGTTCCATGTCCAGTTCTAGCGGTTGCTTCTTGACAACAGCTTGTATGCTTCTTGTTGCTTGTATGCTTCTTGCATACAGATTTCTCAGAAGGCAGGTCAGGTACCTTGGAATTCCCATCTCCTTAAGAATTTTCCAGTTTTTTTGTGATTCACAGTCAAAGGCCTTGGTGTAATCAATAAAGCAAAAGTAGATGCTTTTCTGGAAATCTCTTGCTTTTTCTAACCAGAAGGAATTGCCTGTGTGAGTGATCAGTTGTGTCTGAGTCTTTGCAACCCCATGAACTATGGCTGGCCAGACTCCTCTGTCCATGGAATTTTCCAGGCAAGAATATTGGAGCATATTGCCATTTCCTTCTCCAGGGGATCTTCCTGACCCAAGGATCTAACCTACATCTCCTGTGTCTCCTGCATTGCAGGCAGATGCTTTACCACTGAATCACTAGGGACGCCCAGAAGGAATTTCATTCAGACACAAAGACAAGAATAATAGTAATAACCAGTATCTGTTCAGCACTAGTTACACACCAGGTGCCAGGCTGAACACTTTACAGGCACAATTTCAAATATTCCTTGTGAAAACCTCATGAGACAAGTAGAGTTGTTTTCCCCACATTGTATGTGATAAAACTGAGGTTTGAGAACTAAATATCTTGATCCAGTCAAATAGCTAAAGAATAATGGAGGTACAACTCACTCAGTTTCCTTTTTCATCCCAGAAATGAGCTCCTAATGCATTAATGCCAGGGCATGGTAAGTAAACTGGAACTGTGGAATCAGGACAAAAATCTTCAGTATTGAGCAGGAGCTAGTCATCTATAAGACAGAGAGATGTGGGAGTATATCTAGAGCTTTAAACAGGGGAGGGACTTCACCCTACAAATATTTTTTAAAGATACCTTTTGTGACTATAGCACATAGAATTAGCTGGAAGGAGGTCAGAGGGATTGGAGGCTGAGAGGAGGTAGAATTTTGCAATTGTAATGAGGCATAATGAGGGCTCAAGAGAGGCAACTGCATGGAGATGGCATGTTGAGGATGGCTTTGCAAGATATTTGAGAACTTAAAATCTACATGATTGGGGCAAAGAAGAGATGCTTCAGAGAAATGCCAAGTGTCTGGGTAGAGAGCCTTGGTGAACTAACGCAAGTAAAACCAACATGCTAAAAAGAGAAGAGCTAACAATTCCCACTGATGATCTGCTGCTTGCCACCATCAATAAGCTGTTTCCAACTACTGATGTTGTGCAGGGAGATGAGCACACACAGATCAGCAGGGCTAACTTCCTGTGTTGCAGGATCCTCCAGAGAGCTTTAGTTCAGTTCAATTCAGTTCAGTCACTCAGTCGTGTCTGACTCTTTGCGACCCCACGAATCGCAGCATGCCAGGCCTCCCTGTCCATCATCAACCCCCAGAGTTCACCCAAACTCATGTGCATCGAGTCAGTGATGCCATCCAGCCATCTCATCCTCTGTCGTCCCCTTCTCCTCCTGCCCCCAATTCCTCCTAGCATCAGAGTCTTTTGTGAGTCAACTCTTCACATAAGGTGGCCAAAGTACTGGAGTTTCAGCTTCAGCATCAGTCCTTCCAATGAACACCCAGGACTGATCTCCTTCAGAATGGACTGGTTGGATCTCCTGGCAGTCCAAGGGACTCTCAAGAGTCTTCTCCAACACCACAGTTCAAAAGCATCAATTCTTCGGCGCTCAGCTTTCTTCACAGTCCAACTCTCACATCCATACATGACCATTGGAAAAACCGTAGCCTTGACTAGATGGACCATTGTTGGCAAAGTAATGTCTCTCCTTTTCAATATGCTATCTAGGTTGGTCATAACTTTTCTTCCAAGCAGTAAGCGTCTTTTAATTTCATGGCTGCAGTCACCATCTGCAGCGATTTTGGAGCCCCCCAAAATAAAGTCTGACACTGTATCCTCTGTTTCTCCATCTATTTCCCATGAAGTGATGGGACCAGATGCCATGATCTTAGTTTTTTGAATGTTGAACTTTAAGCCAACTTTTTCACTCTCCTCTTTCACTTTAATCAAGAGGTTTTTTAGCTCCTCTTCATTTTCTGCCATAAGGGTGCTGTCATCTGCATATCTGAGGTTATTGATATGTCTCCCAGCAATCTTGATTCTAGCTTGTACTTCTTCCAGCCCAGTGTTTCTCATGATGTACTCTGCATAGAAGTTAAATAAGCAGGGTGACAATATGCAGCATTGATATATTCCTTTTTCTATTTGGAACCAGTCTGTTGGTCCACGTCCACTTCTAACTGTTGCTTCCTTACCTGAATACATTTTTCTCAAGAGGCAGGTCATGTGGTCTGGTATTCCCATCTCTTTAAGAATTTTCAACAGTTTATTGTGATCCACACAGTCAAGAGCTTTGGCATAGTCAATAAAGCAGAAATAGATGTTTTTCTGAAACTCTCTTCCTTTTTCCATGATCTAGTGGATGTTGGCAATTTGATCTCTTTTTTAAAACCAGCTTGAACATCTGGAAGTTCACGGTTCACATATTGCTGTAGCCTGGCTTGGAGAATTTTGAGCATTATTTTACTAGCATGTGAGATGAGTGCAACTGTGCAGTAGTTTGAGCATTCTTTGGCATTGCCATTCTTTGGGATTGGAATGAAAACAGACCTTTTCCAGTCCTGTGGCCACTGCTGAGTTTTCCAAATTTCCTGGTTTTTGAGTGCAGAACTTTCACAGCATCATCTTTTGGGATTTGAAATAGCTCAACTGGAATGCCATCACCTCCACTAGCTTTGTTCATAGTGATGCTTTTTAAGGCCCACTTGACTTCACATTCCAGGAAGTCTGGCTCTAGGTGAGTGATCACATGATCATGATTATCTTAGTCGTGAAGATCTTTTTTGTACAGTTCTTCTGTGTATTAGGAGAGAGCAAGTCAATGCAAACAACACTATAACCAGATCTGACTCATGTCTACAGTGGATTTGGAGAGCAACACTAATAATATAAATGTCAGCAATATCATTATATTATAATATCTTATATATGTTATATAATGTATAATATAATTATAGGGCTTCCCTAGTGGCTCAGATGGTAAAGGATATGCCTGCAAAGTGGGAGACCTGCGTTTTATCCCTTGGTTGGGAAGATCTCCTGGAGGAGGGCATGGCAACCCACTGCAGTATTCTTGCCTGGAAAATCCCCAAGGACAGAGAAGCCTGAGTGACAAGCACAGCACAGTATAAGTCCTGCAGTGAACCTGCTCATGCATTAATTCCTGGAGTTTAACTTTCCTGTGAAATCTTTGTGTAACTTACAAGTCAAGTAACTTATAGTCAAAGCTGTGGGTTTTCTGGTAGTCATGTACAAATGTGAGAGTTGGACCGTGAAGAAGGTTGAGTGCCAAAGAAATGATGAATTGATGCTTTTGACCTGTGGTGCTGGAGAAAACTCTTGAGAGTCCCTTGGACTGCAAGGAGATCAAATCAGTCAAACCTAAAGAAAATAAACCCTGAATATTCATTGGAAGGACTTGTTGCTGAAGTTGAAGCTCCAATACTTTGGATGCCTGATGCAAAAAGCCAACTCATTGGAAAAGACCCTGATACTGGGAAAAATTGAAGACAAAAGCAGAAGGGGCAGCAGAAGATGAGATGGTTGGATGGCATCACTGACTCAATGGACATGAATTTGAGCGAACAGGAGATAGTGGAGGATAGAGAAGCCTGGTGTGCTACAGTCCATGGAGTCACAAAGAGTTGGACACACTTAGCAACTGAATAACAACAAGTAGTTCAGACTGCAGAAATCGTTGAAGGAAATCATTTAAATTGCTTCTCTAGATGGTGTGCATTGGAATCACATGGGGTAAATGTTAAAATTTAAATCCCTAGGTTCAGCTCAGGGATTCTGAGTTAGGATATATCGGATGGGGCATGAAGACCTGGCCCTGTAACCACTGCAACCAACTGGTTCTGCTGCAAATGTTTAGAGGCCACACTTTGAGAAATACTGCACTAGGATGTATCAGCCAGGGAGAGTTTTATTGGGATAGTGGCATCTAGGAAAATATATATTAGAAAATATAAACAGTCAGCACCTTACTTTCCAATTACAGTGATGGACTAATGGCATACTATGAAATGCATTTTTATGAAATGAAAATGAATATTCCTATGAATATTCATAGGATTCCCTTGTTGGTGCAGTGGTAAAAAAAAAAAAAAAAAACTATCTGCCAATGCAGGAGAAGCAAGTTTGATCCCTGGGTAGGGAACATCCCCTGGAGGAGGTAATGGCAACCCATTCTAGAATCCTTACCTAGGAATTCCCATGGACAGAGGAGCCTGGTGGGCTATCGTCCATGGGTTCCCAAAGAGTCAGACACAACTGAGCGACTAAACAGTAACAGCATGGATATCATACTCAGAGTCTTCAGACGGCTTGAGTGCCTCTTATTCTCCTTTAGCATTATTTTCTCTCATTTCTCTCTCACTTTTCTCTCTCACTCTCACATTTTATCTCTCTAGTTTTTCCTTGTCACTTATTCAACTCTGATTTCTCTTTCACTTTCACTACACTCCTTTCCTTGTCCCTGACTCTCTCACCTTCCATGTTTCACCTACTTTTCCATTCTGTTGTCTAATTTCTGCCTCTCCCTTTGTCATTGCAGAACCCACTTTACAGAGTTGATTTCATTGCTGATTTGTTTGTAGGTTTCCCTTGGTGCTGAACTGTGTGAAATACATTTTTGTATCTATTGAAATGATCACATACTTCTTTACTCTACTAACATGTTTCATAGTGCTGACTGATTTCTTGATGTTAAACCAACCTTGCATTTCTTTGATAAATCTCATTTACCCATGACATTGTGAGTTTCTCTACTTAATTTGGCAATATTTTGTTAAATTTGTGATATCTGTACAAAATGAATTTTTTGATTCTTGTAGTGACTTAGTCTAGTTTTTATACAAGATAATTCTGGCTTCATAAAATTAGGTGGGAAGTGTTTCCTCCTCCTTTTTATAATGAAAGAAATTTTGTTGCACAGCAATTATTTCTTCCTTAAATTTTGGATGGAATTCACCAAGATGCCATCTGGTCAAGCATTTTTCTTTTTCAGAAGATTTGTAATTATGAATACAATTTCTTTAATTAATAAAAGTCTACTTAGTTTTTCTATTTCTACTTAGGTTACTTTTTTTAAAAAATTAGTGTCCTTGAAGGAATTTTTTGCATTTTATTTAATTTGTTAATTTGACATAAATTGTTCATACTAATTCTGTATTATTTTTTACCTTCTGCAGTATCTTTGGTAATGTCCTTACACATGGCTAAATTCATGTGGTCCAGTGGTCTAGCCAGAATAAACCACAGCTTGTTCTGTGTGGACTTCAAAAAGGTTTTGGTTATTATTTATTTAGAACAATTATTAAAATTATTTAAAACAATTTTGAGATGCATTCTTATTTCACAAATGTTAAGCTGCCTTTTTATAATCAAAGAAATTGGAGTGTTATGAAAGATAGAGAGAAAACATAAAAATAGAAAGATATAGTTATATTCATAAATATAAAAGAAACTCAAATAAAATAGTAAATAACATAGACTGATGGATATCCACACATCATTTTTTTCTTCCATGTTTTGCTAGAATAAATGCATTATTTGTACAATAAAATGTATTTTAACAAATGGTGCTGAGACAGCTAGAAATATGGGGGGAAAATTCAACCCTATCTTGAACTGAATACAAACTTAAGTATAACTGGCTAAAAAGTAACTAAAACCACAGAGAATGCAATGCTTTGACCGCTAGAATGCAATGCTTTGACCGCTAGAATCGAGAGAAAGATTCAAGTTATGAAGTGTTGTATATATTGAAGACTGGGACTTGGGAAGTCAGGAATGACTTTCTCTGAATAAGTGTGGGTGTTAAGTGGATAGTAGAAGAGAGGGACATTCTGAGTACAGCAAACAGCAAACACGAATGTACAGACACACAGTATTGCCTGGTTATTTCTTCGTGTTGAAGTGGAGTGTGTGGTTATTCAGCCTGTTATTGAGAGTTTACAATGGCTGAGCACTGTCATAAATGATTCACATACATCACCTTGTTTAAGCATAGGAATCACCCTTATTTCTTGGTTATTGTTTAATCATCTACCTACCTCAACTATACCCTAAGAAAGTCTGGAGACTGATGCCAATTCCCAACAAGTCTTTATTACAGTTTCCTTAAAAGACATGAGATGCTTTTTTGTATTTCTCTATATAGATAGATTGGAGAGGGCAATGGCACCCCACTCCAGTACTCTTGCCTGGAAAATCCCATGGATGGAGGAGCCTGGTAGGCTATAGTCCATGGGGTCGCTAAGAGTCAGGCACGACTGAGCAACTTCTCTTTCACTTTTCACTTTCATGCATTGGAGAAGGATATGGCAACCCACTCCAGTATTCTTGCCTGCAGAATCCCAGGGATGGGGGAGCCTGGTGGGCTTCCGTCTATGGGGTCGCACAGAGTCGGACACGACTGAAGTGACTTAGCAGCAGCAGCATATAGATAGATATATAGATGTATAGGTAGGTAGATGTACAGAACTTTCCTAGATTCTTATTTTATATTATGAAGAGAGAATCACATAAATCATTGAATTTGACCATATTTCTGAATTGACTCTGCTAGTCATTTTTATATCTCACGTCACGGTCCCCTCTTTACGTTATCAGCCATCAAATTTAAAAAATGAAAATAAAAAATAAGCAAATAAAAAAAGCAAACAAGACTTCTCAGATCTTTTGTGATTAATGGGAAAAGAAACAGTGAAGCAGAGAACAAGACTAGCATGTGTTTGTGCCAGAGAAACAGAAGCTGCAGTGCCCCCAGCCATGCCTACCAGACGCAGCCAACACTCAGCCCACTGGAATATTAGCGTCCCGTCCAAGTCTGTCCCCGGGTCTCACTCAAGGTCACTATGCCAGGCTCACGTCTGTCCTCCACCCATAACCCCCAGGGGCTGCTATCAAACCTCCTCCAGTGGAGAGGCTGTCCAGGTGCATCTTGGGAAAGCAAGATGAAGTTTGGCAAGGAGAGTCTTCACCCACATAGAGGTTCTGGCCTCAGACTGGAGCCTTTACAACAGGCCATCTGTCTCGAGATGTCAATCCCTAAACTCTTCAGGGATCAGAGAAATGGGCTGCTTCGTTCTGAGTCTTATGCTAATGTGTCTTGTGACACAGGGTTTGTAAGAGCAGAGAAAAATACAATGTAATATTAACAATAGCAAGCCTCTGGTGACGGGCTTTGCAAATTGTTTTCTGTATCTGCTTAGAAAAAATTAAAATCTGTTTTAAGCTATGAATACCGTACAGTTTCTGTCTTCTTCATTTTATTTCTGTCCCATTTATTTTATTACTTATCACGTGTACATTCACTTATCACTTTAAAACTTTGAAACTTTGTCTTCATAATTTTACTTCAAAATATCACTTAAAAATTACATGACTTGACTCTGGGCAAACTTAGTACCATCCACAGTATTATTGAAATTTGTGACCTTGTTGGGGACATTGTCACATGTCTGTTTTCACTGTATTAAAAGATCTATAAAGTAAATATGCCATAAAAGAGAAGCTTGCTTGCCAACCAGTATTCCAGAATACTTTGTATCCGTGAACAATGAACTGATGTTAAGGGGACCATTTTCTTCTCTGCTGTGCACAGGAACATTGCAGGGTTGCTGTATATTATGAGGCTTGTGGCTGAGACAAAAAAGCAGATGGTTTAGACACTATGACACATAGGTTGTTACAATATGCAATTTAAACTAACATTGACAATAATTCCATAACCTGTCCTGTGTGAAAATATAAAAATATACTTTCTATCTTCAAGAAATGCATAATTAACTTTCTAAGAAACATTGGATAGTCCCCCCAAAATATACACTTAAAATACTATGTGATTCAACCTGATTGTAAGGTAAATCTAATCTTTCATGTTTGTCCCTATTTCAGTGAATTTGTTACTTTCTCGTTTCAAATTTTTGTTTTGTTTTACATAAAAAAAAAATCTAAAGCATTTTCTCCCAGTAGTTTTGATTTCTACTACTATTGTGGGGCTTCCCTCATCGCTCAGTTGGTAAAGAATCTGCCTGCAATGCAGAAACCCAGGTTCAATTCCTGAGTTGGCAAGAGCCTCTGGAGAAGGAAATGGCAACCCACTCCAGTATTCCCGCCTGGAGAATCCTATGGACAGAGGAGCCTGGCGGGCTACAGCCCACAGGATTGGATCATAAGAGTCGAAACTACTTAGCAACTAAACCACCACCGCCACCACTATTGCCTCATAGGAAAATGACCTCTGAACAGAATTTTCATAAGCTCAGTAAAGCTATATATTTGAATTAAATTTTCCTTTGTTCTTGTTGCAAATTCTAAATCCTCTAAACAGATTTCCAAGAAAGGAAAGAGCAAAAGAGATAGATAGAGAGAACTCATGGTATAAAAAGAGGAGAGAGAAAGAAAGAAAAACAAAGGCAAGAAAGAAAGAAACAAAAGGAAAGAAAAAAGATGAGAGAGAATAGAGCAGAAAAGAAGTTGCATGGTGCAACCAATGATAAAGATGCTTCAAGCACTGATGAATTCATAGCCTATTTTTTTTGTCTCCAATCTGAAATATAAGGCACACATATTATGTTTTTGAACTGTGGTGTTGGAGAAGACTCTTGAGAGTCCCCTGGACTGCAAGGAGATCCAACCAGTCCATCCTAAAGGAGATCAGTCCTGGGTGTTCATTGGAAGGACTGATGCTGAAGCAGAAATTCCAATACTTTGGCCACCTGATGCAAAGAACTGACTCATTTGAAAGACCCTGATGCTGGGAGGGATTGGGGGCAGGACGAGAAGGGGACGACAGAGGATGAGATGGCTGGATGGCATCACCGACTCAATGGACATGAGTTTGTACAAGCTCTGGGAGTTGGTGATGGACAGGAAGGCCTGGCATGCTGCGGTTCATGGGGTCGCCAAGAGCTGGACACGACTGAGCACTGAACTGAACTGAAATAAATTGTCCTAGAAATAAAGACAGACCCCTTTTTTTTTAATTCTCTAATCTCTTCAATCATTTGTATAGTTTGATTTTCCAAAACTGCTGGATCCCCCAAATCACTTCACTTATCAACTCTGCTACTGCTACTGCTGCTAAGTTGCCTCAGTCATGTCTGACTCTCTGTGACCCCATAGACGGCAGCCCACCAGGCTCTGCTGTCCCTGGGATTCTTCAGGCAAGAACACTGGAGTGGGTTGCCATTTCCTTCTCCAATCCATAAAAGTGAAAAGTGAAAGTGAAGTCGCTCAGTCGTGTCCGACTCTTAGTGACCCCCATGGACTGCAGCCCACCAGGCTCCTCCATCCATGGGATTTTCCAGGCAAGAGTACTGGAGTAGGGTGCCATTGCCTCAACTCTACAGGAGGTTAAAAAATCTTTCCAGCACCAAAAGACATCATCCTCATCTTCAAAGAAGACCAGAGAAACCATTTTCCCACCATCTTAATGAGCTGAAGCACCACAAGGTTAGGGCCAAAAGAATCACCTCCAGACTTCAGGTAAGCTTTCCCAAAGATAAACAGCTGGTAAACCAGCAGTCTGAGGTGACTGAGACTTACACTCATCCTAATAATCAGTCTTGGTGATTCTGTCTCCACAGCATACGATGGGAATTTTATCTGAATGTCATCCCTTCACCTTCAAATTTTCTAGCTCATTTAAAAAATTTATTTTTAATTAATTAGTTCATTTTAATCAGAGGACAATTACTTTGCAATCTTGTGATGGTTTTTACCATTCATCAGCATGAGTCTGCCATAGGTGTACAGGTATCCCCTGCATCCTGAAGCCCCTCCCACCTTCCTCTCCACCCCATGTGTCCAGGTTGTTTAACACAGTTTCAGTTGTACCTTCTGAATGCTTGCCCTTGTACCACCAAATTTCCTGGAATATGGGCCACACAGTTAAACTCAGGGCTTCCCTGGTGGCTCAGATGGTAAAGAGACTGCCTGCAATGCAAGAGACCCAAGTTCAATCCCTGGGTCAGGAAGATCTCCTGCAGAAGGGAGTGGCTACCCACTCCAGTATTCTTGCCTAGAGAATTCCATGGACAGGGGAGGCTGGTGAGCTACAGTCTATGGGGTCACAAAAAGACAGACACTACTGAGCAACACTCACTCACTGACTTAACCAGAGCTTTACCTCTGTATATTATTATTATTAGTTTATTTTTTTTCCAGTGACCATCATGGCCCCATGGTTCCCTCTAAAGTAAAAGTTGCCCTTACCTTTTCTGTTTACCCTTTGTTGTTGATTGAGCACCTACTGGGTAAGAGAAACTGTTGTATCTATAGGAGACACAGAAATAAGTAAAGTCCCTGACTTTAGGGAATTCACAGTTCAGTGAGGATGTGGGGCATACCTGAATGCCACATGCATGTTATACCTATTGGTGTTCAGAGAAAGAATAAACACGTCTAAGGTAGCTATGAATGGGAGCTGGTAACTCTAAGACATCATATTGATCACAGATTTTAATCTCACTAATGACATATTTCCATACATTTTTTTCATGTTTCTTTACTAGTGTTTCAGAAATAGCTCAGCATATGTCCCCTATCTAAAAGTTTACTTGAGATATCCATCATATGAAAGTTTCATCTTCTAAAAAAGACCATAATAATAGCTGCTCAGTACAAGCTGGCATTACTCCTTAGTGAATCCAGCTTCTTTATTGTGTAAAGAAACTCAAAGTCAAGGAGTTTAAATTCAGTCCTGTATGGCCAAAGAATACCAGGAAACTACTTAAAGAATATTTACCATATCAAATTTACCAACAGTTTTTGCTTCTTCCCACCTCCAAATTTATTTTTAAAACATTGTGCAAGTACAATGATTTACTGTACACAAAGGTGTAGCATAAACTGTGAAGAGCCAAATCAACTGTGTGATTCAATGGGATTATAATACACAGAAAAACTAATTAAAGCCAAGGGAACCAAAAACAAGCAGTATAAGGAAACAGCTTCCCCAGAGTCAGAGTGGCAAAGACACTATTGATACTTTATATTTGGGCTTTTTTTTTTTTTTTTGCTGTTATTTTCCTCTTATAAAAGAAGGCTTATTTAATGCTATTTCAGCCCTTTCAGGGTTTATAAACCAGGGAAATGCAGATCTTTTATGGGAGTAGAAAGTAGATGCATAGAAGAAAGATTTGAACAGTGTGTCACCAACTCTAACATGCACCATTTGTAATGAATTGCCTGCAGGGTCTCAATATGTTGCTGAGAAATGTGGACAAGACAGATAGCAGTAGGTCCTAATTTAAAGCAAGTGTAAGTTTAAGACAAAGCCCCTGAATTGTGGCAACCTTATTCCAAAAAAATGCATTATTTTGGTGGAGATAGTTGTACTATCTCAAGATTTCAGTTGTGGTAAACTATTGCATTTGATCTCTCTGTATTTTTTTTTCAAAAAAATGCATTATTTTGGTGGAGATAGTTGTACTATCTCAAGATTTCAGTTGTGGTAAACTATTGCATTTGATCTCTCTGTATTTTTTTTTTTCTATAGAATCAAAAGTTTGAACAAGGTACCCAGTAAGAGACAAACTCATCTCTAAAACTGATCATGAAACATCAATCCTGCAGCTAAGTTATTCTCTCTTTTGGTATCTTGATGATACTTAAACACAGCCTTCAGTTCAGTTCAGTTCAGTTCAGTTGCTCAGTTGTGTCCGACTCTTTGCGACCCCATGAATCACAGCACGCCAGGTCTCCCTGTCCATCACCAACTCCTGGAGTTCAGTCAGACTCACGTCCATCGAGTCAGTGATGCCATCCAGCCATCTCATCCTCTGTCATCCCCTTCTCCTCCTGCCCCCAATCCCTCCCAGCATCAGAGTCTTTCCCAATGAGTCAACTCTTCGCATGAGGTGGCCAAAGTACTGGAGCTTCAGCTTTAGTATCATTCCTTCCAAAGAAATCCCAGGGCTGATCTCCTTCACAATGGACTGGTTGGATCTCCTTATAGTCCAAGGGGCTCTCAAGAGTCTTCTCCAACACCACAGTTCAAAAGCATCAATTCTTCGGCGCTCAGCTTTCTTCACAGTCCAACTCTCACATCCATACATGACTACTGTAAAAACCATAGCCTTGACTAGACGGACATTTGTTGGCAAAGTAATGTCTCTACTTTTGAATATGCCGTCTAGGTTGGTCATAACTTTCCTTCCAAGGAGCAAACATCTTTTAATTTCATGGCTGCAGTCACCATCTGCAGTGAGTTACACAGCCTTGGTGAATGGGAAACAACCATGGACTCTTCATGGGGTGTATTTAGAAAATTGTTCTGTTTTTTTTATAGAACCCAATTACATGCACAAGCTTTAGGTTCTGCAAACAACTGACCTGCCTCCACCTTTAAAGCTGGACTTTTATTTCCTTACATTGATTTCTTGATCTTAACTCTTTAGAGAGCCTTGAATATTTTTAAGTAGCTGAAGTCCTTGCCTGCCTCTCTTTTTGTGAAAAACAGGCTGATTTCACATTCATTCCAACACCATCAACTTTAAGACAACTCCTCTCTGGAATAGCTCACAGCTTTGCACATGTGGTCTCCCCTTTCCTATTTCATCTCCTCTCATAATTCACCTCCTCTCATTTCTTTTCATTTCATGGTCATAAGAAAGTGGTATCCTCTCCTTTGAATTTCTGAATTTCCTGTTTAATAAGAGCTTGTTGTTTCCATCCATCACTGTAAATTTCTATCATTATTGTTTACCAGTTCTGCAACCTGGATTCTCTCAGTGCAGTCATAGTAATAGTTGAAACCACTATCAACGTGGATCACATATAGTTATACATGAATATCTTCACAGAACTGAATGCATGACTATAATTTCATATGGGTTCTGCTGATATTCCTGGGGTTTTGTTATATATTCCTGGGTTCTGCTGACAGTCCTGCTTTTTCTGTATTAAGATGTGCCATCTTAATACATCATGATGTAAAATCAGAGCTTAACAGAAATACCATCATCTCTAATGAAAAGTGAAAGTTGCTCAGCTGTATCCAGATTTTTGAAACTCCATGGACTGTAGCCCACCAGGCTCCTCTGTCCATGGAATTCTCTAGGCAAGAATACTGGAGTAGGTAGTCATTCCCTTCTTCAGGGGATCTTTCTGACCAAGGGATCGAACACAGGTCTTCTGCATTGCAGGCAGATTCTTTACTGTCTGAACCACCAGGGAAGCCCCTGGAGAGAGTCAAAAAAACATTCTCAGACTTGGAAACAGTCTTCTAAAGAAGAGTGTTCTCTTAGAAGGATGAAGAAGACCTATTGTTGTTGGACACTTTTCTAAGGTCAATATCACAGACCTGGGTTGATTTTTATTTTTAATATAAGTATACAATATTAATATAAGACCCCAGATTTCTTAAATAAAATGAACACATGCATGCTTTGAAGATAGCTTTTCCCTGCCAGCTAGAGGAGGCTACAAGGCAAGCTTCAGCCTTATGAATAGAGCTGGGTAAAGATATCTTCCTGGATCACATGTACCACACTATGTACGCACTTCTTTGTTTAACTATTCATTTCCATTTGTTCCTAATTTCTGCCTATAAACACAGGGTACATGGGATCTGATGGGAAACTTTGTTTCTGATCAACTACAAAGTTTTCCAGCATCTGTTGAGCTCAGCTAGTAAGCACGATTTATAAAACAGTGAATGACTAACCCCTGTAACCATTTTAATGACCCTAAAATAAAGTGCTTAGAGCAACATCTGTCCGAGCAGCTGGGTTCTCTGCATGAGTGGGCAGAGCGACACACTGGGACAAATTCTGTTCTCCCTTTTGACAGAAACAATTGCAGCAGATCATTTTTATCGTAATCAATTTAGGTACAGTTTCTTGGAGACCATCTGTGTAGTGTTCATAGATTGTGCTTAAGAATTTAAATGTGTATATTTTTGGTCGCTTGATGTAGCATCTGCTAATGGCCACATAAGTTCCACTTTTTATGCAGAAAGCTGTTTCCTTGTAAAGGGATTAGTAGAATGACTACTTGATTTTATCCTTTTAACTACCCAGTAAGCTTCTGCCATTTGAATGACATCCATCACAGAATGTTAGAATAACACTCTTTAGAATAAATGGTTCAATACATTAAACCTGGAGTTAAAGTTGTAAGACAAAGATTTGGTAAAACATTTTGTGTTTCTGTCTTTAGAACATCAACACAGTTAATATGGTCGTGTATAAACAACTATAACTAAGGAGAAGTAGCTTTTGATAATGCTTTTTCATCCATTTTTATCCAGTTTCTATTAACTTACGGCTTTACAGCTTTTAGTTAAAT
>SJYQ01005434.1:224164-362959 GCA_006410935.1 Redunca redunca
GAAAAATGCTATCAACTATATTTTGGAGATGAAGTACATTCTGTAATATAATTGAATCCTAATAACACATTTTGAGTAGAGAGATTCCTTGTCTTACTTGAGTTTTCCTCTTGCATTTAGCAAATATGGCATTATCTGGATAATCAAAGATATCTGAGTATGTTAAGATATCCATGGTTTGAAAAGAAAGATTTTAATTTTTTCTAGTAACAGACATTTCTAGGCTTTCCTCTATTCAAATGTTTTGAGAACCCACAAATCTAAGTGGTTAAGTAAATAAAGTAAAAATTCTAATTCTATGAGATTATAATACACAGAAGGTTACATCATTTTTATTTTCGTAAATACTAAAGTAGAAGTTTAGGATCAGTGTGAGTTTTGCATTCATCCCTATAAACACACGTTTAGTGCATATTAGGTGGAAGAACTGAGGTTACAAGGTGCATGAGAAGTAGTCCTAAGTAGGAAGGGCTGCCTGGATTAGTGGGAAGGAACTGGAGTCATTTCCTCCATGTTCTCAAGATGCTATTACAGACATATCTCAATTTGGTACAAACCTTGAGTAGTTTGTTCAGCAATCAACCTGGTCAGTATCCATGTATTTCCCTATTGTTCCCCTGTGGTCACCAATCTCGTTTGTAAAAAAAGAGTAAGCAGTGAATTGCTTGTAATAGTATGCAGGTGAGTCTAATCATCAATCATTACTTATTAAATGGGTTGTATGGCTTTGAATTAGTTAATTGAGGCACTAATAAAATTTGAAATTAGAACTGCTTATGGAAATGTTTCATTGTTCATCACTGTCCCTGAAATTTGCAAATTGTTTACTCAAAAAGACATGAGAATAGAAAAAGAAATACAGTGGTTATGCAGGTTTGCATTCATAATAAGCATACTAGAGGTGATGGGATAAATTTTCTAATGAAGTCTCTGCTGTAGATAATTCAAGAATATTTCAGGAAATATATCAGCAAAATTAATTTATGATAACTTCTAAAAGTGGCAGGAGGTGAGATACTTAAAGCATGTGCCATTTTTGGCTCCCTAGTCTAGAGAAGTTCTTTCTACCCTAACTATCAATCAGCTAAATTATCTTCAAACTTAATTAGATGAAAGAATTTGGTACTATGATTCTATGTGCTGGAAGATGTCCAGACTATTAGAAACGTCATTTCAATAATACCCTTTCATGCCATCTGTAAGAATCACACCAAACAGACTTAATGCAGATGAACATAATACAAAGCAGAACTTACAGCCAAAGAGAAGAAACACACACACACACACACACACACACACACTCCTCAAGCCTCATATAGATACAAAAATACACATGGAAGTCATATAGAAGGTTGTGATGCAGAAGCAGAGGAGAAAATTAAACATTTCCTCCATTTTGAGACCCATATTCCTCTAAAAAACAGCTTTGTACATTAAGCTTCCAATTACCTACTTTTTTCCCCTCTCAGATTGTCTCTTAGGATGGGGTCCTTTGGGAAAGCATGTTTTTTCATTTAGATATGTGTGTGTGTGTGTATGCATGCCTGTGTCTATGTGGTTTTGAGAGTGTAATGTCAATACTCAGCCATAGGTTAATGAGGTTTTTCTTTTTTCAGGCACTTAAATCAGAGGTTGTTTTGTGTTTTTGTAGAAGATACATGCTGGTTACTCTCTCAGGCTTGATTACCCAGCATCTTTTAGGGTGCAGAAGGTGAAAAATATAATGTATATAATATATGTACACATGTACCAAGATTCCAAGATAAAAAGATATGGCCACTGAGGAGGTTCAGGCTGAGGAATTCCAGGGAGGGAAAGATTCTTTTCTATTGGAGGACTGGAAAGTTTTATGAAAGTGGTGGCATTCTGGGAAGCCTTCCCTTGGCAAAGCACCGTTTTATTTGAGATATGCATGCTGGATAATTTTGGAATTGCAGCTTAACAGAAAAATACAAGCAAAAGCTCATAGTTGTTATATCTTCTTGCCTGAATTTCAAGATCCCTTGAGATGGCCATGTTCATGACTTTTAACTGCTCATGACTGGAAGCACTAGACAGATTCAGGGAAAGTGAAAGTGAAAGTCATTCAGTCCTGTGTAGCTCTTTGCAACCCCATGGACTATACAGTCCGTGGAATTCTCCAGGCCAGAATACTAGACTGAGTAGCCTTTCCCTTCTCCAGAGGATCTTCCCAACCCAGGGATCAAACCCAGTTCTCCCACATTGCAGGCAGATTCTTTACCAACTGAGCCACAAGGGAAGCCCAAGAATACTGGAATGGGTAGCCTATCCCTTCTCTAGCAGATCTTCCCAACCCAGGAATCAAACTGGGGTCTCCTGCATTGCAGGCAGATTCTTTACCAACTGAGCTATGAGGGAAGCTAGACTCAGGGGGTACAGTCCACTCAGGGGGTACAGTCCAACTAGAGGCCCACTATGGGCTAGACCCACCAGATTCCTTGCTGTGCAGGGTTTGGTTTAATTCACATTGTACAAGGCTCCTGCTGCTGCTGCTCCTAAGTCATTTCAGTCATGTCCGATTCTGTGCGACCCCATAGATGGCAGCCCACCAGGCTCCCCCATCCCTGGGATTCTCCAGGCAAGAACACTGGAGTGGGTTGCCATTTCCTTCTCCCATGCATGAAACTGAAAAGTGAAAGTGAAAGCGACCCCATAGACTGCAGCCTATCAGGTTGCTCCATCCCTGGGATTTTCCAGGCAAGAGTGCTGAAGTGGGGTGCCATTGCCTTCTCCTTATACAAGGCAGTGGTCCTCAAAGTGCAATTCTTGGATAAGCAACATCAACAACACCTGGGAATTTTTTAGAAATGCAAATCTCTGGGCCTCACATTTGAGGATCCTAGCATGAAGCAAGGATAATTAAACCTACTTTGAGCTGGTGGCACTTCTCCACTTGAGCTTTCTTCCTGGTGAAGTACTCAGCTGGGTTTTTCAATCTTTCTTGTCATTCCACAGAGAACTTTGGTAGGTGCTCATCAATGACTTATTTTTAGGGAACTTTCGGTAGTTACTCTTGCTAATGATTTGTCAGCTTCTTTGTTTTACAAAATCACACACAGTTGCAATCCTGTGGGCTCATTCATGCCTGGAAGCCAACAGCCCCTCTGTTGCTCTTCTGAGCTCTTCACACACCAAACTTCAAGTACAACAGGGTAGGAGAGGGGTGTCTGGGACGGTCGTTCCCAAGCAGATGTGACTCACAGGTTCTTTTCAGAATATGTGGATCATGAAAACTCTTTATAGTCACACCCCTTCAAGTCATCTACAGGATCCTTGGTTTCATCTCTAAGTCGCGTCCAACTCTTTGCAACCCCATGGACTCTTCTGTCCATAGGATATCCCAGGCAAGAAGATCAAGAAAACTGGATCCTTCTCCAGAGGATCCTTAGAACATGGTTGCTTTGTGTGGTGTAGTTGGGTGAGATCAGTGGCTCTTTCAGTCCTGTTAGAGAACAAAGGATGCATTTATGCAGCTGTACATTGATCTGAAGACTACTTTTTTAATTAATTTTTTTTTTACTAAAGATTTAGACTTTTGTTCTTCTCTTTCAAATCTCAACATGAATCAACCATAGGTATACATATATCCCCTCCCTTCTGAACCTCTCTCCCATCTCCCTCCCCCTCCTATCCCTCTAGGTTGATACAGAGCCCGTGCTTGACTTCCCTGAGACATACAGCAAATTCCCATTGGCTATCTATTTTACATATGGTAATGTAAGTTTCCATGTTACTCTTTCCATACATCTCACCCTCTCCTTCCAACTCCCCATGTCCATAAGTCTATTCTCTGTGTCTGTTTCTTCACTGCTGCCCTGTAAATAAATTCTTCAGTACCATTTTTCTAGATTCCATATACATGCGTTCAGTTCAGTTCAGTTCACTCGCTCAGTCATGTCCAACTCTTTGTGACCCCATGAATCGCAGCACGCCAGGTCTCCCTGTTCATCACCATCTCCCGGAGTTCACTCAGATTCATGTCCATCGAGTCAGTGATGCCATCCAGCCATCTCATCCTCTATCATCTCCTTCTCCTCCTGTCCCCAATCCCTCCCAGCATCAAAGTCTTTTCTAATGAGTCAACTCTTTGCATGAGGTGGCCAAAGTACTGGAGTTTCAGCTTTAGTATCATTCCTTACAAAGAACACCCAGAGTTGATCTCCTTCAGAATGGACTGGTTGGATCTCCTCGCAGTCCAAGGGACTCTCAAGAGTCTTCTCCAACACCACAGTTCAAAAGCATCAACTCTTCTTTAGAATATGATATTTATCTTTCTCTTTCTGACTTTCTTCACTCTGTATAACAGGTTCTANTGGAGAAGACTCTTGAGAGTCCCTTGAACTGCAAGGAGATCCAACCAGTCCATTCTGAAGGAGATCAGTCCTGGGTGTTCTTTGGAAGGAATGATGCTAAAGCTGAAACTCCAGTACTTTGGCCACCTCATGCAAAGAGTTGACTCATTGGAAAAGACTTTGATGCTGGGAGGGATTGGGGGCAAGAGGAAAAGGGGATGACAGAGGATGAGATGGCTGGATGGCATCACCAACTCTATGGACGTGAGTTTGAGTGAACTCCAGGAGATGATGATGGACAGGGAGGCCTGGCGTGCTGCGATACATGGGGTCACAGAGAGTCGAACACGACTGAGCAACAGAACTGGACTGAACTGATCTGAATTCTGACCAGTGTGAGGTGATATCTCATTGTAGTTTTGATTTGCATTTTTCTAATAATGATGCGAGGAACTGACTCATTTCAAAAGCCCCTGATGCTGAGAAAGACTGAAGGCAGGAGGACAAGAGGATGACAGAGGATAGATGGTTGGATGGCATCACCAACTCAATGGACATGAGTGCGAGTAGGCTCTGGGAGTTGGTGGATGGACAGGGAAGTCTGGCGTTCAGCAGTCCATGGAGTTGCAAAGAGTCAGACACTACTGAGTGACTGAACCAAACTGAACTGAATAATGAGCGATGTTGAGCATGTTTTCATGAGTTTGTTAGCCATCTGCACATCTTCTTTGGAGAAATGTCTGTTTAGGTGTTTTTCCCACTTTTTGATTGGGTTGTTTGTTTTTCTGGTATTGAGTTGTATGAGCTGCTTGTATATTTTGGGAATTAGTCCTTTGTCAATCGTTTCATTTGCTATTATTTTCTCCCATTCTGAGAGTTGTCTTTTTACCTTGCTTATAGTTTCCTTTGCTGTGCAAAAGCTTTTAAGTTTAATCAGGTCCCACTTGTTTATTTTTGTTTTCATTTCTGCTACTCTAGGAGGTGGGTCATAGAGGATCTTACTTTGATTTGTCCTGGAAGCTTCTGTCTATGTTTTCCTCTAGGTATTTTATAGTTTCTAGTCTTACATTTAAGTCTTTAATCCATTTTGAGTTTATCTTTGTGTATGGTGTTAATACAGAGAAGGCAATGGCAACCCACTCCAGTGTTCTTGCCTGGAGAATCCCAGGGATGGAGGAGCCTGGTGGGCTGCCGTCTATGGGGTCGCACAGAGTCGGACACGACTGAAATGACTTAGCAGCAGCAGCAGTAGCATGGTGTTAGTAAGTGTTCTGATTTCATTCTTTTACGTGTAGCTGTCTGTCCAGTTTTCCCAGCAGTCTAAGGGACCATTGCTCTCTTTATGGTTCTCCCACTGACCTCTGGTGCCCATGCCTTTTGGGACCAGCCCTATTCAACCATGAATGCAAGTTACTGGTAGGATTGACCCAACTCCAGTTGAAATCAAAGAATCTTAGTGTTTCCACAGCCATCCTGGAGACCAGAAGGGGAGAGAAGTTCTCCAAGGTCACTTGGAGTGGGAAAGTGCAGTTCGGAACTCCTGCCCATCATGCCATCCCTGCCAGCAGAGGCTGTGCTGAGAGTGACCGGCGAGGGACACAGTTGCTTCCAAGAGCAGGCCAGTGACAGCACTGAGCATGTCATGAGTGGGTTAGGGGTGGGGGAGGTTGGGAGTGCCTGTCCACCTAAAGCAAGTGCCAACCAGTCATTGCCACATGAAAACCTGGGCCCGGTGTTGGCGGATCGGATTTTCTAATGTAAAAACTCCCAGTTTTTAGAAGTTGCCTCAAATGAAAAATGATCATGTGAGATAAACAAACATGTTTATAGGTCTGAAGGGGGCCATGGGCCACCAGTTTGAAAGCTCCACCGTTTCCAGTGAAGTCGTGCCCCACACTGATTTTTCTCATTTTTTTCTCAGTTCACTTAGTTTGAAGTCATCCCTTTTCCAGCCCTCCCGCCTAGAGCAACATCTGCTCTTATCTCTCTGACCTACTTTTGTTCCTGCCATTCTGTTATGTATAATTGTCTCTCTCCCATATCCAGTTCAATTCAAATGACTTTCAAGATTGAAGTCAAGTCACACCGCCACCATGCAGCCTTCCTTGGCAGCCCTAGCTAGCCAGGATGGCTGGCACCCTTAATGAGCAAGGCATTTGGTGAACAAGCACATTTGGTGCTCAGCTAACAGTCTATGGGGGTTGGTGGGCATACTCAACTCTGGTCGATTCTAATTTGCCAGAATGGAAAATGGTGGAGGTGCTTAATGATAACTTATTCAAGGGCATGTTTTGACTAACAGCTTATAATTGATTTTTTTTTTTTTTAAAAGCAAGGAGGGGGATTATATTTACTTTTTTTCCCACAAAGGAAAGATGAGTATTTCATGGAATAGATGGTCCATGGACACTCATAACCACCACTAATCTGCTAGTCCACAGACTGCCAATGAGTGTGCATTTCTGCTACATCTCTTTGCGTTTGGTAACTTACCATATTAAGGGTTCTTGTGAAGCATAGTCCATGCGTGAAATGGTCCAGAAAAAGGAAATGGGGACATTTTGGCCAACACTGTTGTTGATCTTCTCTCTGTGTCCAGATATTTGCTGATGGCTATAGTCAGAGCAGCCTTAGATGAACACAAATGGGGCACGGAAGGCTTGGCCTGTTTTGCATGAGCGATGGGATGGGAGAACCATGACTGTATCAGCAGTCTTTAACATATTTCCTCCTTTCTGAGCTAGTAATTTGGGTCTCAGGGCTCAGCCTTATTATAGGGACTCAGCTTTATTATAGAATAAAAAAAGCTAAATAATATTTATTGCACATAAATTTTTATCATGCTACTAAATGATCAAAAAAAAATTAAAGAACACAAACACCCAAATCTATATGGTAAAATACTGTGTATGTAGCCATTAAAAATGTTTTACAGTCCCCATTGGACTAGCATGGAGGTTGAGTTCACTTTATACTAATAAAATAATTCATTTCTTTATCCTTTCAATTAAGCATATGTTTATTGAAATCTACCATATACAAGGCATCAAGATACATATATATAATTGACATTGTGTATATGTGAAACATTATAAAATTTTTCTACTCTCATGAAGGTATCTTTTTTTTGTAAATTAATTTATTTATTTTAATTGGAGGCTAATTACTTTACAGGATGGTGGTGGTTTTTGCCACACATTCACATGAATCAACCACGGCTGTACATGTGTCCTCCCATCCTGAACCACCTTCCCACCTTCCTCCCCATTCTCATGAGCTTTCAAAAATTTTCATCATGTTTTCCAAGTAGTTTTGAGGAATTACACTGGACTTCTGCATGTATTTTTCATTTACTTTAACATTTCATGATACTTAAAATAGTTGGTTTTAGGTTTCTTCTGTAGGTTTTTTTGTGTGGGAAAGTTACCCCTCAGGAAATAATTTGGCTTCTTGGATAATAAAAGGCAATATTTGTTATTTCTATTTAATGTATATTGTTTGACAAGAAATTGACAATGATATAATTTGGGGAACAAAGGGTATTTTGTCTATCATCTGGTTATAATGGGAGTGTTTTACTATTATTCAGTTTTAATGGTGAGAAAACAGAGAAGTGTGGACAAAGTTAGGAAATATTTTGGAGGTGGATTCTATAGGACATGTGGATAGTTCTGATGCTGAGGGAATCACTTCTAAGTTTATATCTTGAGCAACTCTCTAAATGGTGAAAAAGTTTGAGATATCTTTAGGACACCCAAGATAAAATATCAAGGAGGCAGTTGGCTTTATGAGTATAAGTGAGTGAAAGTCGTTCAATCAAGTCCTACTCTTTGCGACCCCATGAACAATACAGTCCATGGAATTCTCCAGGACAGAATACTGGAGTGGTTAGCCTTTCCCTTCTCCAGGGGAATCTTCCCAACCCAGGGATTGAACCCAGGTCTCCTGCATTGCAGACAGATTCTTTACCAATGAGCCACCAGGGAAGCCGAGTTTTGTAAGTATAAATGTAGAAAATATCAATTGATGTCACTAGTTCCATATCTGATGCCCGAAACCCAAGGAATATGTGAGATGACATCTGCAAAGAATGTGACAGAAACTATTAGACAAAAGGGAAAATAGTTTAGGAAAGAGCACCAGAGTTTTCCAAAACTTAATACTTGGGAAAAATGGAGGGAAATGTGAAATTTCTCATTTATCTATCTATCTATCTCTATATGTATGTGTATATATATACACATAGATTATATTGTAAAGATCATACATATGTGTATATAAACCCCTTTATACATTACTCTAACAGTGCATACCTCTCATTATTTTCTCTTTTTCTTTTTACATGTCTATGTTTGTACTAGAATGTAACTCAGTGGATGGCATCTTTCCTACCACTATATTCACAGTGTTGGTTAGTTAGTTGGATGCTGAATAACTGATGGATAAATGATTGAATTAATGAATAAAAGAGAGTGCTATATAAAGTCCTAGGAAGTATTATTGGTTAGTGCTATGGACTATGTTTTTGTTTTCCTCTAAAGTTCATGCATTGAAAGCCTAACCAACAATGTGATGACGTTTAGAGTTGGAACCTTTGGGAAGTATTAGATTATGAGAATAAAGCTTATGAGTAAGTTAATTCTCTCGTTAAAAAATCAGGAGATAAGGGATCTCTCTCTCTTTCTCTTTATTTCTCTGCTTTCTACTGTGTGAAAATGCAAGAAGAAGATGGTCATCTGCAAACCAGAACATGAGTCCTATGTAAAGACAAAATTTACAGATGCTTTGATCTTGGATTTTCCAGCCTTCAGAACTGTGAGAAGTAACTTTCTGAAGCTTAAATCACCCATTCTATTATATTTTTATTACAGTATCCTGGACTGATTAAGTTCAGTTCAGTTCAGTCGCTCAGTCGTGTCCGACTCCTTGCAACCCCATGAATTGCAGCACGCCAGGCCTCCCTGTTCATCACCAGCTCCTGGAGTTCACTCCAATTCACATCCATCGAGTCAGTGATGCCATCCAGTCATCTCATCCTGGGTCGTCCCCTTCTCCTCCTGCCCCCAACCCCTCCCAGCATCAAAGTCTTCTCCAAGAGTCAACTCTTCACACGAGGTGGCCAAAGTACTGGAGTTTCAGCTTTAGCATCATTCCTTCCAAAGAACACCCATTCTGATCTGCTTCAGAATGGACTGGTTGGATCTCCTTGCAGTCCAAGGGACTCTCAAGAGTCTTCTCCAACAAAAGCATCAATTCTTTGGCGCTCAGCCTTCTTCACAGTCCAACTCTCACATCCATACATGACCACAGGAAAAACCATAGCCTTGACTAGATGGACCTTAGTCAGCAAAGTAATGTCTCCGCTTTTGAATATACTATCTAGGTTGGTCATAACTTTTCTTCCAAGGAGTAAGAGTCTTTTAATTTCATGGCTGCAGTCACCATCTGCAGTGATTTTGGAGTCCCAAAAAATGAAGTCTGACACTGTTTCCATTGTTTCCCCATCTATTCCCCATGAAGTGATGGGACTGGATGCCATCATCTTCGTTCTCTGAATGTTGAGCTTTGAGCCAACTTTTTCATTCTCCTCTTTCACTTTCATCAAGAGGCTTTTTAGTTCCTCTTCACTTTCTGCCATAAGGGTGGTGTCATCTGTGTATCTGAGGTGATTGATATTTCTCCCAGCAATCTTGATTCCAGCTTGTGTTTCTTCCAGCCCAGCATTTCTCATGATGTACTCTGCATATAAGTTAAATAAGCAGGGTGACAATATGCAGCCTTGACGTACTCCTTTTTAAGTAGTATATGCAGACATCTTGGACTTCCCAGGTTGTGCTAGTGGTAAAGAACCTGCCTGCAGTGCAGGAAACACAGGAGATGTGGATTCAATCCTTGGGTCAGGAAGATCCCCTGGAGGAGGAAATGGCAACCCACTCCCGCATTCTTGTCTGGAAGATCACCATGGACAGAGGAGCCTGGTGGGCTACAGTACGTGGGGTCACAGAGAGTTGGACATGACTGAGGGGATTTAGCATGCATGCATACACAAAGACTGTCTTAACCAAGAAGTTATTTTCCTATAAATACAACCATCATTCAACTTAAGAATAATCACCATTGTGGTTTATTATATTTTATAATTAGATTAAATGATAAAGGCAATATGGTCACTTTAAAACCATTTGGGGAAAATCATAGTTTATTTAAAGAAGTCCAAAGGTAGAAGATAAACTCCTTAATAACAACTCAAATTATGTGTCAAATCTTACACACACTGATAAAATTTTAAAGCATTCTCATTTAAATCAAGATCAAAAGAAAGTTCTGATTTCATCACTAAAATTCAGTAGTCATAGCCAATGAAATAAAACCAGAAAATGCAAAAAGAGTTATTNTAGAAGAGAAAAAATTATACTAATCCACAGACAAAACTATTTTCTACATAAAAAGTTCAATAAAATTTAGAGACTATGAGAACTAAAATATAGAATACAGTAGGATATTGGGTGATATAGTCAATATAGGATATAGTCAATTTCTAAAACCAATGTTTTAATTCACAATTCATAACTAATTATAAGTTATTATAGAGATTTAGGTATGACCTAAATCATATCCTTTATGACTATACAGTGGGAGTGAGAAATAGATTTAAGGGACTAGATCTGATAAACAGAGTGCCTGATGAACTGTGGATGGAGGTTCATGACACTGTACAGGAGACAGGAATCAAGACCATCCCCAAGAAAAACAAATGCAAAAAGGCAAAATGGCTGTCTGAGGAGGCATTACAAATAGCTGTGAAAGAAGGGAAGCAAAAAGCAAAGGAGAAAAGGAAAGATATACCCATTTGAATGCAGAGTTCCAAAGAATAGCAAGGAGAGATAAGAAAGCCTTGCTCAGTGATCAATGCAAAGAAATAGAGGAAAACAATCAATTGGAAAAATTAGAGATCTCTTCAAGAGTCAGGCATGACTGAGCGACTTCACTTTCACTTTTCACTTTCATGCATTGGAGAAGGAAATGGCGACCCACTCCAGTGTTCTTGCCTGGAGAATCCCAGGGACGGAGGAGCCTGGTGGGCTGCCGTCTATGGGATAGGGTAGCACAGAGTCGGACAAGACTGAAGCAACTTAGCAGCAGTAGCCGCATAGTACTTTGTTATAGTAGCTTATGTAATGTTTTTTTAAAGTTGAGGTAACATTGTTTTTGAGGAGAAAGGGATGACAGAGGATGAGCTGGCTGGATGGCATCACTGACTCAACGGACATGAGTTTGAGTGAACTCTGGGAGTTGGTGATGGACAGGGAGGCCTGGCGTGCTGTGATTCATGGGGTCACAAAGAGTCGGACACGACTGAGTGACTGAACTGAATTGAACTGAAGGGAATATTGTTTTTAGCATTATGTAATTTTCACATGTAAAACATATATATTTTGGCTTCTATATACATTATAGTCTGCTCACCACCAAAAGTTTCGCTTTTATTTGTCACCACACAGTTAGTTTTCTTTACCCATTTTACCTTCCACACACCTTCTTTCCCTCTGTTAACCAGGAATCTGTTCTCTGTACCTATGTGTGTTGTTTTCCTTTATTTTAATTTGACTTGGTTTATTTATTTATTTCACCATATCTGGTGGCTCAGATGGTAAAGAATCTGCCTACCACACAGGAGACCTGGATTCAACCCCTGGTTTGGGAAGACCCTGGGGAGAAGGGAATAACTACCCATTCCAGTATCCCAGCCTGGAGAATTCCATAAACTGTTCAGTCCATGGGGTTGCAAAGAGCTGGATATGACTGAGTGACTTTCACTTTCATTTATTTATTTGGCACTAGTGGGAAAGATCACTTTCCCAGTTTCCCCCACAGTCAGTCTCTCCCATCAGGAAGCTTCCATAAGCCTCTAATCCTTATCCATCAGAGGGCAGACAGAATGAAAACCACAGTCACAGAAAACTAACCAAACTGATCACATGGATCACAGCCTGGTCTAACTCAAAGACACTGTAAGCCATGCCATGTAGGGCCACCCAAGATGAATGGGTCATGGTGGAGAGTTCTGACAAAACATGGTCCACAGGAGAAGGGAATGGCAAACCACTTCAGTATTCTTGCCTTGAGAACCCCATGAACAGTATGAAAAGGCAAAAAGATAGGACAGTGAAACATGAACCCTCCAGGTTAGTAGGTGCCCAAAGTGCTACTGGAGAAGAGTGGAGAAATAACTCCACAAAGAATGAAGAGATGGAGCCAAGGCAAAAACAACTCCCAATTGTTTATATGATTGGTGATAGAAGTAAAGTTCAATGCTCTAAGAACAGTATTGCATAGGAACCTGGAATGTTAGGTCCATGATCAAGGTAAATTGGAAGTAGTCAAACAGGAGATGGCAAAAGTGAACATCAACATTTTAGAAACCAGTGAATTAAAATGAACTGGACTGGGTGAGTTTAACTCAGATGACCATTATATACTGTGGCAAAAATCCCTTAGAAGAAATGGAGTAGCCATCATAGTCAACAAGAGTCCAAAATGCAATACTTGGGTGCAATTTTAAAAAATGACAGAATGATCTCTCTTCGTTTCCAAGGCAAACCATTCAATATCACAGCAACGTAAGTCTATGCCCCGACCAGTAATGCTGAAGAAGCTGAAGTTGAACAGTTCTATGATGACCTACAAGACCTAGATTAACACCAAAAAAAAAAAAAAAAGAAGAAGAAGAAGATGTCCTTTTAATTATTCAGGGGACTGGAATGCAAAAGTGGAAGTCAAGAAACACCTGGAGTAACAGGCAAACTTGGTCTTGGAGTACAAAATGAGGCAGGGCAAAGGCTAACAGAGTTTTGCCAAGAATGCACTGATTATTGAAAACACCCCTTTCCAACAACACAAGAGAAGACTCTACACATGGACATTGCCATGGTCAATACTGAAATCAGATTGATTATATTCTTTGCAGCCAAAGGTGGAGAAGCTCTATACAGTCAGCAAAAACAAGACCGGGAGCTGACTGTGGCTCAGATCATGAACTCCTTATTGCAAATTTCATACTTAAATTGGAGAAAGTAGGGAAAACCACTAGACCATTCAGGTATGGCTTAAACCAAATCTCTTATGATTATGCAGTGGAAATGAAAAATAGATTGAAGGGATTAGATCTGATAGACAGAGTCCCTGAAGAACTATGGGCAGAGATTCAGGACTTCCCTGATGGCTCACACCCAAAAAAAAAAAAAACATCTGCCTACAATGCAGAAGACCAGAGCTCAATCCCTGGGTCAGGAAGGTCCCCTGGAGAAGGTGATGGCAACCCACTCCAATACTCTTGCCTGGAAAATCCCATGTACAGAGAAGTCTGGTAGGCCACAGTCCACGGGGTTGCAAATAGTTGGACATAACTGAACGACTTCACTTTCTTTCATGACATTGTATAGGGGGCAGTAATCAAGATCATCCCCAAGAAAAAGAAATCCAAAAAGGTATAATGGTTTTCTGAGGAGGCCTTACAAATTGCTGAGAAATGAAGAGAGGCTAAAGGCAAAGGAGAAAAGGAAAGATATACCCATTTGAATGAATGACTGAACTGAACTGAACTGAACCCATTTGAGTGCAGAGTTCCAAAGGATAGTAAGGAGAGATAAGAAAGCCTTCCTCAGAGATCAATGCAAAGAAATAGAGGAAAACAATCGAATGGGAAAGACTAGAAACTTCTTCAAGAAAATTAGAGATACCAAGGGAACATTTCATGCAAAGATGAGCCATTAAGGACAAAAAAGTTATGGAACTAACAGAAGCAGAAGGTATTAAGAAGAGGCGGCAGGAATACACAGAAGAACCATACCAAAAAAAAAAATCTTCATGCCTCAGATAACCACAATGCTGTGATCACTCACCTAGAGCCAGACCTCCTGGAATGTGAAGTCAAGTGGGCCTCAGGTAGCATCACTATGAACAAAGCTAGTGGATGTGATGGAATTCCAGCTGAGCTACTACAAATCCTAAAAGATGATGCTGTGAAAGTGCTGCACTCAATACACCAGCAAATTTGGAAAACTCAGCAGTGGCCAGAGGCCTGGAAAATGTCACTTTTCATTCCAATCCCAAAGAAAGGCAATGCCAAAGAATGTTCAAACTACTACACAATTGTACTCATCTCACACGCTAGCAAAGTAATGCTCAAAATACTCCAAGCCAGGCTTCAGCAGTACTTGGACTTCTAGATGCTCAAGCTGGATTTACAAAATGCAGAGGAACCAGAGATCAAATTACCAACATTCTTTGGATCATTGAAAAAGCAAGCAAGTTCCAACTACACCAAAGTCTTTGACTGTGTGGATCACAAGAAACTGTGGAAAATTATTCAAGAGATGGGAATACTAGACCACCTGACCTGCCTCCTGAGAAAACTGTATGAGAAAGTTAAAAAGCAACCATTAGAATTGGAAATGGAACAACAGACTGGTTCCATATTGGAAAAGGAGTACATCAAGGCTGTATATTTTCACCCTGCTTATTTAACTCATATACGAAGTATATCATGTGAAACCCTGGGCTGGATGAAGCACAAGCTGGAATCAAATTTGCCAGGAGAAATATCAATAACCTCAGATATATAGATGACACCACCTTTATAGAAGAAAGAAAAGAATAACTAAAGAGCCTCTTGATGAAAGTGAAAGAGGAGAGTGAAAAAGCTGGCTTAAAACTCAACATTCAGAAAACTAAGATCATGGCTTCTGGTCCTGTCACTTCATGGCAAATAGATGGGGAAAGAATGGAAACAATGAGAGACTTTATGTTTTTGGACTCAAAAATCACTGCAGATGGTGACTGCAACCATGAGATTAAAAGATGCTTGCTCCTTGGAAGAAAAGCTATTAAAAACTAGAGACATTACTTTGCTGGCAAAGGTCTGTCTAGTCAAAGCTATGGTTTTTCCAATAGTCCTGTATGGATATGAGAATTTGACTTTAAAGAAAGCTGAGCTCCGAAGAACTGATGCTTTTGGACTGTGGTGTTGGAGAAGACTCTTGAGAGTCCCTCGGACTGCAAAGAGATCCAACCAGTTAATCCTAAAAGAAATCTGTCCTGACTATTCACTGGAAGGACTGATGATGAAGCTGAAACTCCAGTATTTTGGCCACCTGATGTGAATAATTGACTGATTGAAAAAACCCTGATCCTGTGGAAGATTTAAAGCGGGAGGAGAAGGGGACAACAGAGGATGAGATGGTTGGATGGCATCGGCGACTTGATGCACATACGTTTGAGCAAGCTCTGGGAGTTGGTGATGGATAGGGAAGCCTGGCGTGCTGCAGTCCATGGGGTCACAAGGAGTGGGACACATCCAAGTGACTGAACTGAACAAAGTGATAAAGAATCTATCTGCCAATGCAGGAGACAGAAGAGATGCAGTTTCAATCCTTAACTCGGGAAGACCCCCTGGAGGAGGAAATGGCAACCCACTCCAGTATTCTTGCCTGAAAAATTCAATGGACAGAGGAACCTGGTGGGCAACAGTCCATAGTGTCGCAAAGAATTGGACATAACTCTGTGATTCATGGGGTCGCAAAGAGTCGGACACCAGTGAGCAATGGAACTGAACTGAAGTACACCTACTGAACGAGAGTCACTCAGTCATGTCTGACTCTTTGCAATGCCATGGACTGTAGCCAGCTAGGCTCCTCTGTCCATGGAATTCTCCAGGCAAGAATACTAGAGTGGGTTTCCATGACCTTCTCCATGGATCTTACCAATCCAAGGATCAAACCCAGGTCTCCTGCACTGCAGGTGGATTCTCTACTGTCTGATCCACCAGGGAGGCCTGAGTACACCTAGTATTGGCCTTTTTCCATCTAATTTATTTGACTTAGCATTATCAAGTTTTATCTGCATTGTCACAAATGGCAAGATATTATTTTTTTGGTTAATATTCTATTGTGAAGGTATATGCATATACGCACCGTTCTCATCCATTAGTATGCACGTAAGTTGTTTTTGTACCTTGCCTGTTGCAAATAATTTTTTGATGAGCATAGAGATACATACAATTTTTAAAGAGGTGCTTTTGCATTCTTTGGTTACATATCCAGAAGTAGAATACCTTGATCATTTGCTAGTTTTACTCTTAATTTTTTAAAGAATCTCCATACTGACTCCATCCATAGTGACTATACCAATTAACATTCCCACCAACAGTGTATGAGGATTCACTTTTCTCCACATCTTCTTCAATACTTTTTATTTCTTGCCTTTTTGATCGTAACCATTCTGTCATGAAGTGATGTTCCACTGTAGTTTTAATTTGCTTTTCCCTGATAATGAATTATGTTGAACATATTTTCATGTGACTATTGGCCATCTGTATGTCTTTGGAAAAATGTCTGTTCAGATCCTCTACCCGTTTTTAATCAAGTTGTCTGTTCCTTTTTGTTGTGATTGTTGAGTTGTATGAGTTCATTATATATTTTGGAGAACTGCTAAGTAAATACAGGATTTTCAAATGTCTTCTCCCATTTGGAAGGCCATCTCTTAAATTTGCAAATATTTTCTCCCATTTGGTAGATTGTCTTTTGTTCTGTAATGTTTTTAAGCACAAAGAAAGAAGCAGTGATAGGGCTGCTGGGTATAGAAAGTCAGGGCTCAACGGAAATGCAGAGGAATTGGGGCCAGGGTTTGAGTCCCCACTGAGAAATGACATGCTTTATCAGGAAGATAGCCACCAGCAGAGAGCATGTAGGAAGCTAAGCTGTGCCCAGAGAAGACTGGCTTGTCCCCCTTTATGTTGTAGAAAAGGTCCCCCATGAAAGGCCATGGACATACAGCTAACTCTAATGGTTGATTCTGGAGTTGAACATAGGAAATTCTACACATAGAGCATACTAGTGACTCTACTTTCTAAATAAATAAACAAACAGCTTCTCCATTTCTAAATGTTCCTAAATACAGAAAATATTCTATATTAGAAGATGCCTATTGGAAATACTTGAGAGGGACCATCCAGGAGCTATCTGGATTATAGAAAGAGTTCAAACTTGCTATCAACTCTCGATACTTACTGATAGCTGTGTTGGTGCCATGTCTCCCAAGAAGTAGGCATTCTTGACTCTCCCAGGGCCAGAGCAGATGGCAAATAGTTTAGAAATTTGATTCATCTAGAGCATTTCTTTTTAGGGCAGTGTGGTGAGTTCCATTTATGACTTTGACAGCCAAGGTGTAATATCCAGTCTTGATACAAAGCATTCTCTGTGAGGCATGAATATCTGAGCAGCAGTGTCTTGTAAGCACAGTCCATAGGTAATGACAGTACATGGGCAAATGGAGTCCTTCTTTCTTCAAAAACTCTTCTGCTCCACCTGCATTTCTAAAGACTTTGGATATCGCATTCCAATTTAGGGAATGAGATCACTGTGTAATTTGATAAAATTGTTTAAGTCTATTTGTTCTTGGTGAGTTTGCAGTTTAGCCTTCATATCTAACAATATTTGAAATGAGTGGGTATGTCAAATTTTGCCCACAGAGTAAAATTATGTCCTCAGCTCTCAGTCAAGGATGCTAGGAAGAAACTGCAGTACCAGAGAGATCATTGTACAGTTTTGTTTGCTCTACATAAAGAAGCAAGTTAGATTTCCCCCCCAAATTCCTATGCCATAAAATGTGCCATTTTCCTGAAGAAGTGGCCTTTTTGTTCTCTTTAGAATTTTTGCTCAGAAGTAAGTGTTCATCTTCGGCATCTAAGGGCATGAGTTGGGATGCCACCAGCTGGTCCTTGCTGTGTGTCTGAGAACAGCTTCCTGCCTCCTGTTGTACCCCAGGTCCTCACAGGTACAACAGCATCACTAACAGTGTCTTTAAATCGAGTATTGTTGAGGATTGAGTGAGTTAGGACTAGTGCATTGCTCGGAACAGAACCTCTCTTGGAGCAAGCATTCAGTAAATAGCCATCTTCATTACACAGAACGTGATTCATGTAATGGACATATTTCTTATTTTGGGTTTGGCTGAGAGGAAACTCAGAACTAAACTTATAGTCCAGTAGAAGTGACTGTGCCAGCTTCACAGTCTGAATATTTGTGTGGTAGGTTTCCCTTTCACTTTGTATTTTCTGAGACTGCTCATTTTACTTTGCTCTTTTACTTTTCATTTTCTGCTATAAATTCTTATCAGGTCATCTCAGTTATTTTGAAGAAAGAAGACTGAAACAGAGAATGTGTGTGTGAGTGTGAGTGTGTGTGTGTGTGTGTGTGTACGTGTGTCTGTGCTGGAAGTGCTCTAAAATGAAGGCTTGGTAGCCAAATCACCACTTTCTGCTCACTTTGTGAATGAACAAGGAGATCCCAGCCAAGGCACTAGAGGAATGCCTTTGGATACACAACACCTGATTCATGCTTAAAAGTGATGTCTTCCTGTGGAGCCGTAGCAACTCTGATTGGATGAGAAAAGGATGATCAGAGACCAAGGATCAGCGGGGCAAGACAGTGGGGACACCAGTGGGCAGCAGAGGAGGTGATATTGTATCTCCCTCGAGGCAAGCTTACAAACTTACATAAAAACAGACCGTAAGGAAATTCTCGTGGGAAAGTCTCAGGATTAGATTCAGAAGGTCTCAGGGGAATGCATTTGATAAAATTCAAACCTTGATATTAAACTAAGTCTTAATGGAACTCAGACCTTCATCCAATCACTCCATTTATTCAAGCCTCTGTTTTCTAGTCCTAACACTGGCTATTCAAAGGATGAGGGCTCCCCAGGTGGTTCAGTGGCAAAGAATCACCTGCCAATACAGGAGGGTTGGAGAGCCACATTCAGTCCCTGGGTTGGGAAGATACCCTGGAGAAGGAAATGGCAACCCACTCCAATATTCTTGCCTGGAAAATTCCATGGACAGAGGAGCCTGGCGGGCTATAGTCCATGGGGTCACAAAGAGTCAGACACAACTGGCACAAACAAAGCAGTAGCAGCAGCATCCAAAGGATGACTGAGGACTGAGTGAGTCCAGGGTATAGGTATGGTTTCCAACTCAAAAGCATCCCTGTGTTCGAGCTGTCATTATTATTTCAATTTCTTTACAGAGGGTGTCTTCCAGAGGGTGGTCCCTTCTCATCTGGAGACAAGCTGAGCCTAAAACTTCTCCCCGGAAGGCAGGTAGCAGCAGCCTCCTCCAGGTACCAGAGTGAGAGGAATAAAGGAGAGAGAAAAGAACACTTGTATAGGAAATTGTGCAGTGGGAAGATTCACAATGATCCTTGCCTCTGCTCGCTCACAGCCAGCCTGGCGAAGGGTCATTAGCTTAATGAGCTATTGTATTTTTTTCTCTTTCTCTAAAAAGTCTGCTGAAACATCCTCCCAGGAGCCAAATGAGGAGGCAAAGAAATAAACAGCAGCTGATGGCTGAGGGAGCTTAGCCAGAGAGCCCTTCAGCTCAGGACGCCTCTGAGTCTGCGTGTGTGCGTGTGTGTATGTGTGTGTGTGTAGCAGTGGGGTGCAGAGGAAGACAGACAGGTAGATGAGAGACTTCTCAAAGTGTATGGGCTGTGAGCAGCCCTCCAGAAACTTGCCCCAAAGGTGGTTCTAGCTTTCGAGAAAGTGAGCCAAGTGAATAGGTAACATGAAGGTGAGTTGTTATTTCCTGGCGGAAATGATCAAGGTGGGCGCAGCCCCACGCCCTGTTAACAGGTCTTGATTTTAGACAGGAAAGCCCAGGCACAGTGAATTACTGGACAGAGTCATTTTCCGTAAATGCCCAGGGAAGGACTAAATGAGGCTGCTCACTGGTGCCAATCAGAGCCTCGGGGCCAGAGGCAAGGAAGAGCCAGATAGGTCCCCCTCCCCTCCCGGGACCAGCCCTGCAGGACCTTCTCTGAGTTCCAAGGAGCAGGTTCAGTTTCGAAGAGTTGTTAATTAGGGAAGGAATGCAGAGGCTAGGGGGGTGCAGTCAAAAGAAACAATAGTGCAGGTAAGGGAGAGATCTTGGTTCCTCCTCAGGGGGTACACCAAACTGTTTTTGAACTTCCCTGGTGGCTCAGAGGGTAAAGAATCTGCCTGCCACGCTAGAGACCCAGGTTCTATCCCCAGGTCAGGAAGATTCCCTGGAGAAGGGAATGGCAACCCCCTCTGGTATTCTTGCCTGGAGAATCCCATGGACAGAGGAGACTGGCGGGCTACAACCCATGTGGTTGCAAAGAGTCAGATAGAATTGAGTGACTTACACACACAGATAACGGGGGGGGGGGGAGTTCACGCTATGCTGCCCACAAGCATGGAGGTCCCAAACCAGTTGGAACGAGAATGTCAGCAATGCTGACTCCCACTGACCTCACAACCAACTCGTCAGAAGACTGTCCATGAGCTGATCATGCCCCCTGTGAGCCATTATCATAAACTCCTGTCCACTACCTCTCCATGACTGGACACACCTTTTTTTTTTTTTAACTATTTAATTTACTTTTGACTGTGCAGGGTCTTTGTTGCTGTGTGGGATTTCCTCTAGCTGTGGCAAGTGGGGGCTACTCTGCAGGTGTGGTGCTCCGGCTTCTCTTGTCATGGAGTGGACATGTCATGCCATGGCCTGCAGGGCAGGTCGGCTTCAGTAGTTGCAGCACGTGAGCTCAGGAGCTGCAGCTCCCGGATCTAGAGCACACACTCAGTACTGTGGCCCACAAGCTTAGTTGCTCCACAGCGTGTGGGATCCTCCTAGATCAGGGATCGAACCCATGTCTCCTGCACTGGCAGGCAGACTCTTTACCACTGAGCCAACAGGGAAACGCTGGACACGCAGCCTCGAGAGCATGCGACTACTGTGGCCCCCTTTGCCTGGCAAAGCAAAGCAGCTATTATTTTCTGCTTCACCCAAAGCTCTGTCTCTGAGATGTAATTCAGTGTCGTGGTGCAGAGGCTTGATTCGGCTTCAAGTGTGTGGTGCATCCGTGAACAGGGATGGCAGGCTCAGAGTCCCCCCGAGGCTGCACCGTCCCCCTAGGAGAGTTGTCTGGATCACTTTCTTGGGGAGCCGGTGCCCCCAAGGAGGGACCCGCTGGGTGCGGGCTTTGCAGGGGCCTTGTTTCCCTAGGCAACCTGCTGTCTCTTTCAGAAAGCCTCTCTCATCTGCAGTTCTGGGGCCTGCAACTTTTGCCATATGTCGGTTGTCTCTGCCTTCATGATCCCAGCCATATTAATGTTATAATTAGAGCCAGTATTTATACAGGCTTTCTTCTGAGCAGCAACTCCTTGTGTTTGCGGGAGAGATTTACTTCATCTTCCCTGCATGGTTGGTTCAGGGATATTATTCCATTTTATGTTCGAGGACAGATTGGGAGGAAGAGGCGGGGAAGGGGGAGAAACGTGGCAGAGACAGAGAAAGAGAAGGGCCTGATGCATCCCACTTCCAGTCCCATGAGGCTGAAGGAGGATAATCAGGAGCACCACACCGACCTCTCTGCTCCAGCCATTCTGGTCTTCCTTCCATGAACAGTCCCCCGGCAGCCAGATGGAGCCTCATGTCATGGAACTAGATCCAAGACTCGTCCACCCCTCACTTAACCGTTCAGAGGCCCTGCCATGGCCAAGACCCAAACTCCAACCTCAGCCCCCACGACTGCTCCTGGAAGTCCTGGGGACTCGCTGACCCTCAAACAAACCCAGGGCAGTCCTGCCCCCAGGACTTGACCGTGCTGTGCCTGAGAATCTGCATGGCCTGTTCTCCCTTCTCTTAGGTCTCCTCTCCAGTGTCTCTCGGAAGTGTCTTCTGAACCTTGTCCCCAGCTGACACCATGCACTTTCCTGCTGGATCACAGGCCGCCTCCTCCGCTAAGACGCAAGTCCATGAGGGCCCTAACGTGGTCTCTCTGATTCACTGGAGCGTCTCAGCATCAAGAACACAGGCACCTAGCACTGTTGGAGGAGGTCTTCCTCAGGGCTCAGTGACGCACAAGCTGGTCCCGGGCAAGGGGCTCCTCGCTCCTTCCCCGTCCCCAGAGTCAACCAGCGATCAACCCGGTGCTCCCACACTGAGAGCCATTCCAAGCCCTGAGAAACCACTTCTCGTGCCAGAAGCGACAGAACTTCTGCCCCAGAACCCAGCTAAGGCCTCTCTATAAACTTAAGATTCTGGCAGAGGGTGAGAAGGCCTACTCACTTTCCAGCTGCCCCATTATTATCTTGAGCATAATCTCCTTTGCTTATTAATCCCGCCACCCACCCATCTTCCTTCACTCTTTCCTTGATCTTTGTGTCCAGGGCCCAGCTTGCAAACCAAAAAGTATGCACTCAGGAGATATTTACTGAAGAGAAATGAATAAAGCGAGAGATACGTGAATCAACCCAGGAGCAGTTCTCCATTTCCACGCCCTTTCGTTTCTGCTGATTCAGTTTATTTTGGTTGAACCCGAAGAGGCAAAGTACTAGCTTCTGTTTGAGGAGCATTACCGTTAACACAATGCTTTACGTCTGTCCCCATGATGGATTCTCTCAGCAGCCTTCGCCACTTTGTCAGGTTGACAAGGTAGGCAGATTATAGCACTCGAGATCTGGGCTGGGACTCAAGTGCCTCCTAAGTACCCCAGTGTATTAGAATGTGCTGCACACGAGGGCGCACACGAGGACCGGCTTCTGCCCTTTGTTTACAGATGACGTGAGCATCACATTCTTTTCCCCCCCTGGCGATGGCCTCTGAGTCCACTCTCTCTGCCCCTCTCCACTTTCCCCGTTGATGTGATCTAACACATATTCACAAAGCTATCAGCGTTCATACTGTTATTTGCTGACAGTCAGTGTAAATAAGACTTCCACCCCCAGTGCTTAGTGCTAGAATCGCTGATTCCTACACCCTGTGGGCGAGGAGGAATGGGAGATACTTTTTCCTGCCTTTGAAGCATTCGAGTTCAGTCTTGGCACCAAGCATGTCATGTGAGATCTTACACATTTTTAAGGTTACCAACTGCTTCGTGATCTTCCTTCACATTATGCTACGAATCTCAGAGTTCTCTCTCATCAAGTTCAAGTTGCTTCCACCCCTCTTGCTTCCACGTAAACTCTACGAATCAGTGCTGCTTGCTTCTAACTTATTTCATCCTTTTGCCATCAAAATGTCCAAACTGGTGACACTAAAGTAATTTAACTGATCTGCGGCTGCGGGGCTATCCAAAAGAAATGTGAATTTGTATAAAGACAGTCCTATTACTTTGTTGTAAAATTGTGGATTCAGGGGGCCCCAGTCCCAAGGCCTCCCCAACCCACACCCACATGGCATAAAGAACAGAGTATTTACATTTGGGCAAATTGAAGACAATCCCCCTCACAATGGGTTGCTGCCCAGAAAGCGTCAGCTACCCACTCTCTGTATTAATACATCTTTGGAGGAAAATATGACAGGAACGTTGTATATATTTAGCTAAATAACTCTGGCTGTGCCCCCAAGAGGTGGGTGTGGTCATCTCCAGTTTACAGACAACAGTATATGAACCCATCACACACCCAGGGTCTCCAACAGCTCAGACTTGAGCTCAGTTTCCAGAGCTAATTGGGGGCAGGAGGAGAGGGTGTCGACCGAGGATGAGATGGCTGGATGGCATCATGGACTAGATGGACGTGAGTCTGAGTGAACTCCGGGGGATGGTGATGAACAGGGAGGCCTGGCGTGCTGCGATTCATGGGGTCGAAAAGAGTCGGACACGACTGAGTGACTGAACTGAACTGACTGAAGCTCAGTCCTCTTCTTCCACCAAAGGTAAGAGTGAAAGTGTCAGTTGCTCAGTTGTGTCTAACTGTTTCTGACCCCATGGACTGTAGCCTGCCAGGCTCCTCTGTCCATGGGATTCTCCAGGGAAGAACACTGGAGTGGGTTGCCATTCCCTTCTCCAGGGGATCTTCCTGACCCAGGGATCAAACCCAGGTCTCCTGCATTGCAGGCAGACATCCTCTAAGCAGGTGTGTGTGTGTCCTGAGAGGATTAACAACCTAAAGGCGTCACAGAGATTTTGCAGGGGAAAAGCTGGGAAAAACTGTAAAAGCTCAAGAGTATAGCTCTTTCCTATAACCGTCTTCTACAGATAGAATAAATGTCTAGCCTGTTCACTAGCAAATTATTCTGTGTTCATCAAGGTCAAGTGTGTCACCCTTGAATTTTGTTTCGCTTATGAAAGAGATCATCCTCAGAAATTCATATCTTGTTTCATCACATCAGGTCAGGAAATGTGGGATTAATCTGTGCTAAAAGCTCTGTCTTAATTCACATACTTAACTATGTATTTTATAACTGAGAGCAACATTAAGGACACGTTGACATATAGGATAACCTCGACTAAATAGTGCATCCAATGTGGTATTTTTTTCTAAGGATTCTGTATTCTTCATTAATTCAGCTAGCAAATACCACCCCATCTGAAACCAGGTATCTCTGGCAGATGGAATCAAAGTAGTAAACGAAAAGTATCAATAGTGTAGGCAGGCTGGGGAATGTTCACCGCCTGAGTTATTTTTGGGTGGTTCAGCAGATTTCTTCTTTCCATAATAAGTGAATTTTCTCCACCGAATTTTAAATTTAACTGATTTTTCCTCAACAAAATAAAGTTACTCCAAAAAGGAATGTCTATTAACTCTTTATTTACTATGAGTTACTTTTATGATCAAACTTCAAAAAGGGAAAAAAAGATTCAAGCTTCAGTCTTGGATTTTATCTAATATTCTGTAGTCTAGTATATTATTCTGACTTTTAAAATTAAAAAAAAAAAATTACTTAATGTACAAAAAGGGTAAAAAGTAGCTAACCTATTTCCCCCTAAATAAACAAACAAAAGACAGCACTGACACCAAAGGGGAAAAATGTATCATTTTACTATAGGATGTAACCATTATTAATGGGCTGAGGAACTGATAAAGCACTTTTAAAATATTTTTTTAGAGGTTTATGAATTGGAAGTGATGCCCTTGGTTTGACTTTAAGTGTGTGAAGCTGATGGAATGCTACCAGGGGCCTGGGGATGAGAAAACCTGGTTTTACCTTACAGCTTTCACTCTTTCGTTCTGCGATCTTGACTGACATTTGCCCTCCACCCCATCTCAGTTTTTCATCTGCAAAATGGGAATAAAAACCTTCTTAAATATTTATACAACTCAGATGAAAAGAGATCACCCCAAAACACAAATCAATCATATGCCCTTAGTATGTGCTCACTGCTTTTCTGTGTTTTGTTTTTTTTTTCCCCTATAAACGACGTAACTGTCTCTCCCTGGTTGGACCCCGGGCTGTGGTCTCCATCGTTATCTTTGCTTCTCTCCTGTTCTGCAGTTAGCATGAGCTGTGTGAACCAAGTCCCAATTCTGGCAAGGACTGTGCTCTATTGGGCTTTTTTGTCTGTGCTCTTTGTGGTGGGAAGGATCTGGTAGGGGGCAGGTGCTTTTCGTAGGGGTTTCCTCCCCAGTCCTCCGAACCCCTGCCCATCACCTGCTCCAGAGCAGGTGGCCCCGCTTCTGCCCCGAGAGTGCACTGGGAATCGTGTTCAGGAACCCGGGGAGTCTGAGGGGAGATTTGGAAGCAGCAGTTTCTAAGTATAGTTAGACCATACAAGCGGGATAAATTCACTTCCATAAAATACCTAATGTCAGCATAAAGCTTTGGCTAAAAATGGTTAAATTAGATGTGGACATTTTTCTCAAAGGAAAACTCCCTCTAATATTAAAAATGAATCATCTCCAAAGATGGAGTCTAACCTCCACTCCAAAAAATCGGTGGGGTGTCTTCCCTCGAGGCAGACAGGGCAGCTACGCAGGACAGACCACCACCAGGAGAGAATTCATGATCACAGCCCAGGGTCCCAGTTTAGGTGGGGCTGTGCAGACGGGACAGCACCCAGCTAGATGGCTAAGGGCCAGGGAGGACAGAGTCCTCCTCCCTGAGTCGCAGGACAGGCATCCCCACCACCTGATTTTCACACAGGAACTCAGAGCAGCCTGGGGTGGGCTTGCCATGTGGTGGGGAAGGGGATTAGTCCTTCCTTCCTTTGCTGTGAGGGATCACCCCGGAGCCAGTGGGCTTAAGCATGCCCCCTGGGGGGCCATTTCCTCCAGGTTTCCTGCTCCCCGCTGGACCCTGAAGGACTGAAGGCCGGATGGCTATGAAAGCAGCTCCGGAGAGAAGCCACTGGCTTTACCCACGGCTCACACTCACCTGCGCCTGACGCAGAGGAGATGAGGAGCCCCACTCAGCTCCCTTTCCTGGGAGCGCTGTTTGCCTGTGACTGCTCCCATTTCAGCCCGGCCCCCAAGATGTGTAAAGTGTGCCTGTGTCTGCGGGTCGTGTGACCCCAGAGCTCCACATATGTCCCCAAGCACACCATTCATCACACTGATTGTCAGGACTTGTTTGGCTTTTGCCTTAAATCACATGCTTCCTGAGAGGAGAAGACACATGTCTCCTTTACTATTACAGGTAGATAAAATATTGATTTGCATGTCTTGATTGAAGGAAGGAAGAAAGGAAGGAAAGAATGCTCTGTAGCAGTCCTGAGTCCTTTTTTGGCACCAGGGATCAGTTTCATGGAAGACAATTTTTCCATGGACTGGTGCCAGGGGGACGGTTTCCCGATGACTCAAGCACATTACATTCACTGTGCACTTTATTTCTATTATTATTACAACAGGCCCATCTCAGATCATCAGGCATTAGACCCCAGAGGTTGGGGACCCCCGATTTAGAGTGATTTGAGAGCTCTGACTGCGTATACAAATATGTGCATGTGTGTGCTAAATCACTTAAGTCGTGTCCAATGCTTTGCCACCCTATGGACCACAGCCCACCAGGCTCCTCTGTCCATGGGATTCTCCAGGCAAGAATACTGGAGTGGGCAGCCAAGCTGCTGGTTTTAATCACACAGATTAAAGTTCTGCAACTCTATGTCATATGAAGCAAACAATAGGATTGATGCTGTGTGAAGATTTTAGATAATTCACGTTTGATCTTGAGGACTAAAAACTTGTGAGTTTTGTTTTTTGCTGGTTAGTGGCTGTATTGAATAGACTTGCCTTGATAATTGGATGGCCAGTTTGCTTGCTGACCAGGGAACACAGGTTCATTTACACAAACTCCAGTTGTCCCCATATGCAAAGTTAATGCCAGAAACCATGCATTACACAGCAGCTCCACACTGGCTGTCCCCGGTGACCCCTGAAAATCAAAGTTCTATTGCGGAGGCTGTGTGCCTGCTCAGATGTCAAGCCCCCAATTGGAAAAAAGAAAAAGATTCAGTATTCTACGTTTTAACTTCTCTGTGGCAAAATAGACGTGGATTCTTTGACACAGCTGAGCCAAGAATGGCTTTCTACCATATGAAAGGAGTATTTGGTTTTGACATTTTGAGAGCACAGGATCCAAATTACCTTTGAAAAATAAGTAAAAGAGCCATCAAATCAGTCATTACACTGAAAACCAAAAATCTGTGGCTCCTGGCATCTGCGATGCCCGTTTCCTTCTCCCCCGTGAGTGCACGCACAGCGCCGGATTGTTCCAGGAAGCACTGAGGCATGTATTTTGCAGAGTTCCAGGCAGCTCATCTTATGGCAAGTTATCTCCCACTGCAGCCCTAACCCAGAGATTCCGAGCACTGCTTGAGTGGCTAAATTGGCCATAGATCTCCCCCACACCCCTAATATTATTGCAGAGTTCCATTATCATGTGGGCAATAGCTGGTGGGGAAGCTTCAGTTGCAGCCTGGCCAGAAAATGTTATATCCACAATACTTTAGGTCTTTAAAATAGAGAGGGGGCGGGGGTGGAACTCATCTCTGAGTCACTGGCACTTTCGTCAAAGCAAAACATGGCCCCACTGCTGTGTAATGCATTATGCATCATCAAACTGGTGTTGCAGCTTCAGCATCGTGTTGGCTGCACGGTACCCTTTTATGAGCGTTTGAAAGTCGAATCCAGCACAGAGTTTGAATGTGTCTGTTCTGGAAGGGAGACAATGCTGAATGGGAAACAGGAATGCCAATGGTGCTGTGAGGGGCCATTTCCCTCTGCAGTTACAGGAGAGAAATGTACACATGATGCCCTTCCAATCGCTCTGGGTCACACAAGGCTGAGGAATTTTCCAGCTCAGCACAGGGGAGAATGCAGAAGGCCCTGGGCTTGAAGAAAGGGATTGGGGTCACTGAGGACATTGCATCTTCCTAGGAAAATAGTCACCGAGTTGGGAATACAATCTAGTTTCCTACTCTTTCAGAAGTAAGTGGCATGCCAGCCCTCTTCATCATGTGCTTGCTGCATGGGGTAAGTTTCTTCCTGGGAGCCAGTGACACCAGTCAGAAGTGGGCTCATCAGAAACTGTCTTCACTTAAAAGGAAAAGAAGAAAAGAGAAAACATACTGAGTCACAGAAAGAGGGAACATTTTTGGACTGGTGACACCTTCCGAGTATCCTTAGTCCTCAAATAACATAACAGAAAAATTATTGAAATATCATCATTCCAGTGTTAACCATGCCCCAGGGAATCCTTTTTAGTGAGGACTCTCACCATTGAAGAATAACTTGCTTCAGAATCATGAAGAACATCATTGCCAAATTCTTAGAGTGACACTTGTAGTTGGTAATTACTTCCAGACAGTAACATTCATTCAGTAACAAAGCACTGGGCACTTACAAAGCACCACGAGGTGATGAGATGGTAGGCAAGTAAATTCTGAGCTCCTGTGGTATCTTTAGAGTTCTTTCCTTATCATATCCTTTATGATGTGTCCAGCCTCAGTCTGTAAGCTACTTTGGAATATCAACATTACAGTAAGCATTATCAATAATAGGAAATGTAATGATCCCAACAAAATGGGTAGATACTTAAGTGAATAAAAACTAAGCAATTTAGCCATGGTCAGTGGTAAGATATTACTGAATCATTTTTGATAAGCGAGTAGATTCTTTGAGCTGTCCTCTGAAGTCCCTACCATATCATTAATTCCCTTATTACTTTCAACCGATGAATGTTTTAATTTCAGAGAGAATATGAATTAAGAAAATGCTGAGAGAACAGAAACAGAAGTGACAAAAATGATTATTAACTAGCGCTGCTAATGACAGACTATTCTTATGGTATAACACTATATGTTCTGTTTGTAGCATAAAAAATTATAAGTAGCAAATTATGGCATTAGTTGTTATATGTTTTATATACTAGAATCTAAGGTTCATTGAGGCAGGGATAACGTGTGCCTCGCACACAGAAGTTTTCCTGGTGCTCCACACATAATTGGCGCTACCCATATATTATTCCTTATTTCGTTATCTGTCATCTGCTAGGATGCTCTGCTCAGCACCGCTTAGTATTATTGTGAAGAGCCTTTCTTTGGATTGTCAACTATCTTTGTGAATTCCAAAGCGTACAGATATAAATTGTATATGAATAGAGTTCAGAGATGTATGTGACTCATCCCACTCTCGTTATTTCCTCATCTTGTTATCAATATGGTGGACAGACTGATTCACAAAATAAATACGTGGATACAGCTCTTGGCTCATCTACATTTCCTAAGCATTTGCAGATAGAGCTGTGTGATTAATTTTGACTAGTCATATTTCATAGAAATAGCAGGTGTCATTTCTGCAGTAAGCGACTTCAAAGCCATGTGTGATGGCCAGCTTCTCTCCCTGTGATCATAATTAAGGAAGACCTCCAACCATCTGGGTATCTGGGTGACTGTGTGGAGCAGAACCATCTGCTGGTCCACAGGGAATGCCATGTAAACCAAGAACAAAGTTTTCTTGTTAAGTTGCTAGGTTGTGTCTGACTCTTTTTCAGCCCCATGGGCTGTAGCCCACTAGGCTCCCCTGTCCATGGGATCTCCCAGGCCAGAATACGGGAGTGGATTATTTCCTTCTCCAAGAATAAAGCTGGTTTATGTTTTTTAGTATAAACCCACTGAGATGTTGAAGTTGTTGTTACTTCCATATGATATAGCCTCGCCTGTCCAACATGGGCCCTGATTCTCTTCCTTCTCAAAGTCCAGTCACTTTACATCCCATGTTTTTACCGTGATCATCATCGTCCTGCTATCATTAACTCCTGTTCCAAATCGTCCTGCTCTTGTCACTGAAAGGATCATTTAAACTATATTTGATCACCTCATTCCTTATCTCAAAACTTTCAGTGATTCCTACTTGACCTTTAAGCTATGGGTATAAAGTCTTTATTTAAGCAAGTTGTTTCAACATTTGGATCAAACTAGAGTCAGCCTCCTCTCTTTTATGAACTCTGTGTGATCCATTTGCTCTTGGAAATTGGTCCATTTATTCAATCAATAAATGTCTATTCTCAAGTTTTACTTTAGTGTATTGGATGTATCATGGTATATAGACCAAAAGTCCCTAGATCTAATATTAATAGAACTTACACTAAAAAAGATAGGTGCCGAACAATGATAGAGTGTTTTATACCTATGTTTGGTAGTATCATAACTACTATATACATGTAACTTTTGAGTGCAGGACATCTGGCTATTGTGACTGAGGACCAGAAATTGTACTTTTTCACTCTAATTAATCTAAATTTAACTCTAATAGTCAGGTTTGTCTAATGTTTACTGTATGGGCAAATGCAGTCCTGCAGGGAGGGAACAGATATTCAATCAAACAGTCAGTTCAGTTTAGTTGCTCAGTCATGTCCAACTCTTTGTGACCCCATGAACCGCAGAATGCCAGGCCTCCCTGTCCATCACCAACTCCCAGAGTTTACTCAAACTCATGTCCACTGAGTCGGTGACACCATCCAACCATCTCATTTTCTGTTGTCCCCTTCTCCTCCTGCCCTCAATCGTTCCCAGCATCAGGGTCTTTTCAAATGAGTCAGCTCTTCACATCAGGTAGCCAAAGTATCGGAGTTTCAGATTCAGCATCAGTTCTTCCAATGAACACCCAGGACTGGTCTCCTTTAGGATGGACTGGTTGCATCTCCTTGCAGTCCAAGGGACTCTCAAGAGTCTTCTCCAACACCACAGTTCAAAAGCATCAATTCTTCAGTGCTCAGCTTTCTTCACAGTCCAACTCTCGCATCCATACATGACCACTGGAAAAACCATAGCCTTGACTAGACGGACCTTTGTTGGCAAAGTAATGTCTCTGCTTTTGAATATGCTGTCTAGTTTGGTCATAACTTTCCTTCCAAGGAGTAAGCGTCTTTTAATTTCATGGTTGCAATCACCATCTGCAGTGATTTTGGAGCCCCCCAAAATAAAGTCAGCTACTATTTCCACTGTTTTGCCATCTATTTGCTGTGAAGTGATGGGACTGGATGCCATGATCTTAGTTTTCTGAACGTTGAGCTTTATGCCAACTTTTTCACTCTCCTCTTTCACTTTCATCAAGAGGCTTTTTAGTTCCTTTTCACTTTCTGCTATAAGGGTGATGTCATCTGCATATCTGAGGTTATTGATATTTCTCCCAGCAATCTTGATTCCAGCTTGTGTTTTTTCCAGCCCAGCATTTCTCATGATGTACTCTGCATAGAAGTTAAATAAAGAGGGTGACAATATACAACCTTGACATACTCCTTTCCTGATTTAGAACCAGTCTGTTGTTCCATGTCCAGATCTAACTATTGCTTCCTGACCTGCATACAGGTTTCTCAAGAGGCAGGTCAGGTGGTCTGGTATTCCCATCTCTTTCAGAATTTTCCACAGTTTATTATGATCCACACAGTCAAAGGCTTTGACATACTCAACAAAGCAGAAATAGATGGTTTTCTGGAACTCTCTTGCTTTTTTGATGATCCAGCGGATGTTGGCAATTTGATCTCTGGTTCCTCTGCCTTTCCTAAATCCAGTTTGAACATGTGGAAGTTCACAGTTCATGTATTGCTGAAGCCTGACTTGGAGAATTTTGAGCAATTTTTTACTAGCTTGTGAGATGAGTGCAATTGTGCAGTAGCTTGAGCATTCTTTGGCATTGTCTTTCTTTGGGATTGGAATGAAAACTGACCTTTTCCAATTCTGCGGCCACTGCTGAGTTTTCCAAATTTGCTGACATATTGAGTGCAACACTTTCATAGCATCATCTTTTAGGATTTGAAATAGCTCAACTGGAATTCCATCACCTTCACTAGCTTTGTTCGTAGTGATGCTTCCTAAGGCCCACTTGACTTCACATTCCAGGATGTCTGGCTCTAGGTGAGTGATCACACTATCGTGAATATCTGGGTCATGAAGATCTTTTTTGTACAGTTTGTCTGTGTATTCTTGCCACCTCTTCTTAATATCTTTTGCTTCTGTTAGGTCCATACCATTTCTGTCCTTTATTGAGCCCATCTTTGCATGCAATGTTCCCTTGGTATCTCTCTAGTCTTTCCCATTCTGTTCTTTTCCTCTATTTCTTTGCATCAATCAAACAATAACTAAGGTAAAACTATCAGACAGTGAGAACTATGGAAAGAATTAAAGCAGAAATAGAGGATAGGATAAACTGGAGTGCCGCTGAAGGAATAGCTATTTCAAACTGTTGGGTGAGAAAAGCCCCTCTGATCAGTGACATGTGATGGACAAGAGAGAGTTCCTCATGAAAACATCAGAGAGAAGGTGGTCCAGGAAGAGGGGATGATACAAAAGCAGAAATGGGTTGGAAGTGGAGGAAAAGGGACTTGCAGTCCTGTGAGTAGAGTGTGCAGACAAGGGAGCTGCTGGATCAGACTGGTGCTCTTGGTCATGAATGAGTACTACCTGGCATACTTTCCATTCTTCCATTTCTTCTCTTCCCAGTCACAAACTATTTATTCTTCACAACCTCTTCTTGTATGAAAACTTCTCATCTAAAATAAAACAAAGAAAGCTCTTTCTTACCAAACTTGTTTTATTTTCTGGGGCCCTATGCAGGAAATTTTAGATTTTGGTGACTCTTCTCATGTCTATTGCCATTTTATTTAATTTCATGTTTGTTTTATTTTTTTAATAGTTCAATGTCTTGTTTTCATGAATTTATGGCTCTTCTCCTGAGTGCATTTAAATACCTTGAGATTGAGGCCCACGTTATTAATGGATTCTGGGTTGGGAAGATCCCCTGGAGAAAGGAATGGCTACTCAATCCAGTATTCTTGCCTAGAGAATTCCCCAGACAGAGGAGCCTGGAGGGCTACAGTCCCTGGGATTGCAGAGTCAGACACGACTGAGCAACTAACACTTTCACAAAGTATCTTGAAGAGTCACATTATATACATAGACTGTAGCTTAGGTTTACTGATAAACTATAGTCTGTTAAAGTTAGGATTCATGTATTTTTGCATGACCACTATTTTGTGTTACGTTTCACTGACTGGAACACATGTTTATTTTAATTATTCTTAAATATTGAGAAGAGGACGAGTTCCTTTGACAGACTGTGAGCAACATAAAGGAAGCAATTCATTTTTGAATCCTTAGCACCTGGCACAAAATAGATAATATTTGTAGAGTAATATAATGAAACCATGATGTCTTCAATAGTATTATGAAAAACATACACATTTTGGCATGCAAATTACCAAGTTAAAATGGAGATGTGGCTTGATTTAATAATCATGGCACCACCCCAAACCAGAGCTTTAACATATTGTAGAAACTCTCAATATTATCTTCTTTCTCTTCACTCACAGCAGATGAAGCATTTTCTCTTTGTGAAGAAAGCCTGAAGGATCTGGCATCCTATGACTGCCTAGTCCACCAGCTTTGCATAGTTCCATTCTAGGCTGGAACATTTTGCAAAAAGCCCAGTGCACAAACTTAACTTTCCAAGTAAGTAAGAGTGCTTTAGCTTCTGAAACCGTTCTTAGATCTTACTTATTATCTGAGATTTCTAACATTTCCTTTAAAGGTTGGAAAAGGCAACTCTATGGCAGTGTGAGTTGATGGAAAGAATATTAGATGACAAATCAGAAAATAAATGTGTCTACACAGTAGACAACAATATACCCATGACAAAGTTGGCAGACAACTGATGGTGAGTGGTGTGGGTACTGAGTGGGAGGGCAGGCTAACCATGTGGCCGTACTGCTGTTGATCATGTTTTAACTAGAATCAATCAAAGGGCATAAAGGAGACTTAAAGATGGAGACAATGGCAGCTGGTGACTCGGTGGCAGGCCCCTCATGCCTCCAAATCTTTATGCCCCCAATTTTCCTTTTCCTACTTGTCAGCTGTCACTACCTAGTCAGCCCATTTCCAACCCCTGGCCCTCACTCTCATGAAAAGGCTTTCACTTGTTTCTTCTGCCAGCATTTGCCATCTTGCCCAAAGGGAGTAAGGTCAGATAGAACACACAAGAGGTATGTTCTTACTCAGAGCTTCACCATCTTTATCTATCTTGATCTGGGATTCCACTCAACCCCTCCATTTCTTGTCTTCTTGGATCACAAGACAGAGGAAATATTCCAAGCTTTGCCCATATAGTGTTGTGATAAGTGCCACAGATAATGCTGAGTGGGTAGTTTGTAAACTACTGTATTGATCTGAAAGGTAGTTATGTCTTCTAAAGTGTGCACTAAAATCATTCATTCTATAAATGTTGACAGCCATTATCAATAGAAGATTCCTTGTAAACTAGGATGGGAAGTCTTGGTATGAGCAACTTCAGGAAGGTTCCTCTTATGAACAGTTCCTCACTGCCTCTCACTCCAATACACCCTGCAAGCAAGTACCAGGAAAGAAGAAATAGAGGCACTTTTCAAAGTTGTTGAACAATAAAAACTTGTAATTTTGCAGAACATGTCACATCCCTGGCATCTTGGGCTTCACTGAGTGTGCCACTTGGAATATATGCTCCAGATGCCTGTGAAATTCCTCCCATCTACACAGTGAAGTGCAGCCAAAGTCTCTATCACTGGTGAACAAGAGGTGTGCGGGGTGGTGTGTGGGCAGGATGCTGGCCCTGCCCCAGTGAGAGCGGTCTGCTTATATCTCCAGGGAAGAGCAGGATGGAGGTGCTTGGGGGTCTGTGGTGGTCGGCCATGCAGGTATCGCTGGAGTCCTCCCATCCCCAGGTCTATCTCCCCACCCCACCCCACTGGCTCCAGGTAGAACAGCCTCGCTCCCCTGTTTGATTTAATAGATAGTTAAAAATCAACTCTAAATATAGTGGAGTGTAACTGTGTAATGATATGTTTATGTTCAGTGAGGGGGAAAAAAAGGAAGTGAAAAGAGTAACAGTTAACAGTGTCACCTCCTGTTGAGCCCAAACTGTGAGATGTAGAAATTTGATACAGAATGAATAAAATGGAATTGCTGGTCCTTTGCAGCACATTTCTTTCCCCAGTCCTTGGCTGCTCTGTTGGAGAACTCAAGGTGTCCCTTGCCAGGACTTCTGAGGAGAGAAGAGAAAACTGGATCCCTGCAAAATACCTGTTTACCCCTGGACCACATATCCCCAGCCCGAACCCACCCCTGCCCCCAACCACACACACACACATGCATGATCACCATCTGTAATAGCTTCCTGCTCAACTATAGGAATGCCAGGAGACCTACAGAAGCAACTTTGGGCAAATGAAGTCTATGATTCCTAGTCTTNGGCTGCATGAACTACCTGTGTCCCCCGCCCCCAACCACACACACACACATGCATGATCACCATCTGTAATAGCTTCCTGCTCAACTATAGGAATGCCAGGAGACCTACAGAAATAACTTTGGGCAAATGAAGTCTATGATTCCTAGTCTTGACTCATCAGTTATACGTTGATGATCAGAGATCACTTTAGATCCTTGGAGTGGTCACCATCAGGACCATGACGCCTTGTGAAACCCCCCTGAATTCAGGAAATTCAGTCCTGAACAGGCTGGTCAAATGGGGTTTTCAGACTGTGTCTGCAGCCCATGAGAACAAGGAAGAAACTTCTACTGTACTTGAAAGGCCATAGTTAGTTTTCCCTTGAACCAAATCTGTCTCCTTGGTGGCTCCTCAGCCCTGTCTCCTGCCTCCCTCCACTCACCAGGCATCTTTTGCTTGCTCTATCTCTAGCTGCTCCTCTTTTTCCTCTCCAATTCTGTCTCCTTTACTCATTTATTCTCTCTGTGTTGGGGTGCCCCCAGAGGTCTACCCTCTGCTCTTATCTCATTTTTATCAACATTCACCATCTTGATAAGTCCATTAATCCCATGGCATTTCAGGCCGTCTCTTTGCAACTCTTCCCAAATTTATATCAACTGATCTGAAACCTATATCAAGATAGTCTTTCTACTGAAAATGTAATAAGATTGTCAGACTTACCAAGTGCCCAACGGAGCCCCTAATTGACCTGCTCTTCTTGCCATTTCCTGTCTCGAGAGTCAGCAACTCTAATTTTCCAGTTGTGAAGGCCTTGAGTTATCATTGGATCCTTTCTCTATCACACTCATTCTCACATCTGAATCCATTGCCTTTCAATTATCTTCAAAATCCAGTAACTTTCATCACCTCCACTGCTGTTACTCTTCTGAAAACCACTCTCATCTCTCACCTACATACTGCAACAGCCTCTGTCTCTCCAACAGTTACAGAACAGCCATAATCTTCAGTTCTCCCTGTATTCATGCTATTTGCAATATATCTTTGTTTTGCTCAAAGAGGTAAAGTTCACTCCTCACACACATGTGAGTCATGCTGGTGACTTGCTCAAAATGTGTCCACACACTAACTCAAAACCTCAGCTTGAGTCCACAATTCCCCTTGAAATCCTGCCATCACCGCATGGATAAGCCAGGCCAGCCAGCTGGATGAGAACTCGACTTTCCCGGCCAAGGCCGGCTCGGCCAGCCCGCAGCCAGTGAACTACAGACATGGGGCTGAGCCTGTCCGAGGTCAGGGAGGAACCCACCTGTCCCAGAGCTGGCAGCGTGAGCCCGACCAGACTCACAGAAGGACGCTGCATGCTTGTAGAGTCATACTGCATGCTATTGGTTCAGCCTCTGTGTGTTTATCCTGCAGCACTAACTGATACAACCCTTCACTCACCTTCCTGGTTCTTCCTTTGCTCCCCGACAATCCATTCTCAACACCACCCTGTGAATTATTTTACCAGATTATAAATTACATCATCCTACTTTTTTTTTTTTTTTTTTTCCCCCGAAGCCTTGTGACACTTCCCCTTCTCACTTGGAATAAAAGCCAAAGTTCTGAAACTTGACAATAAGGCTAGCTTGATTGGCCTCCTGCCCACATGCTACCACTCTAAAATTATCTGCTCGTTTCCTCTTGCTGTCTGTGTTCCTATCAGGTCGGCCTTCTCACTACCCCTCAGGCACCGAAACATGTATCTCTGCAGAGCCTTAGGGATCACCCTGCCTGAAACATGCGCCCCATGAAGATGGCTCAACCCTACTTCTTCAGCATTTCAGGGAGGTCTTCCGCAGGCTACCATCTACAGTGGAAAGCACGCTGATTTACCCTAACATCTTCAGTCTCTATTTTCTGCTTTATTTTTCAACACGTTTACTCTCTCACCAAACAAACATTTGTATTACTGTTACTCTCAGTACATGACTGTAAGTTCTGTTGGGGAAAGAATTTCTATTTTATTCATTGTTGCCCCCAAAGAGCTTATCAGAATGGATTGAGTTGGTGTCCAAACTCATGGCCATCAAGTCGGCGATGCCATCCAGCCATCTCATCCTCTGTCATCCTCTTCTTCTCCTGCCCCAATCTTTCCCAGCATCCAGGTCTTTTGCAACACAATTATTGGAAAGTTTAAAATTCTACCTCCTTAAAAAAAAAATCCCTGGTCTCTTGCAACCTTTTCCTCTAAAGGAAACTTACATTTGAAATGTTTAATGCCTATTTAGATCAGTATCTTAGCTTATCATCTGGTTTCCTCCACTGGTTGCTTCCAATTGGGCCAGATTTGTTTTGTCAATTAGAAGCAAAGCTATTCACTACTGTTTGATTCCACTTACACAAGGTACCTAGAATAGTCAAGTTCATAGTTAGAAAGAACATAGATAGATGCCAGGGCCCAGGGGTCGGGAGGTGGGAATGGGGAATGGAGACTGTGTTTAATGAAACTGAAAATTAAGAAGCTGGGTGATGGTGATTTGAAAACAATGTGAATGTACTTAGTGCCACTGAACTGTACAGTTAAATATGGAAAAAAATAGTATGTTTTGTATTANATGGTTTGTATTATGTGACTATTACGTGAATTAAAAAAAAAAACATTAAAAAAAAAAAGAAACTAAGCTATTTGTGTGTTTCTGTGTCCTCTGAGGTGGTTTAAACAGTGCTGACTGGTAGAAATCTCTGATATATCTTTCACAAAAAGCTATTGTAATAAACAGGAATACTAAAAAGAAGAAATAATAAGAAAGTCAATATGGCCTGAATGGCTTGTTTTTTAATGTATTCAGTATTTTCATGGATGAAAGGGGCTCCCTTGGTGGCTGAGATGGTAAAGAATCAATAACTTTGTCGAAAATACAGAAGACATATCATTTAGATGTGGGAATATTAAACAGGAAATGTGCACAAGGTCGGAGAGTTCAGTGTATTGAGTTATGGGGCAAAACTCGATATGAACTGTAACAAGGACAAATATGAAATCCTATGTTTAAGTCCAAGCAAACAAACAGGGACTCAAACAGGGAAAAACTGAGGCTGTTCATGGCATGGAGGGAAAAAACAAAAGGTCCGTGGCTTTAGGGAATTTCAGGATCAGAAGTATCTCCAGCATGAAATAGCGATTAGAGAAAAAGCAGTAAACAACATTAGGAAACAACATGGTCCAGAACAAAAGAGGAAATGATTTTGTGCCAATCAAGCCACATCTGGAGCATTCTGTTTAATTATGGGTGTCGCATTTTAAGATGTTGAAAAACTGGAGCACATTGAGAGGAGGGGGGAGCCTATGAGGTGGTTTGAGAACTGGGCCATTGGCGGGTTGGTTTAAACAATTTGGAGAAGCAGTGTCTGGAGAAGAGAGGAAAAGCAACCTTTCAAATACCTAGAGTAGAAAGGCTTCTGCTGGGCAGGTAGCCGGGAATGATCTAGAGCCCACAGGAGAAGGAAGAAGCAGCCTCCCGTGGTCACATGGAGGAACCACTACCTGCCAGACAGGTAAAAACCTGAGCCCCATCCACAGCCAGCAGAAAGGCAGAAGGGGCTTACCCCCAAGAGGCAAGTAGTCGTGTGGGATCTGGAGTGTAGAGGAGTCTGGGCAAGGTGAACACTCAGAAACACTACCATCTCTGAGATTCGATGTTCTTGTTGTTCAGTCGCTGAGTTGTGTCCGACTCCATGGACTGCAGCACATCAGATTCCTCTGTCCTTCACTATCTTCTGGAGTTTGCTCAAATTCATGTCCATCCAGTCAGTGATGCCATCCAACCATCTCATTCTCTGTCATCCCCTTCTCCCCCTGCCCTCAATCTTTTCCAGCATCAGGGTCTTTTTCTAATGACTCAGCTCTTCGCATCAGGTGGCCAAAGTACGAGAGCTTCAGCTTCAGCAGCAGTCCTGCCAACGAATGTTCAGGGTTGCTTTCCTTTAGGGCTGCCTGGTTGGATCTCCTTTCAGTCCAAGGGCCTCTCAAGAGTCTGCTCCAGCACCATCATTCAAAAGCATCAGTTCTTCAGTGTTCAGTCTTCTTTATGGTCCACCTGTCACATCTGCACAAGGCTACTGGAAAAACCATAACTGTGACTATAAGGACTTTGTTGGTAAAGTGATGTCTCTGAGATTCAATGGTTCTGAATATCTCATTGGGAGTGTTCAGAACAAGCCTAACTCTAACAAGCCTAACAATCTGGGCTCTGTCTTGTGACAGTTTGGGGCTGTAGCAGTAGGCAGTGGGTCTGAAGTCAACTGAGTATCGGAAGAGAAATTGTGGAAGTGGTGGGATGCAAGCAGACTGCCTGCCAGTCAGAGGTTTCTGATTCTGGTGGGGAGATCAACAGCAGCTTCAAATTTCTCAAGTGAAAAAAGGTACTTAAGGATGGGGGATGCTTCTCTGTCTTTAAAGAGTTGCTGTGAGTTCCATGTGTACATATGGGTGTGTGACTATTTTAGGGTAAACATAACATACATACATGTTTATGTATGTATGAAGTGATAATTGTATCTCTTTTTTTTTTTTTCAGAATTTTAAACAGGTATTTCAGGGAAGCTTGTTGGATCAGAACTTGAGCATTTTGCAGGATCTCCAGTAATATTTTGGTCTAAATATAGGTGGCTCATCTGGATGATGGTAAACTCAGAAGGACTTAATAACTGAATGAAAAGCTCTGCCCTAAAAGATGCCAATTTATCAATGCCAATGTAAATAAAGTTTAATGACAGGGCTCTGTCTTCAATCCCCGCCCTGAGTCACAACAAGATCAAAACAGATGGAAATAAAGTTAAAAATTAAGGTTAATATGATGGACGATCATGTATTATACTTGATTCTAAGAAAGCCCCTTAATCTCAGAAAGGTGAGGACTATATTTAAAAGTGTGATCATGAATTTAGTCAGTAGAGTGTAAGGCAACATTGAAACTTGGGGCCCAAGGAAGATGACATATTCTCAGGCTGCATTAGTAGAGGGATAATTTCTAAACTAATTGTGAAGGTCATCATTGAGTTCTACTCTGTATTTCTTGAGCTGACTATTCATATGTGCGTATGCTAGATCATGCCCAATTCATTGCGACCCTGTGGAATGTAGCCCACCAGGCTCCTCTGTCCATGGGATTTCTCAGGCAAGAATACTGGAGTGGGTTGTTATTTCCTCCTCCAGGGATCTTCCCAACTCAGGGACTGAACCTGTGTCTCCTGCGTATCCTGCATTAGCAGACAGATTCTGTACCACTGAGCCACCTGAGAAGCCATTCACTTCTAGGCACCTCAATGTCAAAAGATTTTTGATCATTCAAAGCATACAAACTCTAAGAAGAGTAGCATAATATATACCTGAGACTCTTAGCATGAAGGATAAGGGGGAGAATATTTATCCTCCAATACTAAAACTTAGATGTTGTATGAGCATTGTAGGTCCGTCTCCAAATCTAGATTAGGAGTATTCTTTCACTTCTCTTTCCAAGTTGTTCTCTTCAGATATTCACATTTGTTAAGCCATCTTGGAGATCCACTACTCTTATTTTTCCAAGGGCCAATATTTGCACACACACAAAATGGCACACACATACACACATACCATCGCTTCTAAAACTAGCAATAATTTTCAACTTTCAAGCAAAGGTCCTTTGTCTTAATCTGAATTTGGGAAAGAAGTGTTCTTTTCAAAGAGAACATACCCACAGAAATGCAGCTCTGTCCCCTAGGAACAGAACCTTCCACACTGTTATTCACAGCAGTTTAAATCCATTCCAGAAGAGAGTCTTTGATCTGTATTTGCATATACAAAGGTCCTTGGGGTGGTTTTCCCAGAGGAAAAGAACAGTCTTCATCAAAGTCTGGCATCCACCTGGTAGGAAGCACAGACCTGTTTGCAAATTTTAAAGAGAAAGGGTTGTTATCTGTCTTTTCATCTGGGTTCAAAGATCTCAAGGTCCATTCTCAGCCTGGGTCATCTGTAACCAATGTGGAAGAAAGAGTGGGTGGTCACACCTGAGGCAAGCTCATTGCTTCACAACAGGTGATCCAGCGGCCAAGCCTCTGTGCGTTCTAGCACCAACTTAGCCCTCTGCCCACCCTCATTCTGCTACATGGATGGAAGAGAAGGTGGTAAGCAGGAGATTTAACCATGGATGAGCTGGAGGATCATCCTCCCACACTGAGCCTGTGGTCAGGTAAAGAAAGAGAGGCACCTGTCGAAGGAGAAAAGGTGTGGACTGAGACCTTGGCCCGAGGTCTGGAGAGAATGGGATTTAGGAGAGAACGTGGCGATGTTAGCCGGTGGGGCAATGCTGAGGGGAGGTGGCCAAGCATCCAAGTGGGGGTGCAAGCTACAGCTCAGGGCACAGCGTCTGCTCCCACTGGTTGACTTGTTTTTCTCAATCCTTCCGTCATCCTGGTGCAAGTTCCAGAATGAACGGAGGCAGCGTTGCTGGCTTCCTTCACAGCAGCCTCCTCCCAGATTAAGGATGCTTCATAGGAGTCTGTTTCCCTGTTGACACGATTGATAACAACCACAGGAAGTCATCTTTTGGGGAGTGGAGGGGCCTGGTGTCTCCAGGCCTCCTTTCTGGAATCCCACATGGATAGCTGTACTCACAGCACAAGCTGTACTCATAGCCCCACACTTACGGGCCATTGAGGGCAAAGATCTCCAAGACACCCACTGGCCGTTAAACACTTAGAACTTCTGCTCTTCACATAGACCTCGATTTCTCCTTGTTTGGGCTATAGTTATAGTATATTACTTTATTTTTTTTTTCCTAAACTACTCAAGTAGGGGACTGCTACTGAATCCCTCCACTTGGGTTTGGACAGCTTGTCCTTTTGGCTGGAATCAGGCTGCGTTTCAGGTCTTTGATGGATCAGCATCCTCTCCTTCATCCTTTTCATCATCCCTTACTCCTCCCAGGACTCACTTAACATCCGCCTAGTTCTTTTTACTGCAGCTGGGGTGGTTGTGAGTATGATGGAGAAACAGCATCCTCAGCTAGGTACTGGGAAAGAAGAGGAAGTAAGTAGCTGCTATTTAGTGGGGGGGAGTTGTGGACACCAACATTCCTAGCAAGGTCCTTCAGCCCCTCGCTTCTCCCTATACATAATATAAAGCACTTTGACATGTAGCATCTTTTTTATTCTGTGAGGATAAGTAAGGCAGAATTTTCTATTGTCCTCATAGTACCAATGGAGAAATGAGGCCTAGAGAGGCTAAGGAAGTTAAGTAAACCAGCTGTCTAGAAAGACTGGACTTGGAGTTACTTGTCTCTGGAGTCTCACTCTCTTACCTTCCTGCTCCATGTTGCACCCAGTGGACAAAGTAGCAGAGACAGTGGTGGTGGGAGATTAATATTTCCACATCAGCAACTTTGTGAAAAACACTCTCCTGTGTACTTTTTACTTCTACAGTGTCAGTCAATCCTTGCCAAAACAGGGCCTATTTCTTCAACCCTCCGCCCCATTTACAGACTTGAAGAATTAAGACTCAGTAGGAGGGCATGACAACCCACTTCAATGTTCTTGCCTGGAGAAACCCATGGACAGAGAAGCTTGGTGGGCTACAGTCCATAGGGTCGCTGAGAGTCAGACCTGACTGAAGCAACTGGGGCACACATGCAGGTCAGAGCAACTTATCTAAGGGCACACTGTAGGTTTAGAGTCAAGAAGCCCCAGGCCTGCTTCCCCCTTCATCCCGTATTACCTGCCCATGAGGCAGTCTAGTTCAGGGCCCTGGGGAGCAGTTCTAAGGGGAAGGGCGGCAGGAGTCCAAGGAGCCCCCCACCAGGCGCAGACTGGGCAGCTGTCCCAGGGAAAATGGGCTTGACCCTGGCAGCCTTCCAGCTCTGACAGCTACGTCTCCTGGGGGGTCAGGGTTGGAGAGAAAGAGCACAATCACTGCTTATTTCCTGGCTGGCTGCAAGAACAGGGCCTCACAAATTGATTTCACCTAAAGCCTGCAGGAGGGATGAGTGTCTAGAGGGGCGTGCCTCTCTCTGTCCTCTGGGCAGGGGTGGGTGGCTCCTGACCTCAGCTGACCACCGTTAAAGGCAGCCCTGGCTGAGTCTCAGATTTGGCTGAGAGCACCACAGAGCAAACAGAGCTCCTAATATTAAAGGTACTGATGTTAATCAATTAAGTGAAAAGGAGTCTTAATGAAACCTGCCCCTTCCCCGCCCCAGCCCTCGCCCTTCTCTCCTCCTTCCTTCCCCTCTCTCATCACCGTAGCTTGTTATCTTGCTTCCTAGTGGCTCCTGAGTTGCCACCACACCAACTCTGATTCACAAAAACTGTGTGTTTAACACAGCCACGGCGATACCTATAATGAGAGAGAGGGTGGGGGCGGGGAGACGGCACACTTCACCATCTCCATCTAGATGAGGAGCAAACAAAGAGATAATTATAAACTGTTTCTCTTATTGTTGCACTCGCATTAGACATGTGCGTCTCTCTCTCCCTCTCTCTCTTTTTTTTTCTCCACTGAAAAGTAATTCTGTTGTGGAGATGGCACCAGGTGCACGGGGTGACCTCACACACACCAAATCGGGAGCTGACATCCATCACACTTTGAAATTTTGGATTTCATCATTTCCTGATCTTTCTAAAGGGATCACAGCACCTGGCCCTCACAGCTGTAGTTCATTTAGAAAGCAATTTAAAAACCGAGAAAAAAGCAAATGACATCTTGCTGTCTCAGCCTTGTCATTAAGTGCAGCAGAATGGCCTTCATTTATGAGGCACATGGCTAAGAATTAATATCTTTCAGGGCTTTCTCGAGCAGAGATTACAAAAGGTTTGAAAGACCACTAAATAATTAGTGGTATGACTGAGGCAAGCAAAAAAAAGGGGTGGGGGAGAAATCCCTCTTTTTCGTTCTGCAGAAGACGATCGGAAATTACACTGGCTTGAGTGTACCCTAAGGTTGGGAGTCATCATTGCAGCATCCTGTAGGGACCACATTCTGGGCTTCCCTTTGCTTTCTTGCCCTCCCAGTGTATTCATTACTCCCCAGGGATGTGTATTTTAACTCCCCAGATACTGAACATCAGTCAGAAGTAAAAACTTAGTAATTCTTTTTCAAACGCTTTCTGTAATGGCTGGGCACAGGCTGAGGGTAGACGTTCTAACCATTTTCAAGTCACCTGACAGATTTCCCTATCTCATCCTTTCCCAGATCGCAAGCCCCTTTAGACCAGGCTGAGGAGAAATGTTAGTCCTCTAGAAAGCCAGCACAGGAGGGAATGGCCCCAGATAATAATTTCAGTGTTCCTGTTTTTCCAAAATCTTCCCTTTTCAGCCAGCTGAAATTTGGAAAACTGCTTCCTGCTCTGGATCTCATTTTTCTTAGACAGGAAAACCAACGTCTAAAAGACAAGATTTCTGGAATCCTTTGGAAAGCTAAGATTCCAGTATATTGAGCTGGATTTCCAAGAACCACTCAGTCAGCTCAAAAGTTTGGCCGGCACAACTCTAGGTATGGGATCTCGGTTCCAGACCTCAGACACATGGAAAACAGAGTGCTAACTTGCTTACGAAACTGGGTCTTGTTTTTAAAATTAATGATTTGTTGAGTACTACAATATGGTACATGGTATTCTTCCATGATCCGCAAGGTTCCTCATCACTCTTTCAAGGTGGGCGTAACTATTCTCTTTTTAAAGTCATTGAAACTGAGGTTCAGCCAGCTTCAATATTATGCCAAGCAAGTAGGAGGTAAATTTCAATCTGAGATTCCTCGGGTTCCACTGGACCAGTGACGTTTTAGTAGCATTGCAGCAATCACTGCGGTTGAATTCTTAAAATGGTGCCAGTTTGGTGTGTCTCAAACCCTGGAGTTATCTGGTCCCTCCCCAACTCTCACCTGCACCCCACATTCTGAGACTTCGTTTACCTAATTGGTTTTCTAGCTAGTTCAGTTCAGTTCAGTCTCTCAGTCATGTATGACTCTTTGCGACCCCGTGAATCACAGCACGCCAGGCCTCCCTGTCCATCACCAACTCCTGGAGTTCACTCAGACTCACATCCATCGAGTTAGTGATGCCATCTAGCCATCTCATCCTCTGTCGTCCCCTTCTTCTCCTGCCCCCAATCCCTCCCAGCATCAAAGTCTTTTCCAATGAGTCAACTCTTCGCATGAGGTGGCCAAAGTACTGGAGTTTCAGCTTTAGCATCAGTCTTTCCAAAGAAATCCCAGGGCTGATCTCCTTCAGAATGGACTGGTTGGATCTCCTTGCAGTCCAAGGGATTCTCAAGAGTCTTCTCCAACACCACAGTTCAAAAGCATCAGTTCTTCAGTGCTCAGCCTTCTTCACAGTCCAACTCTCACATCCATACATGACTACTGGAAAAACCATAGCCTTGACTAGACAGACATTAGTCGGCAAAGTAATGTCTCTGCTTTTGAATATGATATCTAGGCTAACCAAGATGGAATTGTCCTGCCAAGTAGGTGTTTCCCAATATTCATTAAAAACTTATGGGCTCCTAAATGCATGAGAAAATCTGCTGGAAGAGAAAAAAGAATACATACTGTTCACATTGTTCTAGAAACTTGCACACATTTAGATGATGCCCATGAATTATACCAACAACATAAAGTGGGTTTTATAATCCATCTTTTATTAGCAGGAGACCTAGCTTAGAGTCCCTTGGACTGCAAGGAGATCAAACCAGTTAATCCTAAAGGAAACCAGTCCTGAATATTCATTGGAAGGACTAATTCTGAAGCTGAAACTCCAATACTTTGGCCACCTGATGCGAAGAACTGACTCACTGGAAAGACCCTGATGCCAGGTAAGATTAAATGTGGGAGGAGAAGGGGATAACAGAGGATGAGATGGTTGGATGGCATCACCGACTCAATGGACATGAGTTTCAGCAAGCTCCGGGAGTTGGTGATGGACAGGGGAGGCCTGGCGTGCTGTAGTCCATGGGGTCGCAAAGAGCTGGACACGACTGAGCTATGGAACTGAACTGAATTGAAGGCTGAAGTAGGTTAAATAGCTATCTAGCATAGATCATGGGCTTCCCACGTGGCTTTAGTGGTAAAGAATCTGACTGCCAATGCAGGAGATGTTAGAGATATGGATTCTATCCTTGTGTTGGGAAGATCCCCTGGAGGAGGGCATGGCAACCCACTTCAGTATTCTTGCCTGGAGAATCCCATGGACAGAAGAGCCTGGTGGGCTACACTCCACAGGGTCGCAAAGAATTGGAAAAATCTGGGTCCTAGCTCACTCTCATGGGACCTGCAGTGCCTGCTGTGTGTGTGTGGGGTAGGGGGGGCACATCTCCTCCTCCCTGGGGTTGCGGTTGGCCATATGACTAAATTGAACCAGCATGTCCTATTCCTCATTCGATCCACAGCTTAAATCCATTTTGTGTTTCCCTCAGTTTTCTGGTACTTTCTCTGTCAACAGGTGGCATGTTCCCATGTGACTACTTCTCAAGCTTGGACCCACCACAAGAAGATGTGCAGAGTGGAAAGCAGGCAAGCCACAGAGGTCACTGAGCAATGTGACCATGAACTCATTCATTTTCTGTGGGAGTTCGCCTGTTGCTCAGTGGTTAGGATCATGGGCTTTCGCCACCTGGCCCACGTTCAACCCCTAGTGGGGGAGCTGAGATCGATACTACAAGCTGCACAGCCAAAAAAAAAAAACCCACAAAAAACAGAAAAACAAAAAACAACCGAAAAAAGGTAACTTTTTGTAAAGCACGCACTTTATTATCATTCTTATTGCAACAAAACCCAGTGAAACCTAGCTAGTATGTTTGATCAGTGTCTTAAGGCAGGGGCTGTTCTGCACTGATGTTACTCAAAGTACACATTAAGTTATGAATGGCCTGTGGTGCTATATAAAACTACAACCAGACATTGTCAGCAAATTGAAAAAAAAAAAAATAGAGTACAAAATAAAACGTAAGAGTTGCTAGATCCTATGGCAGATGAGTCCTTGGTCTTCACGTGACACATAAAAGGATCATCCACCTGGAAAGCACATTTCTCGGAACAAGAGACACAGCCGTGACTTTAAGAGAGGCACAAATATGCCGTGGCTTCCTAAAGAGAGAGGATATTGGCACTAATTCATCTCTTGCTTGGAGACTGTAGTCAACTCAGACTTTAAATACCTACCACACAGAGAGCTCTTGTTCTTTCTTTCTTATTTATTCATCTGTGTATTTATTTATGTTTAAAAGAATCAGTTGGTTCATTTTAGGATAACCATAAAGAGATGCCAAGAAAAGAGCCACTGGTTAGGAGGGTGCTCATCAAAGTCTATATATACTTTGGAAGTGAAAGTGAAAGTCACTCAGTCACGTTCGACTCTTTGTGACCCCACGGACCTTAGAGTGCATGGAATTTTCCAGGCAGGAATACTGGAATGGGTAGCCTTTCCCTTCTCCAGGGGATCTACCCAACCTAGGGATCGAACCCAGGCCTCCCGCATTGCGGGCAGATTCTTTACCAGCCACAGGGAAGCCCAGGAATACTGGAGTAGGTAGCCTATCCCTTCTCCAGTGGATCTTACTGACCCAAGAATCAAACCAGGGTCTCATGCATTGCAGGTGGAGTCTTTACCAACTGAGCTATGAGGGAGTTCAGTCAAAAGTATATTCAGTTTTGTAGGGGAAACATCTCGTGTGTAGAGTGACTGGCTGCATCTGTTTACCTAGGAGTGAGGAGTTTCCTGCAGTGTGTGATTTTCTGTAAGAAATCCAGGAGAGCCCCAGGTAAACAGGGATGTTTGGTTATCATGTGTGGTGTACAAGTTGTTTTATTGCAATATTCTTCTTAGGGGGCTTCCCAGTTGATGCTAGTGGTAAAGAACGCACCTGACAGCATAAGAGACATGGGTTTGACCCCTGGGTTGGGAAGATCCCCTATAAGAGGGTGTGGCAACCCACTCCAGTACTCTTGCTTGGAGAATCCCATGGACAGAGGAGCCTGGCAGGCTACAGTCCAAAGGGTCCCAAAGAGTTGGACACGACTGAAGTGACTGAGCTTCAGTGCCCACATGCATTGTTCTTAGAAGTACCCCTGGAGCTCAAGCACTTCCTCATCTGTAAAGACTTCCTTACTCTGACCATCTTCTAGAACTGTAATGAATTTGTCCTCAGAATTTAGGAAAACTCTCTGAATCCCAGTATTCACTCAAAGGTTAGTATTTGCTTTCTATTTGGTTAGTTCCTCTGTGCCGTTTATCATATAGTAAGTTCCTTAGTGATAGCAGAATGAGAAGATTCTAATGTGTTAGCTCAGTAGCTGGACGTTAGAACTTGAAGGTGACCTTGAAATATTTCTTATCTCTGAACAATTAACTCAGGATATCCAACGATGAAGCTGGAGCTTTGAATGTCATAATTTTGTTTTCTTGATATCTGTTTTTTGTTTTGTTTTGTTTTAAGCTTTGCAAGGGATTCTAATGCATACCTACAGTTGAGAGATACTAATATGGCTCAACTCTCTAATAAAAACAACAATTACAAACAAGCTTTATTAAACAGAGTTAACTATCTCACATCAGATTTTTATAAATTGCCAGCAGCATTTTTTAGATGAATAGAAAATCAAGACATTAAACTGTCTAATCCCTATTCTTTTGGCATAATTCATAAGTAGATCTATGCATTCATCCATCCATTTTCACTCCTGTCCAGACTGGATGAAGCACAAACTGTAATCAAGATTTCTGGGAGAAATATCAATAACGTCAGATACGCAGATGACACCACCCTTATGGCAGAAAGTGAAGAACTGAAGAGCCTCTTGATGAAAGTGAAAGGGTGAAAAAGCTGGTTAAAACTCAATATTCAGAAAACTGAGATCATGGCATCTGATCCCATCACTTCGTGGCAAATAGATGGAGAAACAATGGAAACAGTGAGAGACTTTATTTTTTGGGCTCCAAAATCACCACAGATGGTGACTGCAGCCATGAAATTAAAAGACGCTTGCTCGTTGGAAGGAAAGTTATGCCCAACCCAGAGAGCATATTCAAAAGCAGAGACATTACTTTGCCAACAAAGGTCCATCTAGTCAAAGCTATGGTTTTTCCAGTTGTCATGTATGGATGTAACAGTTGGACTATAAAGAAAGCTGAGCACTGAAGAATTGATGCTTTTGAACCGTGGTGCTGGAGAAGACTCTTGAGAGTCCCTGTGACTGCAAGGAGTTCCAACCAGTCCATCCTAAAGGAAAGCAGTCCTGAATATTCATTGGAAGGACTAATGCTGAAGCTGAAACTCCAATACTTTGACCACCTGATGCAAAGAGCTGATTCATTTGAAAGACCCTGATGCTGGGAAAGATTGAAGGCAGGAGGAGAAGGGGACAACAGAGGATGCGGTGGTTGGACGGTGTCACTGACTCAGTGGACATGAGTCTGAGTAAACTCTGGGAGCTGGTGATAGACAGGGAGGCCTGGTGTGCTGCAGTTTGTGGGGTCACAAAGAGTCGGACACAAGCGATTGAACTGAACTGAACTGAGACTGTATTTCCATCCCCCCTTCCTACTTCCCTCTTGTTGACCCTCTCCCCAAGCTAGGGCATGTCCTAGAGAACAGGTGGTCTGTCATGGACAATAGGATTGTTGCAAGTTGTTGAGTCAAACATGTTTTTTATACTTTGGTAGCATCTCTTTTTACTTCTGAAACTGTCATAACCACATCTTGGACAGTGGAGTATGATCACCGCTTAGGTACACCAAATCTCTCAGGAGTATGACATACAAAACTTGTCACTGCATGCACCAGTGACTGGCTACAGATAGGCCAAGACATTGATTGCCTTAGCTCTCGAAGACCAGGCAGGGTATGGCAGGGAAGGGCCTCCTGTCCAGTTCTATCAGCAGCTCTCCTTCCTTTACAATGTAAAATGCATGGTCACTTTCTACATACATGATACTGTGAAAAGTTTTGCAATATGAGAAAAATATTCTATATACTCTTTCTCAATGTTTTTTTCTCTTCCTGCCAGTAGTATTAGCCCTCATTGTATTAATACTTTCTGCAGAACTTAGTAGTCTTCCAAGCACTGGAAATAGTGTTTTCTCTTACATTATTTCATTTTATTTTCAAAGAAGGCCTGTTGGATTTGTTTTAATGAGTAAAAATGAGAAGATCAGATATTGAATATTGGCCCCAAATAACTGAATTAGTAAGGTAGATATGTCATTTAAAGCCATCTAACTCTTTTTGTTTGTCTTTTACCTATAACATCATTTCTAAATTTGCCTTTTTATCAGCATCATGGTCAAACTAATGCCTTTGATTTAAAAGAGATATGGCTTTTCTGGATTTAGGGATGACTTTTCAGCTTCTATTCCTCTCTTGAAAGCCACAATTAGTATCTAAAGAAGAGAATTTAAAGAATCAAATATTTGGCGTGTGCAGTCAGCGATAATGTGGCAGGCCTGGGTTTCCCAAATTTTTCACATTGTAAACAACTTCAGGACTGACCCTTGACCAGCTCCCAGCCCATGGAAAACTCTGCCTGATAAGGGTATCTTTGTTTACCTGAGGTTTGGAGCCATGCTGTGTCAATTTGACATCTGACAGACAGGAGTCTGTGTAACCTCCATCAGTTACACAGCACTGCCTGCCTACATGACTGACTCCACTTAAAACCCTAGACAGCAAGGCTTGGGTAAGCTTCCCTGGTTGGCTACACATCACTAATGTTGCCACACATTGTTGTTGAAAGCATTAAATGCCATCTATGCAACTTCCACTGGCAGAGAATAATTGGAAACTTGTACCTGGATCCTCCTAGATGCGACCATATGTGTCCTTTTCCTTTGCTCATGTTAATCTGTATTCATTCACTAGATAAACTACAACCACGAGAGCAACATCTTTGCGTATTTCTGTGCACATTTCTAGCAGATCATCTAACCTGAAAGTCATCTTGGGTATGCCTAACACATAGAGCTATTTGGGAACATGTATGTTAAGAAACCCTGAGGATTTACAAGTGTTTGTTACTGCCCTCCATGCTAAGAACAGGGTCAAATATCAGCTACAGTTCCAATTAAGGACTTTATAAATATGTTCCTTAAGAGAGAAAGGGAAAAAATGACATTGTGTTAAAAGCTAGAAGAAATTGCTAAATCAATGTGTAATCAAGTACTTAATTGTGTGGTAGTACCTATTCTTGCTGTAATTACAAAAAAATACTGGAAATATGGTGGTCAAGTCATTCTTCTCTTACCATTAATACCCTTGAACTAATGCAATCTTGTCAAGGGCATTTGCTCAGGAGTAGATTAATGTTCACATGCTTGGAAGATAAATTGGGCTACTGACATACTCTTATTAGATTTTTTTTTTCTAGCAGCCACTAAAAGCTGCCAATTTCATAGAACTAAGAGATTTTTCTTTAAAAAGATAGTTTTTAAAATCGTTGGAAAATCAAACCATTCTTGCCAATCAGTTTTTTCCCTTTTCACTTTGCTTAAAGAAGGAAAATGTATCATAAAAACATCCACGTCTTTCTCTGTTCACAACGCAGCTCACTTCATGGGTTGTTTTGTTTTTTCTGTGTTTAGTTGCTGAGTTGTGTCCAACTCTTTTGTAACCCCATGGACTGTAGCTGGACAGGCTCCTCTGTCCATGGGTTGGTGACATCTTAATTCTAGCTTCTAGAGTTTACATTTGAGAATGAATTTCTATAATCGATCTTATAGTGATCTTTAAAAACAAAATGACATGTGTATTATAAGAAGGTAGTAAGTGGCTGAACTAACAATATTAATGATGACTTTAAAAAAATATTTTTCAATTATATTTTATCCTTGAAAAACAAGAATGTCGACTTAAGAAACAGTACAATACTTGAACATTGTCCTTTTATTTTTACCCCCAAACTGTGTTCATCATAAAAATAAACATTATCCGAGGTTCACAAATACCTTAAATAAAAATACAGCAGACAGGAATTAGGAAATGGGCTTGCAGGGATATGAAGTCTTTTTTCTGATTTTTTTTGTGGTTTTCAGGTAGGTCTTTCTTGAAAGGGAAGAGAGAAAAATCTTTCCCATAATGCACATATCCAAGTATACTAATACATCAGAAAAAAAAATAATAAGGTCTTAGGAGATCTAATGAACGTGACTCTATTCATGGAATGGATGGAAGCTGAAACTGCATAGTTTTAAACAGATTGTCTTCACAAACCAAGATAATAACTAGTGGAGGGCTGTGTTGATACAGAGGTTAGAGATGTGAAGCGAGTTGACCGTGGGATGGCATGCAGACACATGGACCACACGTGGCAGCCTTATCAATATCCGCGTAGGGAGAAGGTGATGTGTGACATTCACCAAGACAACTTTCTCAAACCATTCTGTCAATTGTTCCTTAGCCTTATAAAGAGCAGACAAATTTCAGAGTCGTGTTTCCTTTAAACGGGACGTGTGCCAGTGTCCCTCTCTTTCCTCGTGCTATTGTATTCTGCCGGTGTAGCAGCAGACACCTCTGATGGTCAGTGCTGGGAGACCCACATCACCATGGTTACCTCCAGGGCTCCTTTCTTTGACAAAACAGTCGATACACTCTTGAAAAACCTCATATTGAATCTAACTAAGGAGGGGAAATGACACATAGCATTTTTTCCTATCCCGAGTTGTACATTATATGTTTTTGAATACACCTTGGAAATAGTACTACACTATAACATGGAATTGAGTTGAACTGTAACATTTGAGAGGTGGAAAAATGTCACATGTCTGAATAGATGCTTTCTATTGTCTACATTCCCTTATTTACATATTTTCTTTAATATCAATATTTAATTTTTCTTTAATATTTTCTTTGACAATATGATCTGTTCAAAGTGGGATCTAAGAACTCTTCTAATACTTTCAGAGATTAAGAGCTAGTGTGGTTTTCTAATTTAATTTTTTATTAAAATCTGGCTGATTTACAGTGAGTTAATTTCTGCTGTACAAAAAGGTGATTCAGTTATGCATATATACTCATTTGTTTTTATATTCTTTTCCATTATGATTTATCTCAGGATACTCAGTATAGTTTCCTGCGCTATGCAGTAGGACGTTTCTGTTTATCCATTCTATATGTAGCAGTTTGCATCTGCTAAGCCCAAACTCCTAATCCATCCTTCCCCTGCCCTCTCTGCAAGGGCAAGTGTGTTCTCTGAGTGTTCCTGTTTCATAGATAGGTTCGTTTGTATCATATTTCACATATTAGTGATGTTTGTTTTCCTGCACTGATAGGGGTCTCGATCTCTGCAGTGGCTTTATCATCTTCTCCCTGCACAGGGACACTAGTTTCTTCACTTTCTCTGAAAGTCAAGCTGTGCTTTCCTCTCGGGGCCATTGCCATTTGGATGTCTTCTCTTTTTTAGCCCATTTTGTAATCTTTGGTGGAAAAACTATTTTGCAAATTATATTTGTGTCCTTCTCAATGTGTCTAATTCAGTGCCTCTTATATAATGGGCATTCAACAATTATTTATAGGCTGCATGATTAAATGAAGAATATCAGTGATGTCATTAGTGAATAGAAAGGTCTATTCCATTAACTTTGATATATTTCAGCGAATGATTCATATTTACTGAGACAACAAAGTGGTTTATAGTCACATGCTTGGAAGGGATTAATTCTGGTGACTTTTTCAAATGGAAATTTTCTAAGTGTCAATAAATAGCATTTACATTATTTGTTGTGCTCTACAATTTCATCAAGATAATAAAATATTGTTTCGATATAAAAAAGACTGGATGAAACTAGCCTGGGTGGTGTCCAAACCATCTGTTTAGGTCCAGAAAAACACTTGTAGGGAATAAATATGTCTGAAATGAGCTCGTGACTTCTAGATTTGAAGCCTTAAGTACAGAACTCAAAAAGAGTCCTCAAATGACAACTCTCAGAGACGCCTATCAAGAAGGAAAACAGGCACGTTACCATTGCCAGTCAGATGAATTTGCCAAGAAAAACAAACCGTTGACATATAGGTCATGGATGGAATCCCATTCTTTCACAGGTACTGGGTCCTAACCACAAATCTGGACTCTTCACCTAAGGGAGTTTGTGATGAGCTCAAGCACCCAAGTCCCTCTCTGTGGTCCTGAGCCCACCATCAAGCATGACCTTTTTGCCTCTAAAGGGTAAGCAGGAAAAATTTTTCTTAATCATCACTTGATCAGACATTTCCCACTGTGTAAGTTGTTGGTGACAGAGCGAACTAGACCAACTTGATTATCCCCTCGGTGGAGATTTTTGTAGAATAAGGATAGACTGTGAAATCAAATCTAGATTTTAATCTGATGACTTCTACCTAAGATCTGAGCAAATAGATAGGCTCTGGGAGAGACTGATAAGAGATTGATAAGAGATTATATCAGAGAGAATAATGCAATAAGAACAGCAGAATTTATATAATCTCTGCTAAAAGGATACCACTAGGATGTAGGCAAGGTTAGGAATATGTGTGGTCAAAGAGGAGAGAAAATTATGGTGAAGATCAGAGCCATGTAGATGGTAAAGACATAATTACTCAAGGAAATTAAATTTGCTTAGACCCTCTGAATAATGAAAATGTCTCTCTACCTATTCAAAGACAAGGAAAAAATATTATCTTAGCCCTGTTAAAATAAATGCAAGAAAAACTTCAATAGTTCCTAAAAGCTTTTCTTTTCCACAATGAAAATTAATCTCCAATTCAGAACCTGCCAGCTATAAACAAACAAACTATATTCTAAATGTTTTAAAAATCACTACATATTTCTATCATTTCTTTTTAGATTCCACATATAAGGGACGTCACATACTTCTCCTTCTCTCTCTGACCCACTTCACTAGGTATGATACAATCTAGCTCCATCCATGCTGCTGCAAATGGCCTCATTTCATTGTTTTAATGACTGAGTAATACAAATGAGCCTACTTACAAAACAGAGACTCATAGACTTAGAAAACGAACTTAGGGTTGCAGAGGGGAAGGGATAGTTAGGGACTTTGGGAAGGTCATGTTCCCACTGCTGTATTTAAAATGGATAACCAGCAAAGACCTATTGTATGGAACTCTGCTCGGTGTTATGTCAATCTGGATGGGAGGGAGGAGTAGGGGGGAAATGATACATGTATCTGTGTGGCTGAGTTTCCCTTCACTGTTCACCTGAAACTATCACAATATTGCTAATTGGCTATACCCCAGTACAAAATGTTTTTGGTGTTAAATTTTTTAAATAAATAAATGTTTAAAAATCATCAAAAAAATAAAAACTTGAAAAAATAAACATTGTTGCGCAATCAAACTGAGAAAAAAAACCTTTTTTTTTCTTGTTAATTTCAATTTCTTAGCTCTTGAAAAAAGTTTTGAGAGCAAAGGCAAGAGAGCCAGCCATGGTAATCCAGATTTCCTTTTTCCAGTAACAGAAATCAGAGGAGAACTTTTCTATTCAGGTTGCAGATGACCACACCTATCAATTTGGTGTCAGGTGATTTTTACAAACCAGCTGACCTGTTTTTTGAGATATTTCCTCCACAGAAATTCACTAATTATTATGGTACACTCATAGCGTCCAAATGAGCAAGCTCTGCTAGACTGTGAATGCGAGACAAAATGCATTCTGCTAGCATGGGAAGCCCCACACTCTGCCCTCATGGGGCTTCCAGTCATGAGGAGCAAAGAAGATAAGCAATGAATGGGATTTTATGTTAAAAATATGTATAGAAACAAAACAGATGGTATGAGAGCCAGAAACAGGGATGGAGCAAGCTTCTTCCTCCAGGAGAAGATGAATGTGAAAATTCCCAAGAGACTGATTCCTCTGAGGATATGCAAAATGCATCACATGTAAGGAAGACCAGAGAGAATCAGCGTGATTCCAGACAGGATTTATTTTCCTGCTCAGTCTGGGCTCTCACAGAGCTCTGCAAGGCTTTAGAACAACACTTGTCAACAGGAGTCCTGCAGCTTCATGTGAATTGAAACCTTTCTAATCTACTTTCTGGGACACAAACATTGAAAATAATAACACAAAATAAAAACAAACTATAATTTTGACATGATATTAAGTTAAAACAACATATAAATGTTTCAAATATAGTATATTTCAGTGCAACAGCCTAGGATATGCAGATGATAACCACTCTAAGACTTTATTTTCTTGGGCTCCAAAATTACCACAGACAGTGACTGCAGCCATGAAATTAAAAGATGCTCGCTTCCTGGAAGAAAAGCCATGACAAACTTAGACACTGTATTAAAAAGCAGAGACATCACTTTGCTGACAAATGTCCATATAATCAAAGCTCTGTTTTTTTCCAGTAGTCATGTATGGATGTGAGAGTTGGACCAGAAAGAATGCTAAATGCTGAAGAATTGATTTCAATCTGTGGTGCTGGAGAAGAATTTGAGAGTCCCTTGGACTGCAAGGATATCAAGCCAGTCAACCCTAAAGGAAATCAACCTTGAATACTCATTGGAAGGACTGATGCTGAAGCTCCAATACTTTGGCCACCTGATGAGACCTGACTCATTGGAAAATATCCCGATGCTGGGAAAGGTTGAGGGCAAGAGGAGAAGGGAGAGACAGAAGATGAGATAGTTAGAAAGCATCACTGACTCAGTGGATATGAGTTTGAATAAGCTCTGGGGAGATGGTGAAGGACAGGGAAGTCTAGGGTGCTGCAGTCCATGGGGTCACAAAGAGTCAAATATGACTTAGCAGTTGAACAAGTGTAAAGAACAGCTTTTGTGTAGGCAAAAGTTCTAGAAAGAGATAAAACCATATGTTTATAGTTTTGTCCTATTGTTAACAGAGTGAATGATTTCCATAAATGATCTTTCCTTTTTGCTTATGTGTGTCTTTATTTATTTTTTAGGGTTGCATTAATTGCAATCATTGGTTTAGGACATCACTATTTGTTCATGCATGGCTCATCATTTTTGTTTAGTTTGTTGAATAAGATAAAGCACAACCAATAATCCAGTAACAAAAACAAAACATTAACACCTGACCAATAACCTACATTTGATCATTATTTCCCCTCCTACCTCTTTGCATTCATCACTCTAGGTAACCATTTCTTCTGTTTCAGGGTGATCATTATTTTATTCCTTTCTTTTTACATAACTCTCTTGCTTCTCTAAATACTACTACCGTGTGGTTTTAAAAACCATAGTTGTTTTAACTTCGTGATGAGCAGGATCTTTTGTAACCTCTCTTTGCATTTACTATTATTATGCTTAGATTTATCCTTAAAGGTTGATTATACTCCCGGTTATACTCCACATAATCTGGTTGATTATATACCAGACTTCACTCAGGCCCTGCCCTCTTTGTTCATTGCTCCTCTCTAGATCTCTGCTGTCATCAGGAGTATTTAATGCACATTCCATACATGTCTTGGAGAAGACGATAGCACACCACTCCAGTACTCTTGCCAGGAAAATCCCATGGATGGAGGAGCCTGGTAGGCTGCAGTCCATGGGGTTTCGAAGAGTTGGACACGACTGAGCCACTTCACTTTCACTTTTCACTTTCATGCATTGGAGAAGGAAATGGCAACCCACTCCAGTGTTCTATGGGATTGCACAGAGTCGGACACGACTAAAGTGACTTAGCAACATCAGCCACACGTGTCTTCTATGGTTCACAGGCAAACGCTTTTCTTGAGTGTATGTCTAGAATTGCTGGAACAGAGACTAAGGAATATTTAACTTTACATGAACATACTAAACTGTCTTCTAAAATGGTTGCTCCTCTCTCCATTCAATGTGAGATATTTTTTCCTAATATAATTGATACTATAGGGGGTTCCATTTTGATTTTTTCATTTCTTTGGTAATTAATGATATTGGCCACCTTTATTTTATTTTCTGTGGAATGTCTGTTCAATTTTTTAAAAGTATTTTCCTATTTTCAAAAGTTATCTGTACCTTCTTTACTGATTTTTAGGAGTTAGTTCTTTTTACATAAGTGAAAGTGAAGTCACTCAGTCGTGTCCGACTCTTTGCGACCCCGTGGACTGTAGCCTACCAGGCTCCTCCCTCCATGGGATTCTCCAGGCAAGGATACTGGAGTGGGTTGCCATTTCCTTCTCCAGGGGATCTTCCCGACCCAGGGCATTAAAGCTTCTGCCTCCAATGTGGGAGACCCTGCTTCGATCCCTGGGTCGGGAAGATCCCCTGGAGAAGGAAATGGCAGCCCACTCCAGTATCCTTGCCTGGAGAATCCCATGGAGGGAGGAGCCTGGTAGGCTACAGTCCANGTTAAACCAACTTTGCATTTAGCCATTATACATTATATTTTTGCTAGATTTTACTTGCTAGTATTTTATTGAGGTATCATATCTATATCTATAAAAGTTATTGGTATACAGATTTTGTTTAATAATGCAGTTTTTATTAGATGTAGATAGGTACAACCATATTTCTTTTAATATATATCACTCCACCTTCCATGCCTCTGTTCACAAATTGTGTAACAATGAACAAAAGGAAGAATTGTGTTTTACTTCAATTGTATTGTGATAAACATTGTGTGTCTTTTCATTGTTTGGGTTCAATACTATATTTATGAACTATCCATACACACACACACACACACACACACACACACACAAAGGCCATAGGACTTTGCCAACAAAGGTCTGTCTAGCTGAAGCTATTGCTTTTCCAGTAGTCATGTATGGATGTGAGAGTTGGACTATAAAGAAAGCCAAGCATCAAAGAATTGATGCTCCATGGTATTGGAGAAGACTCTTGAGAGTCCCTTGGATTGCAAGGAGATCAAACCAGTCCATCCTGAAGGAAATCAGTCCTGAATATTCATTGGAAGGGCTGATTCTGAAGCCGAAACTCCAATACTTTGGCCACCTGATACGAAGCACTGACTCATGGGAAAAGACCCTGATGTTGGGAAAGATTGAAGGCAGGAGAAGAAGAGGGCGACAGAGGATGAGATGGTTGGATGACATCACCGACTTGATGGACATGAGTCTGAGCAAGCTCCAGAAGTTGGTCATGTGGACAGGGAGGCCTGGTGTGTTGCAGTCCATGAGGTTGCAGAGTTGGACATGACTGAGTGACTGAACAACTGATATATATACATATAATTCCTTCTTTCTCATTCATATACTGTATTTGATAATATGCATATACCATACCATGTTCATCCCTTCTCTGTTCAACTTTTAGGTTGATTCCAAAGGGAAGGGTGAGTGACAGTCCTTCAGCCATGTCCAGCTCTTTGCAATCATATGGACTGTAGCCCCCCCGGGCTTCTCTGTCCATGGGGATTCTCCAGGCAAGAATACTGGAGGGGGTTGCAGCCCCTTCTCCAGGGTATCTTCCTGACCCAGGGATTGAACCTGGGTCTCCAGCATTGAAGACAGATTCTTTATAATCTGAGCCACAGGGGATGACCTAAAGGGAGGGGACATATGTATCACCATGACTGATTTGCATCGCTATATGGCAGAAACCAACACAATATTGTAAAAATTAAAAATAATAATAATAAATAAAAACTAGTATGTTCCAAAAAAAAAAAAAGAGCTATACACAATCAAATGCTGATGAAAATGAGGAAACAGCCTCACGCACTGTGATGAGACTATAATGTAGTTTTTACATCACGGAGGCATGTGAACCCATCACCCAAATCAAGTATGGATGCTGTGACTGATGTGTGACGCAAACACCCACGTGGCACGATTTTCTGTGTCTTAGTTTTACTCTCTGACTTTAAATAGATAAATCTTATTTTAACGTATTACGTAGCTTCTACCATTTAAAAATCTCTTCACAAACTTTTCACGTGTTGGACAAATGATTTTCATTAAAAACTCTGGAAGACAGCAGAATTAAAATGACTTGCCCCATTTATGAATGGAGAAGCTGCTAAACAGAATTTCTTAAACATTCCACATCTCACAACTAGTAAGTGAGACCTTTTGGTTCTTAATTCAGTGTTATTTCCATCAACAAGTTTGGATTATTTCAACCTGTCTACAGACTGCAAGATGTAAGGTCAAAGGAAGATGAGAAGCTGACATGAAACTTCTGAGTTTTCTGAAACATTTCTAGTTCACAAGTTTAACACATCTTTAAATTCCCAGATATAATCAGGCTTGACCTATCAGTTCAGTTCAGTTCAGTTGCTCAGTCATGTCTGACTTTGCAACCCCATGGACTGCAGCACACCAGGCTTCCCTGTCCATCTCCAACTCCCTGAGTTTACTGAAACTCGTGTCTATTGAGTCAGTGATGTGCCATCCAGCCATCTCATCCTCTGTCATCCCCTTCTCCCATCTTCAATCTTTCCCAGCATCAGGGTCTTTTTTGTGAGTCAGTTCTTCGCATCAGATGGCCAAAGTATTGGAGTTTCAGCTTCAGCATCAGTCCTTCCAATGAATATTCAGGACTGATTTCCTTTAGGATGGACTGGTTGGATCTCCTTGCAGTCCAAGGGACTCTCAAGAGTCTTCTCCAACACCACAGTTCAAAAGCATCAATACTTAAGCACAGAGTCCAACTCTCACATCCATACATGACCACTGGAAAAGCCATTGCTTTGAACAGACAGACCTTTGTTGGCAAAGTAATGTCTCTACTTTTTAATATGCTACCTAGGTTGGTCATAACTTTCCTTCCTAGGAGCCAGCGTCTTTTATTGTCATGGCTGCAGTCGCCGTCTGCAGTGATTCTGGAGCCCTGCTGGTCGCTTAATGGAGAACTTCCTGTCTTGCACCACCTGGTGACCTACCTACTCAATCAGTACAGAAGGCTTAGAAGTTTCTCTAAATATTATACTTCAGTAAATTTCTCAGTGACTTTGGAAGCAATCCGTTGTCAGCAGCAACTTCAAGTTATTAGTCTTCTTCTTCAAAAGTGTTTTAAATCTGCGAGAGTAGACTGAAGGCAAAACTGGAGGAAAGAATGGCATTAACATTCGTGAGCGGCCAGGAGCTTTGAAGGCATTAAACTGACTTCAGCCACCAGTCCTGTGTGGCAGTTCTCTTTATCTTCTTTTTACAGACGAGGGTCACATTTTTCCAAAGTGGTAGGTCAATGATATACTACTTGGTCACTTTGATACCGTATCTGGATTATGTTGTTTTTTCCTCAGATTTGTGTGTCATAATGCACCACAGATATTTCTAAAGACACATTTAATAAATAACAAAACCATCAGCAGCTTCCACCAAATTCTTCTCTTTTAGCACTGGTTAATAATAATGAACTGATTGAGCAAGAAGAAAAAGTAGAAATAGCTGAAATTCAACTACTTAAAATGTGTCAAAGACTGTGCTAGAATTTGTACAGATATTTATCCTTAAATCCCTACTGAACTTCATGGAGAAGGTACTGATTTTATCTTCATTTTACAAATGAGAAAATGGAACTTTAGAGATTAAGTAATATTTTGAAGGTTGCACAGCCAGCAGTAACAGGGTTGGATTCAACCTGAAACCAGCTGACTCTTAAGCCTTTGTTTTCACACATGCATATATTAGTAAAAGATGGTACCATGTGTGAATGTAAAGTAATCCTCCAGCCTTTGTAACAAACATTTTAAACTAGTTATGCTTCAACAAGTGGACATTCAGAGCATTGGAGTTGCTTAGACCAGGGGTCCTCAACCTCAGGCCACGGACTGCACCGCCTGTCAGATAAGCAGCAGCATTAAAAATAAAGCATACTGTAAACGCGGTGCACTTGCGTCATCCCTAAACCACTCCCCAACCCTTGGTCCCTGGAAACATTTTCTTCTGTGAAACTGGTCCCCGGTGCCAAAAAGATTGGTAACGGCTGGATTAGACTTCTGTTCTAGTGCAGCTTAAATTTTAGTGAAGGAGAGATGGAAAAATAAATAAATAGCTTAAATTTTAGTGAAGGTGAGATGGGAAAATAAATAGCTGAATAAGATTTTCAGGTAGTGATACCTGCTTTCAACATAAAGCATGGTAATGTACCACTTAGTGAATGACTGCAGCTCTGACATTTCAGCCGTAACCAGAATGACACAGGGAGTCAGCCATGTAAAGTTCTGAGGACAGAGAGAGGAAACCAAGGGCAAAGAAAGTGCAGAGACCCAACAGTGGGTCATCCAAGCTTGGTGAGTGTGTGAGGGAAACTGATGCACCAGACCAGCTGGATTCCAGAGAAGATTAAAGTGAGGAGCACGGAGCACTGAGAGGCAGACAGAGTCTACGTATCGTAGCCTCTTCCAGCTATGGTGAGGAGCTCAAAGCTAATTATAACAGGAGATCTTTGGGAGATTTGAAATGGGAGATGTATGAAAAATCCAGTTGGGGTTTAAAAATACCAATTTGTGTGCATATGGAGTATGGACTGTAGAATGTAAAACATGGAGTCAGGCGTACCACTAACCCCTGATGCTGGGAAAGACTGAAGGCGGAGGAGAAGGGGATGACAGAGGATGAGATGGCTAGATGGCATCATTGACTCAATGGACATGAGCTTGAGTAAACTCCGGGAGCTGGTGATGGACAGGGAGGCCTGGCGTGCTGCAGTCCATGACGTCACAAGGAGTCGGCCCCAACTGAGAGACTGAACTGAACTGAGCTGAACCACTAATCTGAGCAAGAGATGACGATGCCCTGGACCAAGGCGGTGGAAGTGAAGAAAGGCACACAGGAACGGATTAAGAAAGGAAAAATTAATAAACAGGCCTTACTGAGAGATTTGATTTGGCGGACAAAAAGGAATTGATTTCTCCTAGAGTTTTGCTTGGCCAGTCAGATGTTTGTACCATTTACTGAGATGAAGAATTTTAAACACTGGGACAGGGAGGGATGTGGGTTAGGGAAGAAGCAAAATCCAGTTTTTGTATTTGGAGTGGAGATGGTTGACCACATGAAGTGTGAGACACCTCCGACACATCAGGGTGAAGACAACATATTTGTCTCTGCGGCAAATTTTCAAGAAGAAAACAAAAACAAACTTCTGTTGAATGTTTATTGACACTTAGAGGGAGCATAAAATTTTCCAAGATCTCAAAATGGATAAATGTGTAGCTGAAGGCCTAACTTGATCTGAGGACCTCAGCGCACCATGAGTCTCTCATGGTGATGGATGACCCCTGCCCCGCCCCCTCAACCCCCAAATNNCAACCCCCAAATTCCCCCCCTCACCGCCCCACAACACGTCCAGACGCTGATGCAGGCACTCACACAGTCATGCAGGATGATGTATTAGAGTCCAGAGTGATGGCTGGGCATGGAATTAGTCACTCACAAAGCACATAGTTGGAAGACCCATGGCTCTCCTGGAGAGTAATCATTTCACAGATGAAATACACAGGTGCACTGGGATTGGCTTGCATCCATGTTGATTTTCCAGAGGAAGTCTTGCTCGAAATTTGCGTAGAAAAAGAGGACTGTAAGAGTGCTTCAAATGTAGAGTACCCAAAGAAGCACTTTCCAGGCACACAAGTTAAACAGCTCCTTACTCAGGGGTGTGTCCACCTAAAACAGCTTGGAGAGCAGCCTCTTCGGGGACTCCTTACGCTATCACCATAAGTCCTTGGCAGGAGAGAGAAATGTTGGGAGATTAGGGTAGGAAGTGCTGCTGGAGAGAACCAGTCTGATATCTTCCTTTTTGGGGGTGATGTCCAATAAGTCCACTGACTGTATAAGAACTGAGAACACAGAACGCAGTGCCAAGAACACAAAGACCTCCCGAGTCCCTGCCCAGTTCTTTCTGCCACCAGCATGCTCTTCTGTCGCTGTAATGATATACTTACTCCAAGTTAAATACTAGGTTCCTCTTTTCTGTATGAAACGCTCCCCAGTTCATAACTGCATCCCTTGTACTTGCTGCCCTCCTGTGCTCCTCCTCACCACCCGAGGGTCAGGCTCCTGGAAGCTGGAACCCCTGAAGGCTGCCACAGCCTGGTAAGCAGACCCAGAGATGCACTCCAAGCCAAGCTGCCTCCGGGGCACTTGGAGAGCTCTGGGAAGATGACCGATGTGCGCACGATGAGGGGGAGCTCTCAGAGGATATTGGCAGCAGTTCAGTCGCCAACCAGCTGCAAAAAGCTTTAAAGGACAGTGTTGCATAAAAAAATGAAAAATGTTGATTGAGGACATATTGCCCTTGATTGAATGCTTGAAGGAAACCTGCTGGCAGAAAAAAAAAAAAAAAAGATATGGGAATGAAAGAGGGGAAGGGAGAAGCGTGGGCAGGGAAAAACAGGCTTGCCCATCCTGCCAGCTGTAGAGAAAGCTCTAATTGTCAGTCCACGGCAGACATCCTTGGAAGTGAAATTTTGTGTCATCTACTAGAAATTCAATCATAGGGATCAATGGGGATCTTGCCACATTTTTGCTTTGGGATAGCCCAGTGCTTAGAATTGTCCTCAACTTTTCTGAAAATGCCTATACAGTGGGTCCCCATCATATCCCGTCCCTGCCAACTTTGTCTAAAGTCCCCAGAAGGGTGGAGCAGGAAGAGGGTGTATATTTACAGCATTCGGAGCCAGACTTTGGGGCTTTATAATCCACGGCCCTCCAAAGATGTAATTTGCTTATATTCTCAGAAATGCTGGCAGCTATTTTATTATTTATCCCTATGGGGGATCTGGCTCACTATCAACAAACAATGAAGCTTGCTCTCGCTCCCCACGAGTCATGTGGTCAATGGTTTAAACGTGACTGTTCTGAGGACTCCCCTTTCCAAAGTACGGTCACTCACAGGTTATCGCTGCCTAGGGAGGAAAGATTTCTGGGGGATGTTCTGGATTTCTTGATTGTGGGAGGCTATAGTGTGATCTGAGTGAGAAATAATTTTTGTGTAAGATGACTCATACTCACCATCCAGCATAATTGTACACCTCACTAGAATTCCTGGCTATAGACTTGGCTGCTGACCTCATTTCTAAAGAATCGTGGAATATAAGCATAAGAAGCAACTTGGACCATCAACCACAACACAAATCAAAATGATGTTGATCCCTTAGCCCCAAGCAGGCACTGATGGGAGGGAATGCATATTAAGGATCCTAAGGAACTGTTCCATCACCAGGAGGTAGAGGAAGAATTTTCCAGCTTTGTGGATAGAGAGGCACAACATCCATTTACAAAGATTCTATTGCTTGATCTTGAAGGCTGGATTTTGAAAAGTCATCCTAGAAAACGCTATGTCCTCTATTGCTGATGAGAGGAAAAAAGGACAGACACAATGGCTCTCAACAGTCAGAAAGTGGGTTTGTCGTTAGTCCCCATCACTGCAGTATTTTAGTCATCAATACAGTTGATATTAAAAGTACTCCATATAAGGCTTCACCTTTCCAAAGTCTTATGGAGTAGCTGTGCAGCACCGTTAATTAGAAATGTGGGGGGAATGGAATTGTGTAACCCTGTGTCAGTGACGCTGAGAAATGATACAAGTAACCCTTCACGATACATCCCTTCATTGTCCTCTATGGGAACAGTGAACCAGATAAAGCCAGTAATAAGCATTTGCTTATTATTGTTGTTATACAACAACTTTGGGCTTCCGTGGTGGCTCAGATGATAAAGAATCTGCCTGCAATGTGGGAGATCCCATTCAATTCCTGGGTTGGGAAGATCTCCTGGAGAGGGGATAGACGACACACTCCAGTATTCATGGGCTTTCCTGGTGGCTCAGACAGTAAAGAATCTGCCTGCAATGCAAGAGACCTGGATTCAATTCCTGGGTTGGGAAGATCCCCCAGAGGAGGATGGGGCAACCCATCCAGTATTCTTGCCTGGAGAGTCCCCATGGACAAAAGAACCTGGTGGGCTGCAGTACACAGTGTCACAAAGAGTCGGACACAACTGAGTGACTGAGTGACTAAGCATATACAGCCACTTCACAAACAATACAACTTTTCTTAGGAGGTATTACTAGGCCAGAATCTTCTGACTTATCAAACCTTCTTTTAGAAATGTATTATAAAAAAGCATGTAGATGGCCGTTAGACTTAGCAAAAATTATGTTCAACACAATCTTTGTCATCACAAGAAAATTTTCTAAACAATCAGAGTTTTAGTAATAAAAGTACAGTTAAAGTTTGATCAACTATATAGTACAACACTATAGAGATGTAAAAATGTGATGTAGAAGATAATTTATCCATATAAAAAGATTTTAAAATATTTGGTTAAAAAGTCAAATAAATTTCTAAATTGTATGTTAAGTATGATCCATTTTAGGTTGTTATTATTGTTCAGTCACCAAGTTGTGTCTAATTCTTTGTGACCCCATGAACTGCAACATGCCAGAGGACAGAGGACTCCACTACCTCCCAGAGTTTGCTCAAATTCATGTCTGTCGAGTCAGTGGTGCTACCCATTCATCTCACCTCTGCCACCCTATTTCAGGTAGTTAAGATATAACATGCAGAAATGTTCTGGAAGTCTGAAAAATAATTAACACACTAACAGCAATTTTTTTTAAAGGCAAGAGATGGTTTATCTTCTTATCTTCATTTAACTTTTGAAATTATTCCAAAATGAACACATATTACTCTTGTAATAAAAAGTAATGTGAGGAATTTTAATAAAGAAGAAGTCCTTCATAAGTTAAACGTAATTCGTTAACGAGAACGCATGCAGCTCCAGGCACCAGGCCGTGTCCTTGAAAGGGGAGGGGACGACCCAGAGGACAGGAGAACATCCCACTGTCCAAGGACTCATGGCTCTGGGTCACCGACTAGGGACTGAAGATGCAAAGAGTGAGGAGCATCTGTTTTCTTAAGGTGGCCTTGTGGGAACATCTCTGAGCCCTGTTGCCTTTTTCCATTTCTTTAACAGTTACAGAATATATCCAGGTAGAAATTCACCACCTGTGCCCTCTACAGTGACAAAAACAGTTCTAGGTAGGGCCCATCATCTTCCCAACAACTCACCGAGGTCTATCCAGTACACCAGAGCATGAGGACTTGAAAGCTTCCTCCTGGACCACCCTTCCTCCTCCTTGTATCCAGTAGTTACTCCCTGTATCTCTCACAGAGTCCTCAGATCAAAGATCTCTTTTTAGAGAAGTCTTTTCTGACCATTCTGTCTAAAATAGCTGCCACCCACCCCAATCACACTGTCATTCTCCACTTCGGCTTTGATTTTATGCATAACATTCATCATCACCTGTATATATATATATAGGGGGTATGTGTGCATGTGTGTGAAGGCTCTGAGCACTTTGTGTTTGCTCCAGCTCAGGTGTCTACAATATGTTGCTGTGTGATAGGCACCTACATCAATTTTGGGTGAATTAATGAATAATTCTGATGTCCTAGGAGAAGGCAATGGCACCCCACTCCAGTACTCTTGCCTGGGGAATCCCATGGACGGAGGAGCCTGGAAAGCTGCAGTCCAGGGGGTCGCTGAGGGTCGGACACGACTGAGTGACTTCCCTTTCACTTTTCACTTTCATGCATTGGAGAAGGAATGGCAACCCACTCCAGTGTTCTTGTCTGGAGAATCCCAGGGACGGGGGAGCCTGGTGGGCTGCCGTCTATGGGGTCGCACAGAGTCGGACACGGCTGAAGTAACTTGGCAGCAGCAGCAGGGAAAGTGAAATAGACATCCTAACACCAAGATTAGTTTTAGGCTCATATCTATGGTGTTGAGAGAGGCCCAGAGAGAAGAAAATCAGGAGAATTCAAACTCTGTCCCTGAAGAAGATGAAACCACTTTTGACTTAAAAAATGTATTGACCGGTTAGCATAGAGCACTGTGTTCACTAAGCTGGTGTTGTAAGTACAATTCCCATTTGGCACAGTTGCACTTAAGGTCTGGATCCATTTTGCACAGTGTAGACACAAGGTCTCTTATTTGTGTGTGGAGCTCAGGGAGCTGCAATTGCCATCACTGCCTAAATGAATGCCACACCCCTTCTCCCGGATCAGTGCTGGGATGGTTGCCAGTAGGCTGTGAGTGATAAATGTGAAAATGTGGGAGACTTTGAATGGTCAACAAAAGCCATCAATACAGCCAGCAAAATAATTTAAATTCATGTCTCATTGGGTCAGAGTTATCATCTTCATACAGGGGGCTGGGGACGATATGGGATAATAGATTTCAGCTGTCCAGCAGCCTGGATTTGGTAAGACTCTTTCCAACCTTGAATCTTCATCTCACCAAATATCCTGTATTATGATGTCGACCTTCCAAATCACGTGGATCTTCTCCATGTTGAATCTGAGCCACACACTTTGCAACAAGTAACTCGTAAGGCACTCTCCCTAGAGAAAATGGTCTGTTTGATTTATTATGTGACTTTAAGTAGTATGACTGTTTAGAGAATTTGCAGTCTTCACAGCCAAAACTATTTCCTTTGGAAAAACATTATTTAGGGTGAGATCCTTGAGAGGAGAGATTGTTTCATTATTCTCTGCATCCACTGGATGTAGCAAAATGCTTGCAACATAGGACTCCTTTCAAAAGTATTGGCTGCTCTGTTAAATGATTGAAAGACTTGAGGTTTGTTTCTAAATCTGCAGGGTTGTGATGCTACTCAGGTTCCCAGGAAAGGCCAAGACACTTTCTGATACTTCAGATTTCATTTTAATGTCTCTTGAAAGTGTTCTGTTTGTATAACCTACAGGCCATGTGTAACACTGAATGAGCTCCTGGAATGCAGTCTGATAACCAGGTTCTGAAAGTAATGATTTTCAATGCAGCCCAAGGCTGACAGATTGGACAAGGAAAGGCAGAGGGTGAAAAGTGCCCTCTGAGACTCCAGTCCAGCCAGGAGAAATAACACATTCATGCCACAGCTCTGCTATGAATATTTCAATCCAACTTCAAATATTGCACTTGAGATGAGGTATCAGGGGCCAGAATGCAGCAAAGTAATACAGCACAAAAAAGATGGAGAAACAAAGAGACCAGAGGCTGGTCTCTTCCAGGAATAAGCAAGTATCTATCTAGAGGCAGACATTTGCACTGAAACTTAGCTCACATCTCCCACTCATTGAGTGATATGGCCTTTGGCAATGCCACTTAGCCTCAGTCTCTGCCTAGGCGGCACAGTTGTGAAGAAGATCAAGTGAATTAATAACTATGAATGGGTTTTATATGCTATCATGCACTATCCAGATGTCAGTTATTAGGCTCTCAGTATGCAAAAAGAGAGACTGTATTGAATAAAGCAGACCATGTTCACCAACCTAATCAAAACTGGTGTTTTCAATACTTCCTGCATTCGGCATACAGAGATAAAACCAGTGGTGTGTTGGAACTGGTCCCCATGACTTCTGAGAAATGATTGTACGCACCATTGTCAAGTCTCAATGTGGCTGGTCTGAAATCAGCCTGGGTGGTAGTTTGTATCTACCTTATCAAATTTGGCAAGAACTACAAATCAAGGACTCTATCCCCACTTGAGAGACAGTTATTAAAATTTTCCCATCACACAATTGTGTGTTGTGATAAAATGTGAATTTTTTCACAGTTAATGTTGCTTTTCTTTTTCTTATGTAGAGTACAAGTAATATTTTTCTATTGGCTTTGCACTAGCCCTTTCAGACACCAGCATTCCCATGGATTAACAAACTAATCAGCATTCACCAGAGGAGGGAGAAAAATATAGGCTCTAAATCCGAAGCCTCTGTCCACCTTGCTCAGACTAATTTAAATTCCAAGGTCTATATATTCTTCGATTCCATATGGTACCATGAGGTCTTGGTAAATATCATTCGACGACTCTGATTTAGTAACAGTAACACACACACATTTATATATATATATTCAAGTCATCTGCCATCTGCTGGACTTCGTAAATGAGTCAGAAGCCCCAGTCAATGCAACAGCATTCATGCATACTAACCTCCAACCTTATGGAGATGGTTTGATTCAATACTTTCTCCCTGACTGTTAAAAAACTATTAACATATTTATATTCTTAAAAGTGTCACTAACCTATAAGTTAATGGAAAGATCACATTTTCTGTCTGCTGGCTCCCATTCAAAGATGAGTTCCACTGCAGAATAAATTTATGTATCTCCTAAGAATATAGGGGTGGGAAGGGTTAGCCTTATTCTTCATTCATCTTGCCCTATATATACCCTAACTCTATCATGAACTTGACTCACGTTTCAAGATTCAGTACCCAAAACAGCAATATTCTCTTCAACCGAGATCCTGAGAAGGAGTCACATAAGACTGTGCCCCAAGTATTGAAGCTTGATTTTTCACCATGAGGAAGATTTGCTTTGGGAAACAGGCATGCTATAGAAAGAGCAAAATGGGAAAGTGAAGACATTACAAGAGTTTTGGGTGATTTCTGACCTGCACACTTTGTGCCAGGGCAGCCCAGGGCTTTTTTTTTTTTTTTTTTTTGCCTTCTCAATTTTGAATAGCCTAGTGTTTAAAGGATCATTTTGTCCTTCCACCCCCTGCTCCCCAATCGAAACAACAAAAGAAGGAATTTAACCTCATATCCTCGCTCTGAAATTAGCTCTATTGTCAAAAGATGACAGCTGTATCCTGATTTCAAGAATTTCATGTTGGAATAAAACAGCGTTTTTGAAACCATTGTGTTACTTCAAACAGATCTGTAATGGTCCCTCGGCAAACCATTTGCAGAAGACGTGGGTAAGTAAGATAAAAAGACACCATTTCTAAAGAGTTGCTTTTATGGTCTAGGTCAGAGTGCTCTCTCCACGTTGTTCATTCCCAGTCGAATTCTCTAATAGTCTATCTCCTCCGCGAACAGATGCCCGGCCTCATGTCGGAACCAGATCGCGCCACCGCTGAGATGCTATCCAGCTCCTTCTTACTGAGCCGTTTCCCTAGCAGATGGTGCGATGCTGCAGGCATACTCCTTCCTGTTAATTACCAGCCTTCGCTACAGATGGAAATGTCAGTCAGCCTCACAGGTCCTGGTTCCTGCCATTGCCTCAGTCCATAGCCCCTCTACCTAGGCAAGACGCTGCCAACACACACCATGTGTTTTGTGACTGCTGACTAGGCAGGCAACAAAAAACAACTTACTTCATGAATATTCATGGCGGAATGTTTAAAGTTCTGTTCATCTGCGATGCTTATAGATCTGCTTAAAGGGGGTTGCACCTTCCTAAGATCACTCTGCCCCTTGTTTATCTACACTGAAGAGATGTGAGTTACCAAAGTGAGTTGCCATGGCAACAGAGAGAGGACCATTAAATGTCGGCCATTTGGAGCCTTCTGTGGGCACATCAATTTCTGACTAACGCTCTTCCCATACCTTTAAGTGTCACTTAATTATTCTTGTCCTGCCATAACAGACCAATAGTCACCAAGCTGAACTGATTAGCTAATAACAGCGGGTTTTTATTAAGCCCTGATTATCTCATCTGCACATACATACCCCAAAATGAATTCCTTGTTCCTTCCTGGTGTGTAAACATACTAAATGCAGATAAATGAATTTCAGCAGTCATTCTTTGTTCTTTAAGTCAAATTCTTTTACCCTCTGTGGACAACCCTTTGGGAATCAAAAATGGGTATCTTTATAGGTTTATGCAAGAAAGTTAGGGCTCAGGTTTTGAGAGTAGAGAAAGAGAGGGGAAACCTGAATCAGGCATTTTACTGAAGGTGATTCAGACAAGACGTCCTCAACTGGTACGTTCTCCAGGATGCTGTGTTTGAAGGTAAGGTGATGGAGAATGTCACAGCCACTCACACCATGTCTTCCCAGCAGGCCTTCCTGTCTCTATGATTTAACACAGAGAAAAAATATTAAGTATCCCAAACACAGGCAAAAAGCTTCAAGTGAAGATCATTTTCCTCGGGACAACGTCTCTCAGCACACTGGGAGAGGCAGCTTTCATGGGTTCTGAAAGATTTATTTTTTAAATAATGAGAATTGTTTTTCCTTAGGTATTTCTTGCTGTGGAATGAAGTTTCACCCTATTTGATTGCTAGTGGGAAGGAGAGTGGTCAGAGAGAGTATGGGAAGTGTGAGAATTCCTGAGCTGGAGAACTGTACATAGTAGGACAAGCTGGGAGACCCTCTTTGGGCATCTCCATAACTATGAAGCTTAGGTCTTCTTTCCAGATTCCCTTTTAAGAGGAAAATTTGATCTGTATGCTTTTCATGTTTAGAAGGGAAAGAAAGCATGTTTAGGTATTTTACAAGCAAAACAGAGATAAGCTTATTCTGAATGGGCAGCTGGAAAAAAACAAAACAAAATAAAACAAAACTATGCTACATAAATTTTTCAGGTGGTGCTAGTGGTAAAGAACCCACCTGCCAATGCAGGAGACATAGGCTCAATCCTGGGTTGGGAAGATACCCTGAAGGAGGGCGTGACAACCCACTCCAGAATTCTTGCCTGGGAGAATCCCATGAACCAAAGAGCTGGACCGCCTACAGTCCATGGGGTCACAAAGAGTGGGATGTGACTGAATGCACACACACACACACACACACACACACACACACACACTTCATGAGGTGCCAGGAGAAGCTGCTCCAGAGTTGGTATGAAGATGATATCAGGAGAGTAGCCAGAACCCTCCATCCCCTGGTTCAATATTCACGACTGTGTCTCTCAGTAAATACATGCAATGGTGGTGCGTATAAGTGCTTAACAGGCTCACTGAAAAAATAATGATGTTGAAAAATGTATATACATTATACATAATTTCATTATAAATCTTATTCACAGAAAGGATGTGTATCACATCATGTACAAATAATAATAAAGTATGTAACATTCTTTATTATAGACTCTATACAAGCTCTAACTGATTCTTACAGAATGTTATCATTTATTTTTGCCAACTCATATCTGTTTCCGATCTGTGATTTCAATTCAACCATGATTTGAAAACTCAATTGTATTTCTTTTCTGATAGCTCTATTCCTATTAAATTTATTATCATTACATCTGAAAGATGATCTATTGTTAACCACTTTTCTCACTCTCACACACACTATATTCATTAAGCTGAAACCTCTTTCAGCTTCATCAGTATGAATGTCAGAATTTCACCCATTGTTTAGTAGTGTGAGTGGCTTATTTGCTTAACTGGATAACAGTATTTAAATACTAAAGAATATTTCTTCAATTCTTTTGTGCCATGCACAAGGTAGTGACTACCTGCACAACACATGTTTAACTGTACTAAATATTATTAATATTTTCTCCATCACTATCTCAAGCCTAGTCAGTCACCAAAATGATAAATCAAGCTTTTATTTGTAGTGTTTGCCAATTTCTGTAGTATAAATACTCCAGCCATGGGAAATATCAAGCTACTGGCATGATGTCATTGAATGTAAATCTGGGAAAAGATATGGAGTATAACATTTGACTTTTAATAGTGGCCACACTTAACAGCCAACTTACAAAATTCCTGAAAATTCAGCGTAGTCTCTTGAAGGCTAGCGTGAGTCAGCCCAAATACCAACTTCATAGTCTTATCTTTATGCTTTTTTTTTACCTCTCACCTCTTTCACAGGAATAAAGTCATATTCCAAATATGTGTGTTCCACATTTGTGAAGTTACATAAATTTGCAAAGTCCTAGTTAGGAGGAGCTTAATAAATTGTTGAATAAATTGAATTGAATGGATGCACACTTAATGAAGCTAGTTGAAAAGATGAAATGCAAACACATGGAAAGTTTAATGACATTTGGCTGGCTTTTGCTTTGTGCCAAGAGAGCTTTCCTAGGAAAATAAAACTTCAGAGGGGAGCAGGACCTTTCTATATAGTGGAGTCTGGTCAGGGCAGGTCAGGGACTTGACTTGAGCTTAGAAGATGGTTAGGACTTGGTTAAATGGAGATGAAAAAAAGGAAATTTCAGTAATTAATCCAAGGAGTGCATCTTAAGTGATTGCTAGTCATTGTGTGCATCATATTGCATACTATTAACAATTCTCAAAAGACATCACACAATTCTAGAGAATGTTCCTCTTCTATGCAATTGGAAGGACTCAAAATAAAACTCAAAAACTGGTTAAGGTTTTAAGTACTAAGTTTACAAGCAATGTATTTAAAAGAGAAGGAAAAAAAATAGTTTTCTTTAAACAACAATATCTTTTCAGCTTCTCTAGGAAGTAACAGCAATGCAATCTCATCAGTAAACCAAAATTTGCTCATGAAACTGCAGATAAATGAAAACTCTGAATTTGGTCTTCTCAGAAGAGAGATGGAGCATGTGTGAAATGACAGGTCAAAATGATAAAAGCTTTGGCTACAATTAGTCTTCATTTGCAGACTGGGACTTGGAGAATTACCTCCTTTACCAGCGTCTGTCCTGAATGAGGGGGTTCAACACTGGTTCCAGGGGCAGCCTAAAGGAAATCAGTCCTGAATATTCATTGGAAGGACTGATGCTGGAACTGAAACTCCAATATTTTGGCTACCTGATGCAAAGAGCTGACTCATTAGGAAAGACCCTAATGTTGGTAAAAATTGAAGAATGGAGGAGAAGGAGATGACAGAGGACAAGATGGTTGGATGGCATCACCAACTTGATGGACATGAGTTTCAGCAAACTCCAGGAGATAGTGAAGGACAGGGAAGCCTGGCGTGCTGCAGTCCATGGGGTAGCAAAGAGTGGACATGACTGAGCCACTCAGTCATGAAAAAACAACCAGGGGCACGTGCAGGGCAGTGTTAGCCCTTCTGCTTCTGACAGTGGGAAGGGAGGAATGACAGACAGAATTCTGGGGGAGGGGGCGGGAAGTGTACACTTTTGCTGTTAAAGGAGCAAGAAGGCCTATAATTTTGAATGGAGAAATATCTAAACCTTGAACATATGGAAACTCCAAATAGTTCATAGAAAAGTAAATATTGGAAAAATGAGCAAAATAATAAAAATGGAACCTTGTTTGATCTTGTCAGCAATGTAAAATCATAAGATGTATGTTAAAAATGAGCACAGACCATAGAAGTTATTATGTTGTTGCCTCTTCAAACACAATGAGATCGATGTGCTCACGCTGCTATGAGTTGTTGTTAATTTGCTTCTAGAAATCAACCTGACATCAGTATGTAGAACTGTAAACACATGCATACTTTTAGCCAGCATTTCCAGATCCTGAAGAAAGAATCACAAGTATAATGTAAGAACTGTTATTTTTTGAAGAAAATAAACCCCTAAATTTCTATAAGAAAAATGGTTAAGCATCTTATGGTCCATATATCTATCTATCTCAAGCATTTTTTTTAAGTGTCAGTTGCTCAGCCTTGTCTGACTTTTTATGACCCATGGACTATAGCCTGCCTGGGTCCTCTGTCCATAAAATTCTCCAGGCAAGAATACTGGAGTGCATTGCCATTCTCTTCTCCAGAGGATTTTCCCCACTCAGGGATCAAACCCAGGTCTCCTGCACTGCAGATTTTTTCTGTCTGAGCATCCAGGGAAGTCCATTCATCTATCCATCTATCTATCTACGTATGTATCTATCTATGTGTCTATCAACCTATTTATCTAATTAATGAACTAATTATCTAGAAAAATCATCACAGGAAGAAAATATAACAAAATGTTGAAAGTGGCTATTACTAAGTAACACATGAAGGGTGATCCGGGGACTCTGATTACGTTTTGCAAATTTTCAACATTAAGCAAATCCATTGTGTCATCCAATAGAAATCAAATTTAGTTTAGAAAAGATACACACTTCTTTTCAGGAGAATAAGTTTTGAATCCAAATAGACCTAGATAAAAGAATCTCTCTGTGCAATATAATTTAAAAATCATTTGCTCTTAGGTCTAATATTTCAGTCTTCCCTGGTGGCTCAGATGGTAAAGAATCTGCCTGCAATGCAAGAGACCCAGTTTCGATCCTTGGGGTGGGAAGATCCCCTGGAGAAGGGAATGGCAACCCACTCCAGTATTCTTGCCTGGAGAATCCCACGGACAGAAGACCCAGGCGGGCTACAGTCCATGGGGTTGCGAAGAGTCAGACACAACTGAGCAACTGACACTTTCACTTATATTTCATGTGTTTTTAAAGGGGATAATAATCGGATACTTACATGGTTACCATGAGGATTACACAGGCACCTTAGAGTGCTTGACATAGGTTTGGCAGGTGTTCAGTTTGTGCTAATTTCCTTCCTCCAAATCAAGACACTTCTGAATGGTGCTATCTAATGAAGTGAAAAACCAGAATATGATCTTTTTCAGTCTCACTAGTTCTATCAAAAAGTGTCCTCCACATTCTTTCAACCTAGAGAGGGCCAAGCCCAGGGAACGCTAATAAGCCTCCTGAACACAAGCCCTGCTGGGCGAGTCTTTGGTGCTGTCCCACGCATCTGCCAGGTTGGATCCTGCTCCCGAGTTTGCCAGAAATCCGATCCTTCAGTTCAGATTGCCTGCTCAAGGCATGTGGGCCAGCCTGAAAGCAGAAACACAAAATTTCGGACAGCCATTCCCCAAACCGTAACCCCGACAGATGTCTGTGTGGGGGACCCGGACCTCTTATAGGAAAGGAAGAGCAGCTTGTTCAAAGGCATCACAGTTCCTCTGCCCGAAAATGAGGCAGGAACTGGAGATGTGTCTTTGAGACAGAAAGCAGAGTCAGAAGGCAGCAAAGAGTCGGCGTGCATTTGAAAGAGGCAAAGAAGTGAAATCTGCTCCTGGCCATCGCAGGAGGCTGACGCAATCCAGGCTCACTCTGGGGACGGCCCTGGTGCCAGCGACGGAGGCCACGTGGCTTCTAATGTGGCCAGGCCCCACTGCAGCCCAGAATACCAAGGGAGCAGCCAGATTCCACCCAAGGACAGATCCAGCTTTAGCAGCTGGTGGGTGAATTAGCTTCAGGCCCACCAGGTGGAGGGACATTCGACTCTTTCCCTTATCAATAGAAAAAGAAGAGAGCATCTTAGGGAACAGAGCTACCATCAGCTCTACTTTTTTTTTTCCTTTTAGTTTCTTCTTGCAGACTCCTTTGGGGCACAAAGAGAAAGGGACAGTAGAACAGACAAGCCTTGGAGCCTGAAGAATATGGATTCGTGACACATCAGAGTGTGGAGAGCTGGTCAGGAGTCTGCAAGTTTTTCAAGCAGAATTCCACTTTTGTCAAAGGAGAGCTTACAAGGTGGTGTCAGCTCTTGAGAACGGAGCACAGCTTTGCATCACCAGCTCTTTTAAAAATGCTGGACCCCTAATATTTGCACAGAAAATATTATTGACCTGCTTCTGCTTCTAAGATTTTACTTCGATGTAGAGCGGACTGTCTTCATAATCTCCTGTCCTCGGAAGGTGCCCTAGCAGAGTCTGCAGCCTTATCCTGAAAGCAAGGCAGAAGAGGTTCCTGAATTGAGAAAAAAACCTGCACCAAGTACCGTGAAATTCAGGGAAAGCCAACGCCCGGCCTTTCGAGCACTGTCCTGCCACCTGGTGGCTGGATCACTAAATTGCAAGGGCAGTTTTCTGTGCTCAGCGAGCCTGTTAACGTGAATTTGCAAAACCATCCTGAGGTGAAGCCATTTAGACAAATGTCAGAGAGATGCGAGCATTTCAGAAGGATGAGTAGGGGAAAAAATAAGCATATGTTGTGAGAAAAAATAGCTTCCCTGATGAGAAAGAGGCCAAATCAGTTGTGAGTGGGCAGGCAGGGAACAGAGGAAGCAAGTGTAGCACCGGGGATGTGGGCAAGAGACCACACGGCCTGGAGAGTGGCTTATTCCAGGAAGAGCTACCTCGCCACCAGGCTGAGGTCAGCAGTTCCTACGCAGCCCTGAGAGAGGGGGTCTCGTGCCGTTCTGGTCTCTTTCTCTGGCATTTTAAGCCCATATTTTAAAGCCTTTCCAAGATGGCAGAAAAGTCCTTTGCTTTCTTAAGCACCAGCAAGCCTCATCTCCATTTTTGTTTTCTTCCTCCCGCTCGTGTTTACTTCGTTCCTGCTTCTTTCTTTATTCAACAGGCATTAACCACCTTCTCGGTGTTGGCGATTTTTCAGTGGGTGTGTGGTATACACAGATAGCGTGGGGAACACAGAGAAAATGGAGGAGGGGAGAAAAATAAGCTGACAGAGCCCAGAGAGATACATGTAACAACAGGACCAGCCCTGGGGCTTGGGAGAGAACAGAGGCGGGACCCCACCTTGGAGGAGGGGGGCTCCGAGAGGATCGTGGGCACACAAACTGTCCGGGTGATACCCAAGGATGCATAAGAGTCCCCAGGTTGGGTGTCAGTGGGGACAGATCAAACAGAAGAAAAGGTGGATAAAAGGGGATTAAAAAGGAAAGACATGCCCATGGAGGGGCTTCCCAGGTGGCACTAGCGGTAAAGAACCCGCCTGCCAATGCAGGAGACTTAAGAGACACAGGCTCAGTCCCTTGGTCTGGAAGGTCCCTGGAGGAAAGCGTGGCAACCCACTCCAGTACTCTTGCCTGGAGGCTCCCGTAGACAGAGGAGTCAGATAAGACTGAGCGTCTGAGCATGCATGCCTGTGGAGGTGTAAGAGGGACTCCTCCCTGGGGAGAGCGAGCCAGAGACACAATTAGCAGGCTTGCAAAGATCAAACCATGAAGCTAGAATGGTGGCTTTCATTTACCGTAGTAATATGGAATCCTTCTTGAGAATCTGAACAGGGAGGAGAGGCCACCTGTCAGATACAGATGAACATTCTAGAAAGATTACCTGCCTTGTAGTCAGGAAGGAACAGTTCTGGTGGCCCAGGGCTGCTCAGGCCAAGGAGGCCTTTAGAAGCAGTTAAGCCACTGAGGGCCAGTGTGGATGAAGCTGGGTTTCAAGAGCTGTTTGGGCAGCAGGACTGACTGACCTTGGCCTCTCACTGTCCCCACAGGGGCTCAGTTTGGCTCCTGGGTTTGGTTTACCAGATGGCCATTTTGGCATTCTTAGACTGGAAATACAGAATGGGAACCACTTTGGGGAGATGGTTACATGTGGCTTGCACTTTTGGAGTGTGCAGTCACTACATCCTTGGCACATTGGTGCCAAGACCAGGGCCAAGAGCTGGAGATTGGCTCTCTCCTCTCATCTTTTTCCTCCTCCTCCTCCTTCTTCTCCTTCTCATTTATAACCTGTCTTCATGCTTTCCTTACTTTATTCTTTAAAGAAACACTTATTTAGATTCAGAGTCCTGAAAATAAAGTTTATGGGGAAGGGGAGACATTGAATTGGTGCTTTAAGATGTCCACCAGAGGCCTGCTCTAAAAATGCCTAAATGGTTAGGAGAATGTGCTGAACCATTTGGCCATTTCCAGAAACTTATTTTACCTATATAGAAGCCTGGGTGTCAGCTGAAACAGGTGGGAAAGTGGTAAGAAAACAGTTTTTCATGAAGTCAAGAGAGGTTCTGGCCTTGACGCCTGGAAGAATGTACGGAGAACTTTTTAAAAATGTGTGTACAGGCCTTAAATTTTGATCCTAGCTGGATTTAGGGACTGTCCCATTTTTCAAACCAATCAAGGGTTGATGGCCAGAGAAATCTTTTACTTAGAGACTCTGACTGCTCCAACTGGTTAAAGAGGAGAGACTTCTCAATCGATTGATAGAATGATCCGGCTCTTCCAACTTATGTCCTATTAAGAGTCCTAACTATGGCCCATGGACATCTCAAAATAAAGATTCAGGATAGATTCCAGCACTACTGACAGCAAATCCATGAATCCCGGCTGAACGTGCAGCGTCACCAGCGTGGCCCCGCCCACACTGGCCCCTTGTCACTCCCCTCATCTCCACACTGCCTCTCACAATAAGAGTGTAGGGGCAGAAAGTGAAGGGAACTAAAAGCCTCTTGATGAAAGTGAAAGAGGAGAGTGAAAAAGTTTGCTTAAAGCTACACTTTCAGAAAACGAAGATCATGGCATCCGGTCCCATCACTTCATGGGAAATAGATGGGGAAACAGTGTCAGACTTTATTTTTGGGGGCTCCAAAATCACTGCAGATGGTGATTGCAGCCATGGAATTAAAAGATGCTTACTCCTTGGAAGGAAAGTTATGACCAACCTAGATAGCATATTGAAAAGCAGAGACATTACTTTGCCAACAAAGGTCCGTCTAGTCAAGGCTATGGTTTTTCCAGTAGTCATGTATGGTTGCGAGAGTTGGACTGTGAAGAAAGCTGAGCACCAAAGAATTGATGCTTTTGAACTGTAGTGTTGGAGAAGATTTTTGAGAGTCCCTTGGACTGCAAGGAGATCCAACCAGTCCATTCTAAAGGAGATCAGTCCTGGGAGTTCTTTGGAAGGACAGATGCTAAAGCTGAAACTCCAATACTCTGGCCACCTCATGTGAAGAGTTGACTCATTGGAAAAGACTCTGATGCTGGGAGGGATTGGGGGCAGGAGGAGACGGGGAAGACAGAGGATGAGATGGCTGGATGGCATCACCGTCTCAATGGATGTGAGTTTGGGTGAACTCCAGGAGTTGGTGATGGACAGGGAGGTCTGGCATGCTGCGATTCATGGGGTTGCAAAGAGTCAGACACGATGGAGCGACTGAACTGAACTGAACCCTTCCTAACTCAAGCAAATAATAGAATGGATAGAACATGTCCTTTCAATGTCATCTAAACCACCAAATTCAAACAGAAAGGAAAGCCCCGCAAGTCTTTGAAAATGGCAGAAACGTGGTGTCCATGGTGGGAGCAAAGATGCTTGGATCCTGCTGGACATTCTGAACTTGCATCAGAGAAAAATATTCCAAACTCTGGGGTCAAAGGCACAATGTTCAAATCCCATCTCTACCTCTCCTGTGTTACTTATTCTTTCTGTTTTCTGATTTTCTCAATGATCAAACAGGAATAAAAGTACCTACCTGTACTAGTCAGGATTCTCCAGAGAAACAGAACCAGCAGGATGTATTTGTAGTATATATAATGAAGTGTTAGTCGCTCAGTCATGTCCAGCTCTTTGCAACCCTGTGAACTGTAGCCTTCCAGGCTCCTCTGTCCATGGAATTCTCCAGGCAAGAATACTGGAATAGGTTGCTATTCCTTTTGCCAGGGGACAGGCATCGAACCCAGGTCTCCTGCATTGCAGGCAGATGCTTTACCATCTGAGCCACCAGGGAAGCCCAGGTATATATAAGAGGAGCTTTATTGTAGGGATTCTCCCATGGTGTAACAGAGGCTGAGAAGTCCCTAGGTCTACCTTCTGCAAGTTAGAGAACCAAGAGAGCCAGTGGTGTAGTTCAAGCCCTAAGACTGAGAACTGGGGAATCTGGGATATAGTCCAGGTCAAGGATGGATGTCTCAGCTCAGACAGAGAGACAGAGATTCACCCTTCTTCTGCCTTTTTGTTCTAGTCAAGCCCTCAGGTTATGGATGATGTTTAATATTCAGTTCAGTTCAGTTCAGTCACTCAGTAGTGTCCGACTCTTTGCGACCCCATGAATTGCAGTACACCAGACCTCCCTGTCCATCACCAACTCCCGGAGTTCACCCAAACCCATCTCCATCGAGTCAGTGATGCCATTCAGCCATCTCATCCTCTGTTGTCCCCTTCTCCTCCTGCCCCTAATCCCTCCCAGCATCAGAGTCTTTTCCAATGAGTCAACTCTTCGCATGAGTTGGCCAAAGTATTGGAGTTTCAGCTTTAGCATCTGTCCTTCCAAAGAACTCCCAGGACTGATCTCCTTTAGAATGGACTGGTTGGATCTCCTTGCAGTCCAAGGGACTCTCAAGAATCTTTTCCAACACCACAGTTCAAAAGCATCAATTCTTCGGTGCCCAGCTTTCTTCACAGTCCAACTCTCACATCCATACATGACCACAGGAAAAACCATAGCCTTGACTAGACAGACCTTTGTTGGCAAAGTAATGTCTCTGCTTTTCAATATGCTATCTAGGTTGGTCATAACTTTCCTTCCAAGGAGCAAGTGTCTTTTAATTCCATGGCTGCAATCACCATCTGCAGATTTTGGAGCCCCCAAAAATAAAGTCTGACACTGTTTGCACTGTTTCCCCATCTCTTTCCCATGAAATGATGGGACCGGATGCCATGATCTTTGTTTTCTGAATGTTGAGTTTTAAGTCAACTTTTTCACTCTCTCTTTCACTTTCATCAAGAGGCTTTTTAGTTCCTCTTCACTTTCTGCCATAAGGGTGGTATCAGCTGCATATCTGAGGTAATCGATATTTCTCCTGGAAATCTTGATTCCAGCTGTGCTTCTTCCAGCCCAGCGTTTCTCATGATGTACTCTGCATGTAAGTTAAATAAGTGGGATGACAATATGCAGCCTTGACGTACTTCTTTTCTATCTGGAACCAGTCTGTTGTTCCAAGTCCAGTTCTAACTGTTGCTTCCTGACCTGCATACAGGTTTCTCAAGAGGCAGGTCAGGTGGTCTGGTATTCCCATCTCTTTCAGAATTTTCCACAGTTTATTGTGATCCACACAGTCAAAGGCTTTGGCATAGTCAATAAAGCAGAAATAGATGTTTTTCTGGAACTCTCTTGCTTTTCCATGATCCAGCAGATGTTTAATATTGGTGAGGTTCAAATGCTAATTTCTTTCCTGGACCCCCTTACAAACATACCCAGAAACAATGTTTTACAAGTTACCTGGGCATCTCTTAGCCCAGTCTAGTTGACACACTACCTTACAGGATTTTCATGAGAATTAAGTGAGATGATAATAATTGAAAGAATCTTTTTTTTTTTTTTTTGCTAAGTTGCTTCAGTTGCATCCACTCTTTGCAACCCCATGGATTATAGCTCAGCAGGCTCCTCTGTTCATGGGGATTCTTCAGGCAAGAACACTGGAGTGGGTTGCAATTTCCTTCTCTAGGGGATCTTCCCAACCCAGGGACCAAACCTGTGTCTCTTATGTCTCTTGCATTGGCAGGTGGGTTCTTTACCCCCAGCACCACCTGGGAAGAATCTTACCTCTTAAGAATTCCTCTACCACTGTGTGGCTTTTCTTTTATCAACAAGCCATCATTGTTCAAGCAATCAAGCCAGTGCAGGGCCTCCACAAACACTGTAATCTTTGCACTGCACATTCTTTGGTTCCCACTCACCTCAAGGACCTCTAAATGTTTTTCAGGTCTTAAACACAGTGTCCTCTTAGAAGTCTTCCATGACCTTCTAGAATGTGGAGTGCCCCTCAGTCCCCTAAATACAAGGTTTTCTCAGTAAGATATAGACGGAGATAGCTCTTTCTCCTGTAAGATATAGCCAAGAAACTTAACGTGGCCACAGTGCTCTTAACTTGATCCTCCTTACTCTTTCTGGCTTGTCTCATCGTTCCTCTCAAATTTGCGTCTCCTCCATGGATGACTTGGGTCACCCTGTCTCTGACTTCCAACTCTTCCCATGTGGTTCACTTAGCCGTCTCCTTCACTGAAGGCTTTGCCATACTCCCAACTCTGGTACCCATGCTCCATGTCTCCTATCATAGCCCTGATCCTGCTGGGCATGAACCATCTGCTCTTCTATCTGTCTCACCAGGCTGGGAACTCCTGGAGGGCAGACTTAATCTTGGCCATTTTCATAACCTTATTTCCTATTGCAATGCTTAACACACAGTAGTGGGGATATTCAAGTAAATAAATATGGCAGACTGCCTGCCCAGCTGATGTATAGTTTTACAAAGCTCCTTCGTTCATCTTCTGTGGCTGTTGACTGTCCTGACACCACCTCATCTTCCCAGTCTCAAACGGGAGATCAAAGACTGACTTTCTTTTACATGATACAGCAGGCTTAACACTCAAACGGAATGTCTTTAAACCAAGGGAAGTTTTATTTCAAGAGGAAATATATGTTTTAACTTGGTTAGCAATAGGGAAGAATTTGGGGCTACTTGCTTTTGATGGGTTTGTTACGACACTGTTTCAAAACTATTCAAACTAAATAGTACTATTTGAATCATTTGTAGATTCCTGATGCCATTTCCAGACTGACAGCATCACAGACTCTGGAGGTGCAGGGATTGACACTTTGGGGATCTCCCTTCAGAATGCCTGTCCTGTGACCTATGAAGTCACTATGCAGAGAGTAGAAGTAAGTGTCCAACTAGACAAAATGCACTGACCATGCAAATGACCTGGATTTTCTGAAAATCAATAGGTGGTCTTTTGCAAGCATGAGATACAGTTGTGTGTGTGTCCATCACAGTCTCTCGGTCATGTCTGACTCTCTGTGACCCCGAGAACTGCAGGCCGTTGGGCTCCTCTATTCACGGAATTTTCCAGTCAAGAACACTGGAGTGAGTAGCCATTTCCTTCTCCAGAGGATCTTCTCAACCCAGGGATTTAGCCCAGGTCTCCTGCATTGCAGGCAGAGTCTTTACTACCTGAGCTACTAGGGAAGCCCATGAATACTGGAGTGGGTAGCCTATCCCTTCTCCAGTGGATCTTCCCGACTCAGAAATTGGACCAGGGTCTCCTGAATTGCAGGCGGATTCTTTACCAGCTGAGCTACCAGGGAAGACTTTTTATTTCTTTTTCACCATCAAAGAGGAGGGGGTGCTCACTCAAAGCGTGTAGGGGTTGGATTTCTCAGCACCCAGGTGGGAACAGGCTCTAAGGCAGATATCATTTCATTTTAAAAGGCACAAAATGTCCTTAGTATAAATGCACAATGTATATATTAATTTTTACATGTAGCACTATTTCATCAATTCATTAAGGAAAAGCCTAGGGCTCGGAGGTGAGGTGACTCACCCAGAGCTCCTATGTGGCAGAACCAGCTTCTAGGGGTATTTCTCTCAGCACATCCCATGTTATTCTGAGCACAGCAGTGGACTCCACTATTCAGCCATGTTTTCACCATTCTGTGTTTTATTTGTTGTCGTTCAGTCTCTAAGTCGTGTCCGACTCTTCGTGACCCCATGGATTGTGGCACACCAGGCTCTTCTGTTCTTCACTATTTCAGGAGCTTGCTCAGACTCATTGCTATTGAGTCAGTGATGTCATCTCATCATCTGTTGTCCCTTTCTCCTCCCACCCTGAATCTCTCCCAACATCAGGGTCTTTTCCAATGAGTCAGCGCTTTGCATCAGGTGTCCAAAATATTGGAGCTTTGGCTTCAGCATCAGTCCTTCCAATGAATATTCAGGGTTTCCTTTAGGGTTGACTGGCTTGTTTTCTCCTATATTTTGTACTTACCTCTAAATTAAATTTAAATTGACTCATTTTTTTGATACAGAGATTGTGTGTGTGTTTCTTCTGGTTTTCTAATACTTTGGGAAAAAATAATATGATGTTAGTGAAAAGAACACTTAAGAAAGAAAAACACATGAAAACCCTTAGATTGGTTGGGTGATGTGGGCAATGTGAAACAAGCTGTCATCAGATCCATAAATTTGATAGGTACATAGATACATGAATACAGATACAGATCAATATCTGAGAGATATTGCCAGGGGATAGACATTGAAAGACAGAGCAAGCACGAAAAAGACCTTACCCCTTGAAGGAAAGGAAGCACACTGGATGAGGGTCATGTGCAAGAGCATCAACTGACCCTCCCAGGGTCCTCCTCGAGGTGATCCAAGCATACCCAGTACAGCTGCTAGGAGTCAGGTACAAGGCTGAAGTCTTTGTGGCTTGAGGCATCTCAGCAATGGAGTTTGAGTCACCAAAGAGGTTAGAAATTAAATGCATAATTAAAATCTGAGCTTTTCGCTCCTTACACATTATACTTCAATTTTTAAGAAAATAGGGCTTCCCTGGTAGCTCAGTTGGTAAAGAATCCACCTGCAATGCAGGAGACCCTGGTTCGATTTCTGGGTTGGGAAGATCTGCTGGAGATGGGATAGGCTAACCACTCCAGTGTTCTTAGGCTTCCCTGGTGGCTCAGATGGTAAAAAATCTGCCTGCACTTCAGGAGACCTGGGTTCAATCCCTGGGTTGGGAAGATCCCCTCCAAAAGGGAAAGGCTTCCCACTCCAGTATTCTGGCCTGGAGAAGTCCATGGACTGAGCAACTTTCATTTCACCTAAAAAAAAAAAAAAAAAGATTTAAATCTGAATTTATTTCTTATTGCCTAATACACATGCGGAGAAGGCAATGGCAACCCACTCCAGTACTCTTGCCTGGCAAATCCCATGGATGGAGGAGCCTGGTAGGCTGCAGTCCATGGGGTCACTAGGAGTCAGACACGACTGAGCGACTTCACTTTCACTCTTCACTCTCATGCATTAGAGAAGGAAATGGCAACCCACTCCAGTGTTCTTACCTGGAGAATCCCAGGGACAGGGGAGCCTGGTGGGCTGCTATCTATGGGGTCACACAGCGTTGGACACAACTGAAGCAACTTAGCAGCAGCAGCAATACACATACATCACACAATGTCTATGACCTTAGTTTCTTCATCTGAAAAATGTGTGTGTGTATCAGTGTGTGTGCCTGCTCAGTCATGTCCAACTCTTTTGCAACTCTATGGATTGTAGCCTGTCGGACTCCTCTGTCCATGGGGTTTTCCAGGTAGGACTACTGAAGTGGGATGTTTCCTTCTCCAGGAAATGTTCCTGACCCAGGGATCGAACCCACATCTCTTACATTTCCTGCATTGGCAGGCAGATTCTTCACTACTACTGTGCCTGGGAAGTCCTGTTTCTTCATCTGAAAAATATAACTATTTATTGAGAACCTGCCTTGTGCCAGACGTTCTTGATACCCAAACAAACATCAGCTCTTAACTTCACAATGATCCTGGGAGGGAAGTATAGCTATTTGACTTGACCTGGATCAGGCTGAGCCCACAGGTCACATGGACATTATTGCATGGGTTACTTCCTTCTCTATAAGATTGTTGGGAAGATCAGACTTCAGACGTGGTGTAAACGGGTGTTCATTGGTTTTATGTTATTGTAACTACTGATTCCTCATCATGAAGAAGAAACATCTACCTTGTTGTTGAGACAGAGGCCGTCTTGGTCTCAACTCTCCAGTTTCCAGAGCTACGTCTCATCTCTTTTGTCTGACGAGGTGACTCTGCTGGGGACTCTCCACCTCTCTGCCTTGTTTCCAGAGTCTGACATTCTGAAAAATCCAAAGAGTGAGGCGAGCAGCTATAGAAAAGTAAAGACACATTTGCAAGATGCTGTGTGGCACTTTTCTTCCCTCTTGCTCCCCTAAATGCAGACAGAGTGCAGTGTGACTAATTTCACCAGGAGGAAAGCAGAAGCTCTCAAGTTAAAGTATTTTGGGAATCATGTTTACCGCGGGTAAAGTACGTCTGCATTAAATAAGTCAAAACACAGTGCGCAAAATTTGGAATGATTCCTTGAGCACTGCAAGGACGGAGTTAGATGCAGAAATGATATAATGTCCAAGTCGAAACACTACAAGAGAAGATAAACCATCTGCTTCAACTAACTAGGATCCGCTTGAAAACGCTAATCGTATGCCAGTAGGATGATTAAACTACATTAAAAACACACACACACACACACTTTTTCGGTAAGACATACAATGCATTTATCAGTGAGACTGAGCTGCCCACAGATGGGAGGAAAGTTATTAGCTAAATGAAATGACCATCAGTATCAAAATGTGAGTCATAGGTTTTTAGAAGTCTTATTGATTGCCTAGGCGCGGTTCTGCCTCTGTGTTTGCAGATGGTCCAGAGAAGGTACTTAACTTGTCCAAAGACCCACGGAAGTTTAGTGAGAGATGAAGAAACTGCTCTGAATTCATTGCTCTTACGGTGACTCTTTTAGTGGAGAACTGAGTCCTACATTGATGGGGAAATGCAACCCCATCATTAATCATAGCCATATTGATGCCAGGGTCCAAAGAGACCTTCACAAATTTCTAAGTGCAGAGTGCTAACTTCTCATTTTCTGAGCAAAGTATCTGGATAAGAGAAGAGTCACTGTTTTCTCTACCACAACACCTCCAGAATGTGCAGCACACACATACTCTTAGAGACAGCCTGCTCTTGAATTGAGGCAGATGAAGGTCTCGGCATGGACCTCAGCCTGGGGCACACTTTTCCTCTCTGCTATCAAGGACATGAAGTTGCTGGTGATACAGTGTATACAATAGGACCATTTTGAGTGCTTTCTCTAAACTGTTGAACATTCATACCTCAGATTACACTTAACCCTACCAAAATTTCTGTATTAGATTGTGAGGGCTGTTGTAACAAAGCTCCACAGACTGAAAACCTTCATCAATAGAAAGACATTCGCTCACAGTTCTGGAGGCCAGAAGCCCAAAGTCAAGGGGGATCAGCTCTTCCTTCTGAGGGCTGTGAGGGGAGGTTCCAGGCTTTTCTTCTCAGCTTGTAGATGCCCGTCTTCTGCCTGTATCTTCATGCCCTCCTCCCTCTCTGTGTGCCCTGGTCCAAATGCTCCCTTCTTTCAAGGACACCAGTCATAAATGTTTAGAGCCACCCAAATGACCCCATTTTCACTTGACTTGTAAAGACTCTATCTCCAAATAAATCACCTTCTAAAATGCTGGAAGGTTTGGACTCCAACTTACACATTTCATGGAGGGCATAATTAAGCCCATAACAGGCGGCTGTTTTATATATATATATTTTTTATTCTCATCCTGGAGTTGAGGTAACCAAGGTTCAGAGATGGTGACTGATGAGTTCAGAGTCACAAAGCCGGTAGGAAGCAGAACCTGCCTGAAGCCACGGGACCAAATGGAAAGCTTTTGTTTTTCTTTCTAAAAATACTGTGTGTGTGTATATATATATATTTTTTTTTTCTTGTGTAAGTGAGGGTAGGGTCAAACTGATAGAAAAGGCATGGGTCTCTGACCAGGTCCTGGAAGCATTCTCTCCTGGAGAACTCCATCAGGAATCTCTTTTTCCTAAACGAAACAAGAAGCAGATCTCTGACTCTTGGTCTGCACTTCCCCAAGCCCCCTGAGCTGTGCTCCAGTTCTTGTGGCCCCAAGTGTGGTCTGATGTTCCAAGCCTCAGCCATTACCAGCTCATCAGTGTCAGAACAAAAAGCCGGGGGCACAGCCTGTTAGGAAGCCAAGAGCCTAGCCTGACTCCACCTGGGGGAAACTAGTGACTACCGACGCACACCATCCCCTCTGACAGGGGATTTCTTCTGACAGGTCAAATTCCTCAGCGAGAGAAGTGACTACACTTGGGAAGAGAGAAAGACTGGGCTGGGAGGACCGGGAGTCCTGACAGAAGTTCTTGAGCTGAAATCCTTGGAAGCAATAAAATGGAGGAAAGGCAGAGCCAAGGTTGCTGGTTACAAGGAGAACAAAAAACCCAAAGTCAATCAGACCCATTAAAGCGATTAGCACTCTTTTACCAAGATGTCCCTTTGCAATAGCTGGGTGAAAATCACTCCCTTGTGAACCACTTTTGTATGAGTTCCATTGGAAATTTAAGGCCAGGTAAAGGAAACTCAGAAACTCCTGAGTCATGACTCATGGGATGGAGTGTGACACGCTGAAGGCAGTGGAGTCAGACAGAGCTGAGTTTGTATGCTGTGACTGTGGGCTTTCTCACTGGTTCTACCTGGCTCTTTTAGAGCCAGTTTGTATGTTGTAATACATGCTTCATGATGGTATCCTAACAGATAGTGATAACCCAATGAGATAAAATGAGTGGCAATGTCAGCAAGCTCTGCACATAGGTCCTCAGCATGCATTTTAGAATAATAAGAAATAACTGCATAGTCAGGGAGGGATGACTGGGAGCAGGACTTCTGTTTGTAACTCACTCACCCCTCTTCTGACTCTCAAAGACAAAAGAGCATACCCATCCTGCAAAACATCTCAAGAAGAGGTTGTGCCACGAAACAGAAAGAGAACCCCCTAAATCATAGTGCTGTAAGGAAAACTCCTGAAGAGCAGAGTTCCAGTGAGGTCCATTGTGCACGCAGAAAGCTGGCTATTTCATAGAGTGGCCACCTGGCCTGGAGAGCAATTCTGGGCTCCTTTAGGAAAAGCAGCGTGTCCCTGAGACCAACGAGGAGGTCAGTGGAATGGGAAATGCTGGTGCCCGACTTGTGTTCACTCTTCAGATGGGTGCTAAGGGTGCTAAGGCTATACCGACTGGGCATGATGTCCCCCTTCAGTTCCTTTTTCTGACGCACATTGTTCAAAATGCCTCTGGCAACTGGAAAATCTCCCATCCCTGCCCATAGACGAGGAGACTCAGGGCTGAGTGTGGGGAATGATGGTGACTGAATCGCAGTCACCCCATCTCCTGTGTACACTGCACATTTAGTTCTCCAGCATTCACAGCTAACCCTCAGTCTCATACTTTTCAAATGAAAAAGAATCTCTCCAAGTGGCTTGCTTATAGGCACGTAGCTAGTTAGTAGCAGAGTTAGGATGCAGACTTAATCTAAGTTCAACATTCATGATCTTTTCAGCGGTCTCCAACTTTTTTGACACCAGGGACCGGTTTAAAGGATGACAAGTTTTCCATGGACCAAGGTAGGGTGGATGGTTTCAGGATGATTCAGGCTCATTACATTTATTGTATACTTTGTTTCTATTATTATTACATCAGCTCTACCCTAGATCATCAGGCATTAGACACCAGAGGTTGGAGACCTCTGCTTATATTATAGTTAGATGGCTCAGTCGGTAAAGAATCCACCTCCCATGCAGGAGATTGGCTGCAATGCAAGGGACCCAGGTTCAATCCCTGGGTTGGAAAGTCCCTTGGAAAATGAAATGGCTACCCACTCCAGTACTCTTGCCTGAGAAATCCCCATGGACAGAGGTGTCTAGTGGGCCACAGTTCATGGGGTCGCAAAACAGTTGAACACAATTTAGCAACCAAACTGTTATACTAACAAAATAACCAAACAAAAGCCCCTAACAATTACACAGAATTGCCTATATGCCAGGAATGGTTTGCATGCTCTTTAACCCTGTGCAGAGCAGGTATTCATATCACTGATTTATAGACAAGGATCCAGAGGGGTGGATGGCTGGGGTCAGGCACGCAGCTATGAAGGAAGAAACTGTGATTTCATCCCACATGGTCGGACCACTACCTCCATCCCCCATACTTCCCCACTGTATTAGGGTGCCAGGGCTGCCATAACGAAGTTCCCTAAACTGGGGAGCTTCAACAATAGAAGTTTATTTCCTTACAGTTCAGGGAACCAGAAGGCCAAGTTCAAGCTGCCAGCAGGGCTGGCCCCAGCTGAGGACTCTGGGCTGGAGTTGTACACGGCCACCTTCTCCCTGTTCTTCACGTCCTCTGTCACAAGACCTTCCTTTGTGTGTGTGTCTGTGTCCTAATTTCTTCTTATGGGGACTCTACTGGAGGGATCGGTGTCCATTCCCATGACCTTGTCACATTCTGTGGTAGTAGAGATTATGACTTTGACATATATTAATAACAGTCAGCCCACAGCAACCACTTACCAGGCTTTCTCCCTCTCCAATGGTGGTGGTGGTCGTTCGGTCGCTCAGCCATGTTCAACGCTTCGTGACCCCATGGCCGTAATCCACCAGGCTCCTCAGTCCGTGAGATCTTTCAGGCAAGAATACTGGAGTGGGTGGCCATTTCCTTCTCCAGGAAATCTTCCCAACCCAGGGATCAAACTCGAGTCTCCTTCGTTGGCAGGTAGATTCTCTATCACTGAGCCCCCAGGGAAGCCCTCCCCCAACCCCCACCCAACAGTACCATTTCCAATCGCAGTTCTGCTTCTTTGCTTTTATATTGGTCCTTTTGCTGCACTGGCCCACACTTGTGGTCTAGTGTATCTTACCTTGATGTGTGAATGCTGAATGTATCAGATAATGCGGCTCAATGCCCCCCGGAAATTCTCACCCTATGAAGTACCTATTGACTGATCTCAAAAGTGCTCTTTTCCCCAAAGCCACTATTTCTTATTTATGAATAATAATAAAAAAAATTGTAAATAGATCCAAACAGTTGGAGAGGGGCAAAGGTAGAGATGTAAGTCAGATAGATTGCCTCTGGGTAAAATAAAACAGCTTGCTGTGTACTCTTGAAGTTGGAGTTACAAAAATCTAGTGTGACATGAGAAAATGTTTGTTTTAATATTGACAAAATAGTGAAATAAAAATTATATGTAAACATCATCATGCTTAAATATAAAACTGCAAATAAAAAATAAAAGATGGGGAGGAATGAATTAAATTGTTCATATTGGTTGCCTTCCAGCCCTTGTGTAGGAGTGATTTTTTTTCTCTTAAGATTTCTCCCTATTTAAAAAAACTTATAAGTTGTTCAGTCGCTAAGTCGTGTCTGACTCTTTGAGACCCATGGACTGCAGCATGCCAGGTTCCTCTGTCTTCCACTGTCTCCCAGAGTTTGCTCAGATTCATGTCGGTTGAGTCAGTGATGCTATCTAACCATCTCATCCTCTGCTTCATTCTTATCCCCTTCTCCTTTTTCCTGCAGTCTTTTCCAGCATCAGGGTCTTTTCCAGTGAGTCCATTTATAGTATACATAAATAAGTAGATGGCACTTTATAGTAAAATAAGTAATAATCTTTAAAAGTAAACAAATATCTTAAGAGTGACTGCTTTATAATTTAAATTCTTCTTGGACTGAACAGTCTGGTTGAGAAAGACATCTGCCTTCTTAAAACAAGAAGGCAAAGCCTTAGATCTTGTTCATGGGGCAAGTGATGCATTTTGAATGAACCTACAGAGCTAAGTGTTCCTGTCAAAGCACTCTCACAGATCTCAGTTACTCAATTCTCAAAGCCATCTTTTTCAGGATTTGGGGCAATGATTAATATTATAGCAGGATATAAAGAGACAAAGCCTGAAAGGATCAGAAGGCTGGGAGTCCAGGAGAGACACGACCATGAGGTCTGCTTTCTTCTGGTGTCCTCTGTGCTTTGGTGCTAACAGTCTTTTTCTAAGTTTCTTTCTAAAAATGCAGGGTTAATTTTAAGTAGAACAGATTCTATAAATGATGGCTTCCAGCTGTATAAATGGTAGTACAGAATTTCATCTCTAATATGCATGCTTTCAATTTTAAAGTAGTGTAGTTCTTTACCAAATTTTAACAAACTAGAGGTGACCAGTGTATTAATCTCTTCTGGAACGGCTCTGAACATTTTTTGGCATGCATTCCATGAATATATTTAAATTCAAGTCAGATATAGCATTAAAGATGAAGGCTAGAGCTCTGCACCAGCCCTCAGAAGATTCAGGCTTATCCAAAAACCTGTGATTATCTGAAGTCCATATGTCCATGCACTACTGCAGCCTAACAGGAGCCTGGAGTTCTCAGTCATTGATGGGCAAGGGTCAGGCAGCCCTGAGAGGTTCAGGCCCCCACTCCAGTTTTGTTATCATCTGTAGAATAATATGAGAACATATGACATGTCCCTGCGTGATTACATTTTAGTATTGATAGCTCTGGGGCTTAGACTAGTTTTTGTTTATTTGCTTTAGATTTAGCTTGTTAAATTTTCCTATTTGTCAAGCTTTATTATTTTTCATACCATTATTTTTTTTTTATTGAAGGACAACTGATTTGCAATTTTATGCCAATCTCTGTTGTATAGCAAAGTGACTCAGTTATATATTCTTTTTCTTATATTCTTTTCCATTGGTTTACCCTAAGAGATTGGGTGTAGTTCCCTGTGCTATATAGTAGGACCTGTTTATCGATTGTATATGTAATAGTTTGCCATTGTGACTTGACTATAAAAGAATTTAGATGTCCCTGATGATCAATTTGTTTTAAGCAATATTTTTTTCTTATTTTTGTTTTAAGCTTTGGCCAACAGATTCATAAATTAAGTCCTGAGGATACATGGAAAACTTTTTAGAAAAATCACTATTTGCATGTTCCTATGATTCAAGATATTTTAATCTTGTGCAGCCATATAAAAATACCAGAATAAATTAGATCTTAAAGATGAGATTGAGCTATCATCAATAACCTTGATTTCAAATGCTTATGCCATAAAACAGTTTCATGTTGCAATTGCTTGATTAATAATAAAATACTATAAATATGAACTCATAAAACACATGTGTAGTAAAAAAAAAATACTTGATTCATCTGCTTTATATTTTAGGGATCTCCCTAATAGCTCATTTGAAAATAATTTTTCTCGTTTTTAAAAGTTTGAAAAATGTTCAAGTAGACCAATACCATACTAATCCTGCTTCTAAAAGCAGAAATTGCTTACACTGTAACAGCATTTTCACTTTCCTGGAATTCATGTTCTGATTACTCATTGATTACTTTCAGCCTCTCCCATGCTGTTTGAATTATTTCCAACTGAACCTGGATTCTGGATTTTCCCTGGGAAATAACCATTTACTCACTGCTTCTGTTGTTATTCACTAGACTGATGATCAATCACAATAGTTAGCACCAAGCCATGTCTGTACAAGGCGAATGGAAACACATTCTTCATCTTCTGTAAACCACTTCACAGGAGACACGGCCATCTTTCTAACCTTCGCTTTCAGGATGTCTTATAAAGTCAGATTCCTAGATCTGGAGGTTACAAAAAAAACCTTTCAATATAGGAAAAAAGAAGTTGGCTTTCCACTATGAGTCATTCTGAATTTCCTTGTTGTCCCACTAGAAATCAATGAGGACCATAGGTACCCTTAGGAGGAATCTTGGAAGCTTGGGGGTCCCCGTCCTGTCACTGTTTGGGGTTGGGGTTTATTGGCATTTGGTTGGCAAGAGTCAGAAATGCTGGATGCAGAAAAAAACATATTTCTCTAGCTTGTAAAACTTTCAAATCCTTCACCAGAGATTCATGCAGGTGAAAATCTTTTGAAAACTATTTGAACCTAGCATTCAATTTCATTTTACAATTGTAAACAAAGAGCTCTCTTTGTAAAACTTTATTACATGCTGAATGTTCCAAGAATATAGCTAACTCATAACTGAAGGGAAGATTATCTTTTGTCTTATGGAAATTTTACCAACAGTTAATTGCATGTCCAAAAAAATAAAAAATCACAGCATCATGGCAGTACTGCTGGTGGTATTTGGGTGATGACTCAAACACCTGGACCACTTCTCAGTTATGGCTGTCACAGCCACAGCCATTCTGTGCATAGAAGCAAGCATCCCCCTGCTTCCTCATCCCCCTTCATCAATCCCACGGTTTTTACAGGAAGGGGAAGTACAGTGTTAGTATAGTTGGTGGTTATTCAGTCGCTCAGTCATGTCCAATTCTTTTCAACCCCATACACTGTAGCACATTAGGCTTCCCTGTCCTTCACCATCTCCCGAAGTTTGCCCAAACTCATGTCCATTGGGTCAGTGATGCATCCAACCATTTCATCATCTGACCCTGCCCCTCTTTCTCCTCCTGTGTTCTGTATTTCCCAGCATCATATTCATTTCCAATGAGTTGGTTCTTCACATCAGGTGGCCAAAGTATTGGAACTTCAGCATCAGTCCTTCCAATGAATATTCAGGGTTGATTTCATTTAGGATTGACTTGTTTTATATCCTTGCAGTCCAAGGGAACTTCAGGAATCTTCTCCAACACCACAGTTGGAAAGCACCAGTTCTTCAACACTCAGCCTTCTTTATGGTCCAACTCTCACATCCGTACAAGACTACTGGAAAAACCATAGCTTTGACTAGATGGACCTTTATTGGCAAAGTAATGTCTCTGCTTTTAAATACACTGTCTAGGTTTGTCATAGCTTTTCTTCCAAGGAGCAAGCGTCTTTTAATTTCATGGCTGCACTCACCATCTGCAGTGATTTTGGAGTCCAAGAAAATAAAGTCTGTCACTGTTTCCATTGTTTCCCCATCAATAGGCCATGAAGTGATGGGATCTAATGCCATTATCTTAGCTTTTTGAATGTTGAGTTTTAAGCCAGCTTTTTTACTCTCCTCTGTCTCCTTCATCAAGAAGCTCTTTAGTTCCTCTTTGCTTTCTGCCATAAGAGTGGTGTTATCTCCATATCTGAGATTTTGATATTTCTCCCAGCAATCTTGATTCCAGCTTAGGCATCATCCAGCCCAGCGTTTCTTATGATGTACTCTGCATGTAAGTTAAATAAGCAGGGTGACAATATACGACTTTGACACACTCCTTTCCCAATTTTGAACCAGTCTTCTGTTCCATGTCCAGTTCTAACTGTTGCTTCCTGACCTGCATACAGGTTTCTCAGGAGACAGATCAGGTGGTCTGGTATCCCCATCTCTTTAAGAATTTTCCTCAGTTTGCTGTGATCCACATAGTCAAAGGCTTTAGCATATTCAAAGAAGCAGGAGTAATTTTTTTTCTGGAATTCTCTTGCTTTTTCTATGATCCAACAGATGTTGGTACTTTGATCTCTGGTTTCTTTGCTTTCTCTAAATCCAGCTTGTACATCTTGAAGTTCTAAGTTCACATACTGTTGAAGCCTGTCTCGAAAGATTTTGAGCATTTCCTTGCTAGCACGTGAAATGAGTACAATTGTGCAGTAGTTTGAACATTCTTTGGCATTGCCCTTCTTTGAGATTGGAATGAAAGCTGACCTTTTCCAGTCCTGTGGCTACTGCTGACTTTTCCAAACTTTTGGGCATATTGAGTGCAGCACTTTCATAGCATCATCTTTTAGGATTTGAAATAGCTCAGTTGGAATTCCATCACTTCCACCAGCTTTGTTCATAGTGATGCTTCCTAAGGCCCATTTGACTTTACACTCCAAGATGTCTGGTTCTAGGTGAGTGATAACACCATTGTGGTTATCTGATCACTAAGATCTTTTTTGTAAGTTCTTCTGTGTATTCTTGTCACCTGTTCTTAATATTTTCTGGTTCTTTTAGGTCCATACTCTTTCTGTTTTTTATTGTACCTATCTTTGCTCAAAATATTTCCTTGGTATCTCTGATTTTTTGAAGAGATCTCTAGTCTTTACTATTCTATTGCTTTCCTCTATTTCTTTGCATCATATGTATAGTTGCATATTGATTTTTCACTTCAAATACAGAAATACAGAAGATGAAATTAAGCAGACTCTTAAGTTCACTGTACATTACCTTCAATTTGTGCAAGCTAATATTCATTGGAAGGACTGATGCTGAAGCTGAAGCCCCAATACTTCGGCCACCTGATATGAAGAGCTGACTCACTGGAAAAAACCTTGATGCTGGGGAAAATTGAGGGTTGGAGGAGAAAGAGATGACAGAGGATTAGATGGTTGGATGGCATCACCAACTCAATAGACACGAGTCTGGGCAAACTCCAGGAGATAGTGAAGGACCAGGAAGCCCGGAGTGCTGCAGTCCTGGGAGTCGCAGTTACAATCTTCGTAACACATCCCCATGTCTAATATAATCCTTTTGATAGGTTGGCAAAAAGTTTGTTCCTTTTTAAGTGAAATTGGAAGATATATTTCTCATATTCACTAAGAACTTTATTGAACAATGTATTCATTCACTGGCCAAATGAAATTTTCGGCCAACCTAATATTATAAAATGAATGTCTTTCTGTTAGTACATGATTTTTCAAGATAGACATTATTGAAATAGTTGCCAGTATGTTGCACCTGTTACCTCTTTTTCTTATATTTTCATTAAGCATCACTTCTTTAAGTTCCACCCAAGGGGCTATGCATATATCTAAGCATCCAACATGTGAGCCCTACCCTGACTGCCACTTACCTCTTCAGGATGTATATCTGCCACAGCTTAACTTTCCTATCCAAAAGGACACGTGGTTTCTAGTCTCTACCATCAGGAAAGTAGCCAAAGAGCATCCTAGCCCATATTTTCTTATGCATGCGTGAAAATTTTTTAGGATTCCCCGAGGATATACCTAGGGAGATAATTGCTGGAGTTACAGGCTGCATCTATGCACTGGAATCCCCAGTGACTTAGCAGTAAAGACCCACCTGCAATGCAGGAGACACAGCAGAAGCCACGGGTTCTCTCCCTGGGTCAGGAAGATCCCCTGCATAAAGAAACGGCAACCCACCCCAGTATTCTTGCCTGGGAAATCCCACAGACAGCCCAAGAGGTCACAAAAGAGTCAGACACAACTCAGAGGCTAAACAGCAACAATTAGGTGTCCTTCAGGGTCCCACTCACACCCAACCATACATGAGTTGATTGATTAGTGTAAGGCAGGTTTTCAGAAAGGCCATATCAGTTTCTGTTCCCCGCAAGAGAACCTGTGCCTATAATCTCACCCCTGTCACCCATGCCATTGTCCTCTTTTATGCTCTTCTATTTGTTGAGGGAGAAGAGTTAATAATCTTGAAATCACAACTTCATGCATTTCTCAATTCTCTAATTACTAATAACTGGAAACCCTTTCACATGCTTGTTAGGAGTTCCTTTCATAATTCAGATATTAATCTTGTGCCAGTTTTAGACATTACAGTTATTTTCTCTTTTCAGAACAGAAAACTTTAATTTTGAAGTAATCAAATGAATCAATTCCTGCCTCATATTTAATGCTCTAGAAGTTGTTAAAAGGCCGTAGCTTTCCTTAATCACAAAGATGGCATCATTCATTTTTAAATTCATGCCATAGTTTTATCATTAGCATGTAAGTTATGCTGTACACACTCCAGAATCCTTGCCTGGAGAATCCCATGGACAGAGGAGCCCGGTGGCTACAGTCCACGAGGTTGCCAAGAGTCAGACACGGCTGAGTGACTGACATTAACACTGCTGCCCACGGCTCCACGAGGCAGCCCTGGTGCCCCCACCCCTTTGACATCTTTGATTCCTTTGGCTCAACTCTGGTCTGGCATCAACACCACCTTGTAGCACCATAATGGCTTTGTCGGATGTCTGGACGTCTGGCCTGTGATAATAAAGCACTTGTGAAGAGGGGATCTGGGACAAAGCCTAAGAGAGCTGACTCCATGTGAACTGCAGGGAGGAGCTGTTGTGACTGTGTGTCCTTCAGTTCAGTTCAGTCTCTCAGTTGTGTCCAACTCTTTGTGATCCCATGGACTGCAGCACGCCAGGCCTCCCTGTCCATCACTAACTCCCAGAGTTTACTCAAACTCACGTCCATCAAGTCAGTGACACCATCCAACCATCTCATCCTCTGTCATCCCCTTCTCCTCCCACCTTCTATCTTTCTCAGCATCAGGGTCTTTTCGAATGAGTCAGTTTTTCACATCAGATGGCCAAAGTATTAGAGTTTCAGCCTCAGAATCAGTCCTTCCAATGAACACCCAGGACTGGTCTCCCTTAGGATGGACTGGTTGGATCTCCTTGCAGTCCAAGGGACTCTCAAGAGTCTTCTCCAACACCACAGTCTGAAAGCATCAGTTCTTTGGCACTCAGCTTTCTTTATAGTCCAACTCTCACATCCATACTTGACTACTGGAAAAACCATAGCTTTGACTAGACAGACCTTTGTTGGCAAAGTAATGTCTCTGTTTTTAATATGCTATCTAGTTTGATCAAAGCATTTCTTCCAAGGATCAAGCATTTTTAAAATTTCATGGCTGCAGTCACCATCTGCAGTGATTTTGGAAAGTGAAAGAAAGTGAAGTCGCTCAGTTGTGTTCGACTCTTTGCGACCCCAGGGACTGTAGCCTACTAGGCTTCTCCCTCCATGGGATTTTCCAGGCAAGAATATTGGAGTGGGTTGCCATTTCCTTCTCCAGGAGATCTTCCTGACCCAGGGATTGAACCCGGGTCTCCTGCATTGTAGGCAGACGCTTTACCATCTGAGTCACCAGGGAATTCCCCCCCAAAAGCAAGTCCCTCACTGTTGCCATTGTTTCCCCATCTATTTGCCATGAAGTGATAGGACTGGATGCCATGATCTTAGTTTTCTTAATGTTGAGTTTTAAGCCAACTTTGTCACTCTCCTCTTTCACTTTCATCAAGAGGCTCTTTAGTTCTTCTTCACTTTCTGCCATAAAGGTGGTGTCATCTGCATATCTGAGGTTATTGATATTTCACCCAGCAATCTTGATTCCAGCTTGTGCTTCATCTAGCCCAGTATTTTGCATGATGTACTTTGCTTATAAGTTAAATAAGCGAAGTGACAATATATAGCCTCGACATACTCCTTTCCTGATTTGGAACCAGTCTGCTGTTCCATGTCCAGTTCTAACTTGTTTCTTTACCTGCATACAGATTTCTCAGGAGGCAGGTCAGGTGGTCTAGAATTCCCATCTTTTGAAGAATTTTCCACAGTTTGTTGTGTTTCACACAGTCAAAGGCTTTGGTGTAGTCATAGTCAATAAAGCAGAAGTAGATGTTTTCCTAGAACTCTCTTACTTTTTTGATGATCCAGCGGATGTTGGCAATTTGATCTCTGGTTCCTCTGCCTTTCCTAAATCCAGTTTGAACATCTGGAAGTTCATGTTTCATGTACTATTGAAGCCTGGCTTGGAGAATTTTGAGCATTACTTTGCAAGCATGTGAGATGAGTGCAATTGTGTGGTAGTTCGAACATTCTTTGGCATTGCCTTTCTTTGGGATTGGAATGAAAACTGACCTTTTCCAGTCCTGTGGCCACTGCTGATTTTCCAAACTTGCTGGCATATTGAGTGCAGCACTTTCACAATCATCTTTGAGGATTTGAAACAGCTCAGCTGGAATTCCATTACCTCAACTAGCTTTGTTCATAGTGATGCTTCCTAAGGCCCACTTGACTTCGCATTCCAGGATGTCTGGCTGTAGGTGAGTGATCACACCATCATGGTTATCTGGGTCATGAAGATCTTTTTTGTATAGTTCATCTGTGTATTCTTATCACCTCTTCTTAATATCTTCTGCTTCTGTTAGGTCCATACCATTTCTGTCCTTTATTGTGCCCATCTTTGCATGAAATGTTCCCTTGGTATCTCTGATTTTCTTGCAGAGATCTCATCTTTCCCATTCTATTGTTTTCCTATATTTCTTTGCATTGATCGCTCAGGAAGGCTTTCTTGTCTCTCCTTGCTATTTTTTGGAACTCTGCATTCAAATGGGTATATCTTTCCTTTGCCTTTCACTTCTCTTCTTTTCTCAGCTATTTGTAAGCCCTCCTCAGACAACCATTTTGCCTTTTTGCATTTCTTTTTCTTGGGGATGTTCTTGATCATTGCCTCCTGTACAATGTCATAAACCTTGGTCCATAGTTCTTCAGGCACTCTGTCTACCAGATTTAATCCCTTGAATCTATTTCTCACTTCCACTGTATAATCATAAGGGATTTGATTTAGGTCATACCTGAATGGTCTAGTGGTTTTCCCTACTTTCTTCAATTTAAATCCGAATTTAGCAATAAAGAGTTCATGATCTGAGTCACAGACAGCTCTCGATCTTGTTTTTGCTGACTGTATAAAGCTTCTCCATCTTTGGCTGCAAAGAATATAATCAATCTGATTTTGGTGTTGACCATCCTGTGATGTCAATGTGTAGAGTCTTCTCTTGTGTTGTTGGAAGAGGGTGTTTGTTATGACCAGTGCTTTTTCTTGGCAAAACTCTGTTAGCCTTTGACCTGCTTCATTTTGTACTCCAAGGCCAAATTTGCCTGTTACTCCAGATAGCTCTTGCATTCCAGTCCCCTATAATGAAGAGGACATCTTTTTTGCATGTTAATTCTAGACCTGAGTTCTATAAAAACTTGTTCTGGGCTGGTATGGTTCAAGTCCAAATAAGATGCTGGCCCATGGCCAAGGGCACAAGAGAGGTCTCCACAGGTCTGTCTGCGCACCAAATCTCCTCCTGAGACTTGGTGGCTCTGTTATATGAAATACAAAACAGACCATAGGTGATCTTGGTTCCCTGGGGTCACTTCCAGGGAACTGAATCAAAGAATCACTTCAGCTTTCATACCCTCTCTCTCTTGTGACCCTTCTTATCCACTCTATGTTATGTCTTCAACCACCCTCTGAAGCCAGATGCACTTTCCACCTTTCCTTCCTCTCTGCCCAGGGGCTTCTCTGTTTCTGAAACTGGGAGTCCTAGGGCAACCGCTCAACTCTACCCAGGGCTGTCCAAACACAAATCAGAGGAAATTCGTACCCGTAGAGCAGCCCTCAAACATCAGAGGATAGATGATGACTCCTAACTATCCCTTTGTCCTCCCCTTCTGCATGAGCAGGCTCCTCTGAGGTCCCCAGGTGTCTCCAGCAGTGATCTGCTAACCACATGCCCTTAGGCCAACTCTCCGGACTCATTTCACTCTTTCCTGCCTCCACTTCCCCGCATCCATGCCCTTGTCTGAAGCTCTGCTTTTTAGTGTGCACTGGCTAAGACAGAGAGGCCACCCAATACTGACCTTCAAGTCTTGTATTTATATCCTGACTACTGGCTTATTGATGATGGATTCCACGAATCACAGATAATCAAATTCAGTCAACAATTCTACTTAGCATAAGTTACAATCAGCGGCTGCTATGGAGAATCTAACAGTGCAAACAAAGCATCTTCATTCTCATTTTAGTGTAGAAGACAGGCAGTTATGATGGAAAACTACCCTTCTTTTTGTAATTCAGCAAAGATCATGTTCTTTCATTCTGTGCAGCGGTAAGTTTCAGCCGCCTCTGTGTGCAGAAAGAGACTCACACAAGGCTGTTTGGAGGCTAGTTAGATAGAAGAGAGAAACCAAACACTGAACCAAAGTCTACCCTTCAACAGTACCCATCCAGCAGATAAGCAGGTGTGTCCCCAAGGTGGGCATCACTAACAGACCACAGTGCTTTCGTTCACTACAGCTGAAGGGTTTCACTCAGAACCCTCCTTATTTAAGTAAAACAAGCAGCCACTATAGCTGGTCATATTTCATAGCCACAGTAAAATCTATTGGCCTGTAAGAATTCCACATTTTACAGGTAAGAAGATGGGTCCAGGAAAGAAGGACCTTCTTAAAGAAAACTGACAAGTTAACAGCAGAGTTCAGACAAGAGCCCATGGCTACTGATACAGTCTTCTTCCTTCCTTTGTTCATTCATCCACTCATTCACTCACACAGTGCTCTTTCCCCATTCATTTTCCATCCCTCCTGATGCAAAAGCAAAACCCTTCCCCACGGGTTAATTGCTTGAGTGATTAATTCATTTAGTCGTAACTTTAGGGGAAAAAAAAGTCTCAGCAGACAATGAGGCTAGAGGTCGCTTATCACTCCAATTTAAAAGGCACAGGCCGACAGACACGAGCATAATTTCTATTAGACTGTGTGCTTCCTGTGTGCAGGAACTGTCTCTCCAAGGCCATGGTGGTTGCCCCTCCACTCCCTCCTTATCTTTCCCCTCCTAAGTCGACAGCAGCCTCTGAAGAGCTCTGGAAAAACCTTGCAACTCCCTAAAATTGATGCATATAAGTTAGGGTTCAAGTCAGAAAACAAAGCCACTTTGACTACCCAAACAGAGGTGGTTAGTGTAGGAAACTGACTTCACGGGTCATGTTGTTCAGTTGCTAACTTGTGTCTAACTCTTTCTGGCCCCATGGACTGCAGCACACCAGGCTTCCCTGTCCTTCACTATCTCCTAGTGTTTGCCCAAACTCATATCCATTGAGTTGGTGATGCCATCTACCCATCTCATCCTCTGATGCCCCTTCTTCTCCTGTTGTCAATCTCCCCCAGCATCGGGGTCTTTACCAAGGAGTTGGCTCTTCACATCAGGTGGCCAAAGTATTAGAACACCGAGTATGGGAGAGCAGCCAATATGATGCAGTGAGTGAGTGGAGAGGACAAGAAACTACCACCTGGCCTAGGACGGAAGGGTAGAACAAAGGTGTGATTTGCAGGAGCGCGGAGACCAGGGTCATCCAGTGGAAACTTGGATTGTGGAGCACCCCTATGGTGGAAGAGATAACCACCATTGGGACCATGTTGGGAGAGAAAGAGAAAAGGGCCTGGGTTCACCCTTCTTTCCATCTTCCAGTTTCCCACTAGGCTCCCCATTGATCAACTAAGCTGAACCCCAGTTGCTGTAGAGGACGACGAAAGGCAGCCCACAGGGGTCAGCCTCCGAGGAGCTGAGCCGAGCAGCAGAAGAGTAAGCAGTGGATCTGAGTGGAAAAGGCCCAAGACCCATACGAAGCTCATGGTCCCATTCAGCTTTGTCACCTAAGTTTCTGCTCAGGCCGTGGTCAGACTCACCATCAAGAACACAGTTCATGACTTCCTAGAAGGGCCTTTCTTCTTGGAAGAAATGCCAAGCATGTAAGATTCCAGGCTCCGATTTTTTTTAAGTTTGCTAAACAGATGCAAATATGCTATTCTAGACAGTGCTGTAACATCCGAGACACGTGCCTACACAATGGAGTAAAATAAATATTTGTGTAAAGAAGCAGATTTGAGTTTATAATCTTAAAAGGAGATTTTCTCATCGAGTTAAAATATAGGCTAACATATGTTATTAGGAAACAATGTACCTTTATTTAGTTCGGTTCCTCCAAACAAAGTCTGTTTTCTCATGTGCACAACCATTCGGAATCTACCTTTTCAAAGGTAGCCTTGCAAATCGGAATCTCAAAGAGAAGAAGACATTTCAGACAGACATCCGCAGTATCAGTGTAGGTGGTAAAGAAAACAATGCCCCAGAAATGGGAAGCAGCACAGTTGAGAAGACAGGGAAGGTTATACCTTATTATAGAAGCTGAGCCTTGGAAAGCTAGTCACACCAATTGGACGCACATTTTCACATAATTTCCAGGAGACCAAGACAGAGCTGAATTGGAGTGGCAGAAATAGTTGTATAAGACACACACTACAGACATGTATGCATGTGTGTGTGCTTAGTTGCCTTCAACTCTTTGGGACTCCACTGTAGCCCGCCAGGCTCCTCTGTCCATAGGATTTTCCAGGCAAGAGTACTGGAGTGCATTGCCATTGCCTTCTCCAGGAGATCTTTGTGACCCAGAGATTGAACCCGTATCTCTGTATTGGCAGGCGGATTCTTTATCACTGAGCCACCAGGAAGCCCACATATGCATAGAGATATATAAATCATTCGCATTTACAAATATCAAACAGCATTTATTGTCTACCATGTAGATTCTTGAATAGATAAAATGATTCAACTTAATTTTTTTTCTCAAATATGAGATGTAGATACTCATGCAGATGCTAATGTCGGTGGCACTCAGCTAAGAGAGATGAATAGCTTCTTTAATTCTAGCTGTCAATAATTCTAGCACATTTTTATGTGACTCCAAATTCTCTTCTTATCACTATGCATCACTAGTTTATAGGCATATATTAGAAGCCAGTTTAAATAAGGTTTTAGATTCACCCGATCTCTTGGAGTGTAGCTAGAACTTAAGCTAATTATATGCCACAAAGTAGATATGCAACAGTATCAGTTCTCATATTAACAGCTACTGTGGTCATCTGTCAAGAAATGATGAAGCTGAGAAGCCTTTTAGTTGGGCTTCAGAAAGCAGTCTACCTAAGTATTCTTGAGTTCTTCCCTGAACATTTATCAAGACTAAGTATAAAACACTCTGAGAGGTGTAAACACATCCATTACTAGGTTGTGCTTTCAACAACCCTAAAGAGTAAGTACTATTCTCTCTTTTTCACAGAGAAGAGAACAGAGAGGGTGATTGGTTTAAGCTTTCACAAAAGCCCATAGCAGGAGCTTGCAGAGTTAAAACGTGGAGCAGCCATTTGACTGCACGTCTGAGGGTTTTAGCTCTGTCCTGGAAGTTGCGTTTCCAGTTCAGGGCCCTGTGTGCTGAGGCTGCTCCCAGAGGCCAGGTGTTCAATTCCTGGCCTTGCCACTTCTGGATTATGCTTACTGGAGGCTTTTTTTTTTTAAGGAGATTTCACATAATAACCCTATTATTAGTATTATCATCATTATTATCATAATCTTTTCTCTGACATAATTTCCGTAAAATATTTTTACTAAAGAAGAGGAGCACTTGAAAAAAAAAAAAAATGTTAATCCACCCCTACCACACAAACCCCAGATGGCCTTGTGTTAAGTGGGGGAAGACACCGCGATAATAACCACGATTACCATCAATTCCACCCAGCGGCAGATGTGAAAGAGAAAAAGATGCCCGGGATGCTCGCATAGAAGTTCAGAAAATCTTTCTGTCCTCCAAACAGCACAAAAGCGCAATCCATGCTTAAAGACTAGGTTCTGCGCCATCCCATTTTAATCTTCTTGCATATCTATGCCCCAGATGGCCCTGTGTTTAATTGAAGGGGAGCAATTGTCACTTTACTAGCAATTCAGGGGAAATTACAGAAATATGGAAACTGCCCTGTGTGTCTTTATTTAATTTTCTGTCCTCTGCCCAGCAGCATGGATAAAGAGAGGGGTGTATATTTTTAGCCGAGGGTGCCATTTTGACTTTAGAAAGAGAGTGAGTTATGCCAAGATTCTTCTGCCCCAGGTTGGCTGTAGACACAGGAGAATAAAATGAGTCTGCTCCTGGGCTACTGCATGTAAATGCAAATTAGTTATCAGTTCAGTCACTCATTCGTGTCCAACTCTTTACGACCCCATGGATTACAGCAGGCCAGGCCTCCCTGTCCATCACCAACTCCCAGAGCAAATTAGTTATAATATATAGAAATTAGAGATCAGATTTCCTCAGTTGCACTGGCCACATTTTAAGTGCTCAGTAGCCAAACATGGCTCTTGGCTACTGTATTGGATTGCACAGAAATGGGATGTTTCAGTGCTGTTCTAAATGCAATCGTGTGTTCAGTCGCTCAGTCATGTCCGATTCTTAGCCCACGGACTGTAGCCTGCCAGATTCCTCTGTCTGTGAGATTTTACCCAGTAAGAATACTGGAGTGGTTTGTCATTTCCTCCTCTAGGGGATCTTCCTGACCCAGGAATCAAACCTGCGTCTCATGCATCTCCTGCATTGGCAGGCAGATTCTTTACCACTGGAGAGCCCTGCTCTAAATCCTGAGGCTCTCATTTTTTAAATAAAGTCACTGTATTGGCACTTAGGACCATAAAGGTTTTACATGCAAAAGACTTTGGACCACATGGAGCTAACAGCTCCCTTTATATAAGAGAAGAAAAAATGGCAAATTTGCTAATAAGCAAGGCTGCCCCAGAAGGATGCTGTAGGAAAACCATCATGTCATGATGCGAATTCACATCCTATGTATGTGCTTCGTCCCCAGCTGTAGTTTCTAAGGTCCTCAAAGACAAAAGCAACTGGTATCTATTCATCCCAAATGTCTAATTCCGTGTCTAGTACATAGTGAGATCCAAGCAGTGTTTGCTGATTGATTTAATGTTATTAAGAGGAGCACTGTGACCTAATTTATAATCTATTCATCATGGTAATAGGGTTTTAAGAAAACAAGACACTAGCTAGGCTAGCATTAGCAGAGTGTCTGCATTGTCACTTAATAAGCCACTGCCAGGCTAGACATGGTTCCCCAGAGCAGGTATGTGAGCAGGTGCTAGACATGTCCACCTGGGCAGGTGTTGGCAACACTTCTCACAGTCCAGGGAGAGTTCGTTCTGAAGGACAAGGTAAGTGTTCAAAGGACTCAGCGAGAGTAGTGGAAGTCCAGGCAAGCAGTTGGTAATGAGCTTCTGAGATGGCTATGAAAAGAAGACCTGAGGGGGAAGGTCACACTTGGAAGTCCAGTCAACAAAAAGGGCTCTCATTGTTCCTAGAAAGGCAAGTTTCCAGGAGCAAAGCTCCAGTTTCTACTGTTTCTCTTTTTTAAGTTAATTTGTATTGGAGTATAGTTGCTTTACAATGCTGTTAGTCTCTACTGTACACCAAAGGGAACCAGCTATTCATGTACATTTTGGGTTGGCCAAGAAGTTCTTTGGGGTTTTTCCACAACATCTTATAGAAGCACTCAAACAAACCTTTTAGCCAACCCAGTAAGTCCCTGTTTTGGATTTCCTTCCCATGTGGGTCACCGCAGAGCCCTGAGTGGAGTTTCCTGAGCTACACAGTCAATTCTCATTAGTTATCTATTTTATGCGCAGTATCATAGTATCAGTAGTGGACATAGGCCAAGCCCAGTCTCCCAATTCATTCTCCCTCTTTTCCTCCTTGGTGTCCATGGATTTGTTGTCTACCTCTGTGTCTATTTCTTCTACAGTTTCTAGAGAGGAACTTGTCAGATGAAGGCAGGACCCTGACTCAGGAAGAAAGCAGAGAAAGAAGAAGCTTGCTCCAGACAGGAATTCAGGTCCAGAGAGGCAGGCTGAGGATGACTTCCAAAGAGATCTTAGGTCATTCTGTGTCAGGTAGGACCTGCTTGACTTCAGGACTATGAATTTGCAGCTGCGACAGCTGTATCTTCCCCTCTCCCATCTCCCACTGCACCCAGGGCAGGGCAGGGCTAAGGGGCCAGGAGGCAGGAAGACAGAGAGTTAGGGGCCAGTGGGAGGTGGAAGGGCTGGCCTGGGTGGGCACTCAGGCTGGCACAGGGGGGGGTAGTTCTAGTTTAGGGGGCAGATTCATTACCCAAGGGGCATCAATCTTGTGTGTTGGCAGCAAAATCAAACAAGACCAGCCCCCCCCCCCAAAAATAATAAAAGTAAAAAAGTATAGGTCAAAGGCTTTAAATTATTAACCTTGGGAAAAAGCAGGAATTCCTGAGATCTCCTGCCAAGGATGTTAGCATATCTCTTTTGAATTACATGCTGAGGATGGAGGGTCAATCATTCACCATAATATTGTTGGTACTGGTCCTCTGGGAGATGTCATCTGATTTGGGGTGAGCACAGAAACCAGCCTAGGACCTCATGGGCGAGGGAACTCAGGACAGACGGCGGGGTGCGGCGTCTGCAGCAGCCACCCCAGAAGCCAGAGCCTTCTTCTCCTCTCCCCTCTCTGTTTAAAGGAAGCAGTAGTTAAATGTTTAAATTGAGCTTTAAAGCCATTTCCTCAAAGAGTTAACATAATATAAACCATCATAAAAAAATAAGGATCCATTTATACTCAAATTACACAGGAGTCACTTGTCTCTATCAAGGCTCATGAGTATTTGCTCTTAAAAGCTATTTTTTCCTCAGAAACAATAGCGCAGGTGCATGGCCTTCACTGCACAGCAATATTCATCCCAGGAGGCGGGAAGGTGATTTCACACCTGTTTCTTCCCTTTACTTGCTCTTGGCCTGGCTAATTTGCCCAGTGTCAAGATCAGTGTGGCCGGAGCCTGTCAGCAAGAATCCTCGCTTCAAAAAGCAGCATCCTCACTCTGGAAGTTGGTCAGTGTGAAGGGCCCTGCGCCCTGTTCTAGATAACCCTCTTTTTCCATCACATGTAAATGGAACTGAGTGGTAATAGTATTTGAGAAGAGATTATGTGTTTAGTGAAATAGGAGATAGATGAGGAGAGAGAGAGAGAAATAGAAAACAAAGAGAGAAAGAGAGAGGAAAAGTAGTTTTAAGTGGTACTTGGCATAGCCTGGGCTTCCCTGGTAGCTCAGCTGGTAAAGAATCCACCGGTTCCACTCCTGGGTTGGGAAGATCCCCTGAAGAAGGGATAGGCTACCCTCTCCAGTATTCTTGGGCTTCCCTGGTGGCTCAGACAGTAAATAATCTGCCTGCAATCCAGGAAACCTGTGTTCAATCCCTTGGTTTGAAATCCAAGCCAATCCCTGGAGAAGAGAATGGCTACCCACTCCAGTATTCTTGCCTGGAGAATTCCATGGACAGAGGAGCCTAGAGGGCTGGGTCATGGGGTTGCAAAGAGTCGGATACAACTGATCGACTTTCACTTGGCATAAGCTATTAATGGGAGATAGAAATAGAAAGAAGGGACATTATTCTGTGATCTGATTGGCTAGAGGTGATTTCCGAGAAAAGACATGTGCTGTTCACTCCCAGGAGAAAAAGAGAAGAAACCACAGATCTCTGAAAGCCTTCACTTTGCTGTGTGTCCTGGATCAGGAGGGGTGAACTTTTCACATCTCTGCACAGTAGGGTCTGTGTGACAAACCCTGTGTGATTTTGTGTCATAAGAGAGCATGCCCAGTTTACATAAGAGAACACACTTCTGTTATGGGTGACAGCTTCCACCCCATATTTTACTTCAACTTTCCGTTCCTCTCAAATTTACCTCCTAATTTGCTCTGGAGTAGAATGGCCACACAAATTACAAAAAATGCTTGGTTTAACATAATAATTGAAAATAATGAATTATTTTATGTATCTTTATATGTATATTAAAATCATACTCTCCATCCATTATAATTAGTTGACATTATCCTAATATTTATATTTTAAAGTATGATTTGTATAAGTTTAATGGCAGACCTATAAAGCATACAATAACTTGCCAATTTCTTTTCTTTTTTTTATTGAAACATTTTTCCTTTTTATTCTGATGCCAATGCAGGTTACTTAGGAACAGCTCAAGCTGCAAGCTTGTCATTTTCTAAGTAGTTTGAAGGCTCACTAATTCCCTAATCAGACAAAAGGCTGTAATGAAACATTTGATATTTTTGAATAATGTGCACCAAATCATTGAGCATAAACTTATTTTCATATTTTACATTGCTTATTTAAATATTTAGAATATGGTTTTAATTACCATGAAACTTTACTAAACATCCACCTGTCAGTAAAGAAACTGATTATTTATTTTTTTTTAGATTCACATTCTCCTGAAAGGGAAACAGGTGTGAAAACCTGCAGGTATTTATCCACCAACAAAAAATAAAGGATTATCTGTGAAACATGGAGGGAGCATAAACAGAAACCACATGCCATCGGAATGTGATTCCAAGCCCCAAATGGGGGAGGAGGGTCTAGGTGAGCAGAGAAGTGTGCCTTTACCTGGGGCTGTGTAACTTGTCCTCTCTGGGACTTCCCGATCAGGGACTGATGACTTCCTCCCAGGTGAGGTTAAGGTGCCTTTAGATGCTATAGTTCAGTTCAGTTCAGTCGCTCAGTCATGTCCGACCCTTTGCTACCTCATGGACTGCAGCACATCAGGCCTCCCTGTCCATCACCAACTCCCGGAGTTTACCCAAACTCATCCATTGAGTTGATGATGCCATCCAACCGTCTCATCCTCTGTTGTCCCCTTCTCCTCCCGCCTTCCTTCTTTCCCAGCATCAGGGTCTTTTCCAATGAGTCAATTCTTTGCATCAGGTGGCCAAAGTATTGGAGTTTCAGCTTCAGCTACACTGGAAATTATATCCCTGGGGCTTTATAAGAACAGGGATGTGGTGAGAAGTACAGTCAGTTAGAGATAAGTAGAACACCTCTCATAGGTCAGGTACCTCATTAAGCTCTACCTATCAATTTAATCTTCACATGATTATTTATGATAAGATTATTTCCATTTCATAGACGTAAGAATCAAGGTTAAGTAATCTTCCTGAGATACCAATGATTGTTCATGGACTTGGCTCATTTCCTATTCAGCATATGCAGAGTCTGTGTTAATATCTCCTCTATTATTCCTGATATCTGTAAATTTATGTCATTCCTTTTTCTTATTCATTCTTCCTAGAAGTCTGTCAACTTCATTGGCTTGTTCAATTGTACACCAAGGAAACCAGAATTGAAAGAGACACGTGTACCCCAACGTTCATTGCAGCACTGTTTACAGTAGCCAGGACATGGAAGTAACCTAGATGCCCATTGGCAGACGAATGGCTAAGAAAGCTGTGGTACATATACACAATGGAATATTACTCTTCCAGTAAAGAGAATGCATTTGAATCCCTTCTAACGAGGTGGATGAAACTGGAGCCTATTATACAGAGTGAAGTAAGTCAGAAAGAAAAGCACCAATACAGTATACTAACACATATTTGTGGAATTTAGAAAGATGGTAATGATGACCAGACAGCAAAAGAGACACAGATGTAAAGAGCAGACTTTTGAACACTATGGGAGAAGACAAGAGTGGGATGATTTGAGAAAGTAGTGTTGAAATGGTAGAAACAGTGTCAGACTTTATTTTGGGGGGCTCCAAAATCACTGCAGATGGTGACTGCAGCCATGACATTAAAAGACGCTTACTCCTTGGAAGAAAAGTAATGACCAACCTAGATAGTATATTCAAAAGCAGAGACATTACTTTGCCAACTAAGGTCCGTCTAGTCAGTTCAGTTCAGTCACTCAGTCGTGTCCGACTCTTTGCGACCCCATGAATTGCAGCATGCCAGGCCTCTCTGTCCATCACCAACTCCTGGAGTTCACTCAGACTCATGTCCATCAAGTCAGTGATGCCAGCCATCTCATCCTCTGTCGTCCCCTTCTCCTCCTGCCCCCAATCCCTCCCAGCATCAAAGTCTTTTCCAATGAGTCAGCTTTTCACATGAGGTGGCCAGAGTACTGGAGTTTCAGCTTTTCAGTTCAGTTCAGTCACTCAGTCGTGTCTGACTCTTTGCGACCCCATGAATCGCAGCACACCAGGCCTCCCTGTCCATCACCAACTCCCGGAGTTCACTCAGACTCACGTCCATCGTGTCCGTGATGCCATCCAGCCATCTCATCCTGGGTCATCCCCTTCTCCTCCTGCCCTCAATCCCTCCCAGCGTCAAAGTCTTTTCCAACGAGTCAACTCTTCGCATGAGGTGGCCAAAGTACTGGAGTTTCAGCTTGAGCATCATTCCCTCCAAAGAAATCCCAGGATTGATCTCCTTCAGAATGGACTGGTTGGATCTCCTTGCAGTCCAAGGGACTCTCAAGAGTCTTCTCCAACACCACAGTTCAAACGCATGATGCTGGACACGATGGACGTGAGTCTGCTGCGATTCATGGGGTCGCAGAGTCGGACACGACTGAACGACTGAACTGAACTGAGTATTGAAACATGTATATTATCATATATGAAGCAGATCACTGATCCAGGTTTGATGCGTGAGACAGGGTGCTCAGGGCTGATGCACTGGGATGACCCTGGGGGATGGGATGGGGAGGGAGGTGAGGGGGGTTCAGAACGGGGAACACATGTGTGCCCGTGGCTGATTCATGTCGATGTATGGCAAAACCCACTACAATATTGTAAAGTAATTAGCCTCCAATTAAAATAAATAAATTAATTTTTTTAAATGTCTGTCAACTTCATTGGCTTGTTCAAAGAACAATCTTTATATTCTTGATTTTCTCTATTTTTTTGTTTTGAATTTCACTGATTTTTGTTCTTTATTATTTCCTCCCTTCTGCTTGCTTGGTGTCTATTTTTCTCTTTTTATTTCCAGTTTCTTGAGGTCAATGTTTAGATCACGAACTCTGGATGTTCATCTGTCTTTACTGCTTCAGCTTCGGTTCTGGGGCTCCAATGGCCCAGCCACCCATAGCAGCAATATGCCCTAAAATGCCAGAAGATGGACAGGGCCTGAGGAAGTCAAGATAGCACCTAGTTAAACACATCACTCGGTACTTATGGAAGCATATTTTTTAAAAATTCCCCAATGCAAACTGCTGTTAACTTATTAAAGTATGGATTTATATTCATAGCTGAATGGAGAATTAGTTCTTACTGACTATTACCATTTCAATTTCCATTCAAGGACAAATCTGCCTTTTCTGAAACATCATGCCAGTTTCTATAGTCCCTATATGTACTGTGGGTCCATCTTAGACACAGATCCTTCATCATAACGGTTTTCTGAGTAACGAGTCTATAAGCCCCCTGACTCCCCTTCTCCTCAAGGTCTCTCTGAACCAAGGTGGACTTAGAAGTTAATGCTCTAAGCCTCCCCTTGGTGTCTCATTTCTACTCAGGCTGCCCTGCATGTTCTTTACTGCATTTAACTCAAAAGGTCTCAACTTAAAAGACATCATAAACTGAGGGGAGCTGAGAGCTATTTCCATTTGAATCAGAAACAAGCAGAGAGAGAGAGAAAGAGGATTCAGAGATGGGGAATGGGATGTGGGGGTGATGTTATTACTAGACAACAGAGGAGAGGACAGAGTCATGGATAATTTTGGGTGTCAGCAACTCAGGGATCCGGACATTTGGTCAAACATTATTCTGGTTGTGTCTATGAGGGTGATTCTTGATGAGATTAACACTTGAATCAGTAGACTGAGAAAGCAGATAGCCCTGCCCTGTGTGTGTGTGAGTGAAGGGGGCTCATCCGATCAACTGAAGACACAACGGCTGAGAAATAAGGAACTCTACCCGCCTGACTATTGAGCTGGGACATTGGTCTTCTGCCTTCAGACTGGAACTACACCATCAGCTCTCCTCTCTCTCAAGCGTTCAGACTCAGATGGAAATTCTACCTTTGCCTCCACTGGGTCTCAAGCCTTTGGATTTGAACTGGGACTTGCAACATGAATTAGTCTGGGTTAGCTCAGACTTGGACCACTGGGTCTTCTGGGCCTGCAAGTTGCTAACTGCAAATCTTGGGATTTCTTACATTACATTCATAATGTAAGCCAATTCCTATACACTATGAGCTCTCTCTTCATATATAGACAGATAGATGGGGATAGAGGCAATATATATACATAATATGTATATCAGCCAGGGTTCTCCAGAGAAAGAGAGTCAACAAGATTATGTATAATTCTCTTCTCTGGAGTACCCTGGCTAATACAGATAGGAAGTGCTGTAAATTAAAGGTTGTCTCACAGATAAAAATAAAGGGAAATAAACTGAAATCTAGGTTCCCTAAATCCAGGTTCCCTACTCACTACCTATTTCCTAGTCATTTATGCCTTTCTTAACCTTCAAGTTCACCTGAAGGATCATGAGCCATTTCTTTTTGACCCCAAATACACTAAACAATAAATATGGAATGCCATGCCAAAAATTTGGTGGCCTATGTTTTGTGTTTACTCACTAATTATTTAATGCAATAAATATCTACTAAATAGCAGGTAAAATAGGACTACACATAAAATGCCAGCCAGAAATATCAGGGAGAATGAGGATAAAGTGGCAAATAAAAAGAGACATGCCACCTCCCCCGGCCCTATGGAATGCACTGACCTTGGGGGTAGCAGGCATTAAACAGGGAACTCTAGGTCAATGACTCAACTTTAAAAAATAGTGATAAATACAACTCTGCCTTTGCTGCTGTTGTTGTCTCTCAGTTGTGTCCAACTCTTTGCGACCCCATGGACTGCAGCACGCCAGGCTTCCCTGTCTTTCACTATCTTCCAGAGGTTGCTCAAACTCCTGTCCATTGAATTGATGATACCACCCAACCATCTTATGTTCTGTCATCCCCGTTTGGCTGGATGGAAACTCATGATATCGATGAAAATACTTGGAGAAAACAGTGAAATTAAACTGAAGAGTTTTGCCGTTGTTTAACATGAACTATCTTCTGTAAGGTGACTAAGTAGCTTTTGTGTTGAAAAACGTGGTAATTATATCAGTAAATAATATGCAGATTTGTAGGACAGTAAAGCCTATCGTGTAGAAGGAAAATACAAACATGTGTGATACACAAATACCCATGAACACACATGCATATACACAAGTGTCTGTGAAATCTAATGAAATCAGAATAAGGTCTGCAGTTTCTCTCACTTTCCTGGATTTGATATTTTGCTACAGTTATGTCACATGCTCTCACTGGAGAAAGGTGGATGAAGGGTATCAGAGATCTCTCTGTACTATTTTTATAATTATTTCAAAATACATCATATGTCATAATTAGGGCTTCCCAGGTGATTCAGTGGGAAGGAACCTGCCTGCTGATGCAGGAGACTCAGGAGATGTGGGTTCCATCTCTGGGTCAGGAATATCCTCTGGAGAAGGGAATGACAACCCACTCCAGTATTCTTGCCTGGAGAATCCCATGGACAGAGGAGCCTGGTGGGCTGCAGTCCATGGGGCCGCAGAGTCAGACATGAATGAGCGATTCAGTGCAGTCACACATCATAATTATTTTAAAATAGAATGCTAAAAAATAGTATGTGTGCTATAAATGCTACAATCTAAAATAGAATTGTTTCTTTAACTAAAAGACTGGAGAAAATGCCAAAAAACATTACTTTGTTATAATACTGGGGTAATGGTTTTCTTTCCTTGAGTGTTTTATACTCCCTTTTCTGTAATATTTAAATATGATTTCAATGTTATTTACCTAATGTTAAAAGAAAATTTGGGTAAAAACATATTTCCCATAGAAAAGGATATACTTTGAACAGTTTCTTGCTAAATATTAAGATAGAATATAAAAATACTTTTTGTGAAAACCTTTTCAAAAGCTAACCCATTTTGTCAAACTCCTTAAGCGTATCTTCTTTGACATGAAATTTCAAAAAATGACAGAAAACTGTGTTGAAACACCCGACAAATCACCATTTCAGCTTTTAAGCATTATCTCAAAAATCTAGGTCTGGCTTATGGAAATGAAGTCACAGACTTATCCAAACAAGACTCAGTTATAATAACAGTCTTGGGTTATTCCTCAGCTGTGTGGCTTGTGGCACCAGCTGTCAAGGAGAATGTTAGAAGTTCACCATCTTTTTAGCAATTAATGGGATTATTTTATATTTTTGCCTTTAATCAGAGTAATTTTTTATTTTATATATTTATTAAGTATGCATCTCATTAATTTAGTAGCAAAAATCTATAATCACTGATATCATTGGATTTTCCATATCTTTTTCTATCTATAAGTTAATCTCTTTTAGTAACATTTATTACTAGCTATTCTACCACATATTTTATGTACATACTAGTAATCCAAATGAATTATAGTAAAATATCAATTTAGTTTTTACTAAAAGAAAGTGAGTGTTTGTTTCTATCATGACCAGATCCAGGTTTTCCAGGTTTTAACACATCATGTTCTGCTGCTAGAATAAAAGTGCAGCTGAAATGAAGGAGTCTCATTTCCTTATGCACATGTACACCACCAGCTGAAAGACCTAGTAAAACAGTAATAGAAGAATGCATTGGCAATAATAATAGTATCAACAACAACCGTGTCTCATGGACTATTCTAAATGATAGTCCCAGTTTATAAATGAGGGAAGTGAAGTTTAAGAAATTTACCTCTGGGTAATGCAGGTCAAGAATACATATGTTTGCCTTATCTGTCGCAATCTAGCTCTAGACTTTACACATCTCATAATGCTCTTGAGTCAATGGACATGAGTTTGAGCAAACTCCAGGAGATAGGGAGGGACAGGGAAGCCTGGCGTGCCGTAATCAGTGGTGTTGCAAAAAGTTAGAAACAACCAAGCAGCTGAACAACACAGACATGGAGCACAGCTCCTGGTACTACACAGTAGGTTTTCATTAGTTATCTATTTTATGTCTGTTGTTTAGTCGCTAAGTTGAGTCTGACTCCTTGCAGCCCCATGGAGTACAGCCCGCCAGGCTCCTCCATCCATGGAGTTTCCCAGGCAAGAATACCAGAGTGAATTGCCATTTCCTTCTCCACGGGATCTTCCCCACCCAGGGATCAAACTTGCATCTCCTGCGTTGGCAGACAGATTCTTAGCCGCTGAGCCGCCCAGAAAGCCCGTGATCATGATCCACCATCACACATTTCTATGAAGGAATGCCCAAGGGGTTTATGGAGCTCCGTGAAAAGGGCTGTCAACAAGATGGGAAGAGCACAGCCCGAGACTTCCTACAAGAGGTGCCTTTTGGTCAAGATTTTTAAGACACGAATGAAAGTAGCCACGTAAGATAAGGTGGGTGTAGATTCGTGCATATGGGGAAAGTCAGTGCTGGTGGAGAAAGCAACCTAATGAGCCTGTGAGCAGAATCAAACATATGCACCTGTGTGTAAATGCCTGCATGTGTGTGCATATATGTAACATGCATGCACAATGTGTAGTCCAGCATCACCATGCCTGCTGCTTAGTGCTCCCTCGATTCGACTTTGTATCTCCCTGTTTTTATCCCCACACCTCCCCCAGTCTCCAATGATGCTTCACACACTCTGGTTTTGGAACTTAGCATCTGCTCAGTGAAGGAGCTTTTGTTCCCTTCCTGCAAACACTCTAAGCACACCCCTGATCTCTAAATTAAAGAAGCAAAATAGTATGGGTTCTTTATGTAAGTCATTTGGATGCTGATTCCCAGGAGAAAATTTTATCTAAACTATCCATAAACATTTCCCCTTTCAGTGGAACTTCATGCCCATCCCCTTACCCTCACTGCAGATGTACACAAAGCAGAACCCAAGATGGTTTGGGATTTCTGAGTACTGTTTTGTCTGCTCATCCCTACCCACCCCCAACCCTTGGGGTGGTAGTCAGTATAAGATGCCACCACAATGACAAATTAATGTTTTTACAGCAAATAAAGTAATTTGGTAGATCAGTCAACTGCACAGCACTTTGCAAAATGTCCTCCTCTGTGTGCTTGGGATGCCAGATCTTTTAGGAATCAGTGTAAAATTTATGAGGCAAAATTGCCCCAGTTGACTTGACAAATGGCCACCATTTTACTTGGGAAAATATTGGGCTTGCAGTGCTCCACTGACAGCAGACCGTGGTCCAGAAAGACACAGTGCTCTACTGCTCCGGGTCAGCCTCACACAAGCACTCTCAGCAAAATGAATACAACTGAAGAAGGAACATGAAAGAAAAGTGAGAACCACCACTTTCTAAGAGCAGGAGCTCTACGAATCCAAAACAGAGATAAAAACCCTAATTAAATGCCAAATCAAACCAGCTCATTTTTTTAAGGAGAGATTTTTCAGCCTTTCAGTAATTTACTTATTCTTAGAAACAAAAGAAAGGGACTGGCAGAGTGTGGGAGCCTGCAGACAAACAGCCCCAAACTTCCATCTTCTATTTAGCAAAGTTAAGTAGGAAAAGCATTTTTTTCATTCAGCTAATAACTAGGTATTGTCTTCTTAAACTCCTGGGGACTGCAAAGGAAACAACACACTCAGTGCTTTCTTGTGGCTTCCTCATCTGGATCCCTCTCCAGACCCATCAGATTCTTGTCCAAACACCCACCGGCAGCTGTCACCCTCCAGATTTGCAGAGATGAGCTCAGGGTCTGTGCCACCAGCGCAAGTTGGAAGAAGGCTCGTTTCCATGGATGAAGGCAGGAAGATGACAGGTTTCTTTTGTTGATCTTCTGTGTTTTGTTTTTCTAGGGCAAGACAACTCACTCGGTGGACATAACAGCCAATCTGGCCTCCACAAAGCCCGTCCAGATGGCTCGTAGTAGCTGAGAGGGGCTGCCACCAGCAAACTCAGTCCAACTCTTTCATTACAGTCCACCTTCTCCCGATGGCCTGCAAGCCACATGGTCTCATCTAGGAAACTCTGCTGTTTTTGAAAATCATGGGATTTTAAAAATTTTAACACACATCTATATTACTGTTCATTTTTTAAAATTATGCACCATTTGGAAAGATGCTAAGTTAAAGACAGTGAAACGGTGTCTTTTTCTGATGTCTTCCAGAAGCAAAGTGCTCATGAATCTTAAGGCAAATATATTAATAGCATTAACATTAGTTGGTTAGTTATTTAGTTCAGTCGCTCAGTCGTGTCCAACTCTTTGCGACCCCATGAATCACAGCACACAAGTCCTCCCTGCCCATCCCCAACTCCCGGAGTTCACTCAGACTCACACCCATCGAGTCAGTAATGCCATCCAGCCATCTCATTCTCTGTTGGCCCCTTCTCTTTCTGCCCCCAGACCCTCCCAGCATCAGAGTCTTTTCCAATGAGTCAACTCTTCGCATGAGGTGGCCGAAGTACTGGAGTTTCAGCTTTAGCATTGTTCCTTCCAAAGAACACCCAGGGCTGATCTCCTTCAGAATGGACTGGTTGGCTCTCCTTGCAGTCCAAGGGACTCTAAAGAGTCTTCTCCAACACCACAGTTCTAAAGCATCAATTCTTCAGTGCTCAGCTTTCTTCACAGTCCAATTCTCACATCCATACATGACCACAGGAAAAACCATAGCCTTGACTAGACGGACCTTTGTTGGCAAAGTAATGTCTCTGCTTTTCAACATGCTATCTAGGTTGGTCATAATTTTTCTTCCAAGGAGTAAGCATCTTTTAATTTCATGGCTGCAGTCATCATCTGTAGTGATTTTGGAGCCCAAAAACATAAAGTCTGACACTGTTTCCCTATCTATTTCCCATGAAGTGATGGGGCTGGATGCCACGATCTTCGTTTTCTGAATGTTGAGCTTTAAGCCAACTTTTTCACTCTCCTCTTTCACTTTCATCAAGAGTGCCATAAGAGTGGTGTCATCTGCATATCTGAGGTTACTGATATTTCTCCCTGCAATCTTGATTCCAGCTTGTGCTTCTTCCAGCCCAGCGTTTCTCATGATGTACTCTGCATAGAAGTTAAATAAGCAGGGTGACAATATACAGCCTTGACGTACTCCTTTTCCTATTTGGAACCAGTCTGTTGTTCCATGTCCAGTCCTAACTGTTGCTTCCTGACCTGCATACAGATTTCTCAAGAGGCAGGTCAGGTGGTCTGGTATTCCCATCTCTTTCAGAATTTTCCACAGTTTATTGTGATCCACACAGTCAAAGGCTTTGGCATAGTCAATAAAGCAGAAATAGATGTTTTCCTGGAACTCTCTTGCTTTTACCATGATCCAGCGGATGTTGGCAATTTGATCTCTGGTTCCTCTGCCTTTTCTAAAACCAGCTTGAACATCTGGAAGTTCACAGCTCACGTATTGCTGAAGCCTGGCTTGGAGAACTTTACTAGCATATGAGATGAGTGCAATTGGGTAGTAGTTTGAGCATTCTTTGGCATTGCCTTTCTTTGGGATTGGAATGAAAAGTGACCTTTTCCAGTCCTGTGGCCACTGCTGAGTTTTCCAAATTTGCTGGCATATTGAGTGCAGCACTTTCACAGCATCATCTTTCAGGATTTGAAATAGCTCAACTGGAATTCCATCACCTCCACTAGCTTTGTTCTAGTGATGCTTTCTAAGGCCCACTTGACTTCACATTCCAGGATGTCTGGCTCTAGGTGAGTGATCACACCATTGTGATTATCTGGGTCGTGAAGATCTCTCTTGTGTAGTTCTTCTGTGTATTCTTGCCATCTCTTCTTAATATCTTCTGCTTCTGTTAGGTCCATAACATTAATATTAGTAGATTAATTAATACAGGCACTAATTTATATAGAGTTAATCCTACCTCTGATTTAGCATCATTGGTTTGATCTTAGACCAGTTCTCTTCACTGCTTCTCACTCATCTCTAAGGCTAAGTAGTCTCGGGTCCCTTCTAGCTTTGAAAGAAAATGATTAGTTTAATTAAGTTTGATTCAGTTTAACTCATCAGATTTTGAATGTGTATGTACACAGTGTCAGAAACTGACTGGTATATGTCCCCTGTTCTCTGAGAGTCAAAAGAGTACTTTAGTTATTTAATCTTATTGTTTTTAGCTTGATTCTGTAGAGATTCAGAATAGGCCTCCCCAGGATGTGCCTCCTTAGCATGTGGACTCTTTTGAACTAATGGCAACTGACCCCGTGGGGTTGAAACTACTGCTCCTCCTTCAACTACCTGGAAGAATTCAAATTGGGAATTTTTCTCAGATAAAAAAAATAGTTATTACCATAATTCTTAAGCTAAATTTCATCTAAGTGGCCCCACCTGTATGGCAGAGCATACGTCCAACTACCTGTCATCTGTTCTCGTCATCCTGCGAATGACCTCCCTGACCTTGGCAGCCCCAGGCTCATCCCATTCCTGAGCTCAGGATGACTGACGTATGTGGCCCATTTCCTCTGTCTCCGTACCTCTCATGTGTGTCGGAGTCTTGAACGTATGAAAATAAATTCAAGGTTCTTCTTCTGTTGATCTCTTTCATGTCAATTTGGTATTAGACCGACTGAAGGGGAGAGGAAACTTTTCTTCATCCACTAGTGATAAGCTCAGTTTGTAAAGAGATCATGTCAAAGAAGGGGACCTGAAATAGCATAGATATTCTGAAGCACTCACACTTTGAGAAATGACTAGAACACGATACAGTACCAACTAAATCCAAAGTTTTACACCGCATCACCGATGGAGACAAAATTCTGGAGTCCTGGAAAGACACATTGGAGTAAAAGTGGGACCAGGATGAGCAAGAGGAGCCTGGGTGTTTGCCTTTATTGTCAGAAGTTCACGTATACAGTCGCACTGTCTATTATTCCTCAATAAAGTTGGGGGAGAAAGTGTGTTTGGGTACTAATCCACTAGAAACAGCTTCTCAATAATGGCCGGTGGCTGCCTCTTTGAGAATCAGAGAACTTTTCAAACTCCCAACAACCAGGTCACACCCTGAACCAGGAAATCAGAATCTCTGGGGGACGTGATCCAGGCATCAGTAACAAGTTAGTTCTTCACAGGATTCAAATACACGGCCAAGCTTGAGGACACCTGGGTTAAAGAGATTTACACCTTAGAGAAAAACGAATATCATATAATATTTCTTATACGCTGGCTCTAGAAAAATGGTGCAGATGAACTTATTTGCAAGGCAGAAATAGAGATACAGGTATAGAGAAGAAACTTATGGATACCAAGGAAGGGAGGGAGTGGGGTGAACTGGGAGACTGGGGTTGATGTGTGTCCATCGCTATGTACAAAATAGGTAGCTACTGAGAACCTACTGTGTAGCAGTAGGAAACTACTCAGCGCTCTGTGGGGATCCAAATGGAAGGAAATCTACAAAAGAAAAGACACATGCATACATATAACCGATTCATTGTGCTGTACAGCAGATACCATCGTAAAGGAAATACACTTCAGTAAAAAATGTGAAGAAAACAGTAAATTTACAAAAAGTATATATAAGCCTCATCCTAATACTTCAACACACATTATTGTTCAGTTTCTCTCTCTGCTATTACTCTTATCATCTGAAGTGTGTACACCACATAATGGCTACATTGCTTGGTTTTGAAGTTTATATAACAGAGTATTTGCTTGAAGTTGTAAAGATAACCAAAGCTCTTTTTGTTTCCAGTGTAAGATGAAAGGAGAAAATATCTGGATCAAAACAAAAATAAAACAACAATACAAAATAAATAATGCAGGTGGTATGACCTTTGTTAAGAGTCTACATTTCTGACAGTAATACAAATTCTTATTTTTTGGCTTGTTTCACCATTTTTCCTACCAAACTCTTTAAGGCAGTGGTGGCTTTAAGTTAACTCTACAGGAAGGTGTCTCTGATTCCTTTCCTTTTAGGCTGTGTCAAAGTACCTTCAATAAAGAAGATCTAAAGCTAAGAGCTGAAAACCTAATTAAAATAATGGCATGGTTGCAGATATTACATGTGGACAGATTTTAACGCCTTCATCTTTTTTTTTTTTTTCCGATACAATTGATTCTAAGCATGTTAGACATCTCTTTGCAGCATTATGCAGTTTTTATAAGAAAGAAAAGTTTCAAAAGGGGGAGCTAGTTAGCTAATTGATTACAGATTGTTACTGAAATTTTGCAGGAAGAAAAGACTTTCAGAGCGTTAAGGAAAACCCTAAGCAGGCAGGGTTCCTCAGTCTCATTTCTGCCCCTGCCTTCCCTATAAAGCAGGCTGATGGCTGAAGCTCTCCCACAAACCCAGCATGGTAGCTGACAAGCAAAAAGCAAACAGGCTCTTAAACTATGTGCTTCAGAGAAGTGGGGCTATGAAAACTGAAAGAGCTGCCCATGCTTTCCAAGTCCCACAACTCAGAATAGCTGAGGCTACAAGCATGCAGGCAAGGTCTGAGGTTGTAGCCTTTGGACCTGGTTTAAGCAAAGCCATCAGTAATTTGACAATATCAATGGCGAAACCAGACTTCTTACCTCTCCCTGAGGTGCATCTTGGGTCTCCTAATGTGAGCTAACTCAGAAGATACATTCCTGAGCTCGCAGCCGCTAGACTCATTTGTGCAAAGAGGAAAGTATGGCCAAGTGATTTTATTACTTTTTCTTTTCTCCATTCATTTCCCTCTCCCAAACCATTCCTTAAACCACCTTACAGACTCACTTCCTCCCTCTTCTGACTACAATTTTGGGGGGAGGAAACCAAGATCTGACAGAGTCGCTTTTGTGGTTTTTCTGTTCATTTTGTCATTTTCTCACTTGTTTAGAAAATAAATTTCCACCCACGCTGACACCTGCACAAGGGGCCCCACCCTGAGACTCAGCAGGAGGCCAGAGCCAGCCTCTGAGCAAACATCCCTGAGAGGGAAGAACAGCCTGAATGTGTGAGAGTGTGTGTCAGTGAGAGAGTGTGCAGGACAGAGAGTGACATGTGAGTGGTGTAGACTAATAACTTGTGTTCAGACATCTAGATCAAGATGCGTGCTCAGTTGCTGAGTCACGTCTGACTCTTTGCTACCCCACGGACTGTAGCCCGCCAGGCTTCTCTGCCCAAGGAATTTTTCAGGCAAGGATACTGGAGAGGGTTGCCATTTCCTCCTCCAGGGGATCTTCTGAACCCAGGGATCGAATCTCCTGCATTGGCAGGAGGATTCCTTACCACTAGTGCCACCTGGGGAACCCCTAGATCAAGATAGATGCCCCCAATATATTCAACATGCATCAACAGGAACCACACTGTGAACTGCGGGAGATGTGCTCGCATTTATGTGTATAAATGCATATAGCTCCTTGTGGACTACCAGAGAATTTACATAGTTTGATTTGACCTCGAGAAGAAAATAAAACAAAGCCTATATTTTGCTTCCTATGGACCCTCTTCTACTAGCCTGCTTTCCAACTAAGCTGGTAAAATGGGGCATGATGGTTTATGTTTGTATCCTGGCTTGGAAGAGTCAAAAGCTGAGATGTAGAATTTGAATGAGTCAAATCTGCAGCCAGGCTGCATCACTTCCTAACCATGGTGCCCTTGGGCACACTCCTTAACCTCTCCATGGCTCAGTTTCCTCCTCTCTGAAACAAGGGGAAAATCTGTCTCTTGGAGATGTTTGTGTACATTGAGGTACTCTGTGTAAATGGTAGCTATTACTATGTGCATGTGAGTGTGCCCTGTATAATAAAACAGTATTCGTTACACACTTGCAAGAACCCATCATCTTGGGCTTTCTAAGTCACCTGGACTGCTGCCCCTTGCAGTTCTCTGAGTCCTTTTCTAACACTGTTACACCAAGGAGCGGGTTAACGCAGGCAGGTTGTACAGGGTAAGGGAGAACACGTGGGCACGGCCATGAACACTGAGCAGCTCTGATTCTTGGGTTCTCACCCAAGATTCACTGCAAAATATGGATGAGCACCTTTTATAAGTCATAAGCTAGAGAATGGTGTGCTTGTGGGTGAGAAATGAGGAGAAAGGTAGTAAAGGCAAGTTGAGCTCCAAGCTCAGGAGCACACACATGGTGGTTTGGAGCGAGTGGGAGGCACCTGTTACCTGTTACCTGGCTGAGTTGCTACCATCATGTGTTCAGACTCAGACCAGACTCACCACAGCTCTCAACACAGATTTAAAGTCAAAGAGACCTAAGATAAAGCACTTACTGAGCCCGATTTTTTATAAAATGACAGTCAACTTAAGCATGTTTTCTAAGGGAAGTGATAAAAATTAAGTTGAGGAGATAAACCGTCTACCACCGTGCCTGCCACAACTTGATGCTCAGTAATTATTAGCTTCCTTCTTACCCTCCATTCTTCTTACCCACTTCCTTCTCTGTTTCCCTCTCCTCTATCTTCTTGTATCCCCTGGACAATCTTAAGTCAAAGACCTGGAGGAATAACCCTAATTGTGCTTCCTGTGCTGAGTCTGAGTATTCCAGCTGTCACAGGGGAAGTGGCTGGGTCATTTAAGCTCATGCAGAATGTGTGTGTGTGTGTGTGTGTGTGTGTGTGTGTGTGTATGTGTGTGTTTGTGCACACGCACATGCATGCACGTGGGGGGGCAGTTTATGGACTTTATCATGCACCACCCAGGTGGCCCCAGTGCCAGCTATCCCTGGGGTTGGGGAGGTTGGCAAACAGCCTTTTAGAGGTCACCTTGGCTACGGAGAGCTGGCCCAAGGTCATGCCTACTCTGGGGAGGTCTACATGCATGACTGGTCCACAGGAGTTGGGGATGGGCACAAATGATAACCTCTAGCCACCTGAGGCCCACTCAGAGGCTCTTCCGTAGGCCCACAGTAGTGTGCAAGCTTTCCCCTAAATTTGCTGAGGCGGTCTTGAGCATCCCTGAAGCTGGGTTCTCCTGCCTTCCGCATCCTTCCTCTCCCTTCTGCAGATGTGGATACCAAGACATTCCTCAATAAGCTCCCTTCATGCTAAACTGTCATCTTAGAGTTTGGTTCCCTAGCACCCAGCCTGCAACAGGGCATCACAGGGACTCAGCCCCTCTGGACCTACTAATTCTTAAGATTGCATCATTATAATGAGAGAAATGTATGCAGAGATTGAGAGCCTAGCTGGAGAATTCTGAATGCATTCTGTGGAGACAGACGGCTACACAAAGAATTTCTTCCAGAAAAAGTCCCGGTGCGATATGAGGCTGAGAGAGAACTTTGAAGCTGTCCTGTGGGGTAGCTGTCACAGGTGCCTAGGAGAATGATGAGCTTTGGTGAAAGACTCATTCTTGCCAGTGATGACTGACTCAAGACAGTAGATGACGGTGAGGACTTCTGGAGGACAAGGATGCAAAGATAAGCATGATGAAAGTGATGGTGAAACTCCAAAATGGATCTTTACAAACAAGAGTGGGTCGAAGTCTATGTTGACGATGGACTTTAAAAATGAGTAGTCACCTACTCATTGGCTGAGTAGTTGAGTAGTCACCTGGGTAATGTCTCTATCACTTGACTGTGAAAGTGAGGTCCTGGGAGACTGGGTTCTATGCTTAAAACTAAAAAGTTGTGCAACTTTATTCTTTGTCTGGTAGAGACATGGGGCTATAGGGATACAATGATTTTTCAGGTTTCTGATTGCAACCTAATTTGCAGAATGAAGATAATCGTTGCATTTTTCAAACTCTCTCCATGTACCAGTCAGTGTGATATGTGAGGCACTACTGATCACAATCTAAGTAGGAAGTAGCTGATGCTGTCCCCATTGTACAGATGAGAAGACTGAGGCTTAGAGAAATTGTGTGACTCATCTGAAGGCCCATAGTGAGAAAATAGTGGCACTGTAACATCTGACCTGTCTATTTGGGTCTTACTGTCTTAACTTTCATGGTCCAACAACTCTCAATCATAAGAGCACCCACTACACAGGGTGCTGCTGTAGAAGATACATGAGGATGCAGCAGGGCTTGCCACAAAGAAAGGGCCCAGAAAAGGATAGATACTGGCTTTTGTTTTGGGGGAAACTTCATTAGAGAATACTGTTTAGCCAATTTGAATGGCCTGGCTTATAGTATGATTTTGAAAAATGGGTGGTGCCCTAGTGGCTTAAATCTAGCAAACTGTAAATTGGGAGAGAGAGACAAAACTCTTGGGGTCTGCAAAGTAGAATTGTTTGAAGTCTAAATCATGGCAGAACCACAGGTTGCTCCCATTTCAACGTGAACAAGAGGGGCTCATATGTGAGTGTGCTTCCTTCTGGAGGGAAGAGGCATCTAGCTGTCCCCGGAGCTGAGCCCTCACTGGTCACAAACCAGGAAGGCAAGAAGATGCTGCTGAATTAGAAGCACATGTTACATCACTCCATGGCCCTGCCAGGGGTACAGACTCAAGATGTATAAATACACCCAGGTATCCTCTTCTAATATCTATCCAGTGAACTAAAATGAAATTAAGAAAGGAGTGATCATCACATGTTAAATTTACTCCAAAATATACACCTTATCCCTAGAGAAGGAAATGGCAGCCCACTCCAGTATTCTTGCCTGGAATATCCCAAGGGCAGAGGAGCCTGGTGGACTACAGTCCATGAGGTCGCAAAGAGTGAGACACGACTTAGCCACTGAACAACAACAGCAAAAGGCAAATTTGCCAGAATGGAGTGAGGAGCGATGCACAACCTCCTTCCGCAGAGACCAGGTGAAGACGGGCGTGCAGGAGGCTTCAGAGAGCTTCCTTCCAACTCAGAACCTGCAGGGGAAGAGCAAGTACTGATGGTGACGCCATGTGGACTCAGCTGCTGGGGCCACTGTGCAGACTCATGTTCCTGGGGTCGGTTAAACATATTTGAAGGAGAGAAGAACAGCAATCAGCTTTTTCTTAGGGAGAACCTGGAAAGAAGCAGTTCCCACCCGGGTGTTCTATGAAGCTATATGGTGATTGAATTTTGTATCTCTGATAATGGACTTCAGCTTTGCACCCAGATGGAAGGAAACAAGCTCCTGTTAGATGGTTATGCCAATTGTGTCCTAAATGTCCCTCATGACTTGAAAGCAACTAGAGCCTCCTCTGTGCCCTTGTACTTGGGAGCTGAGTCACAGCCACTACGGGGCAGGGTTTTAACTCTCCCACTTCCTGCTGGTCTCCGTGCTCAGGGTCAGGCTGTGGCTTACCCAGGAGCATGTCTGCCTCATGCTTTCCCTTCATCTGCTGATTTTGTCAGCTCTGTTTGTGATGTAAGGAAGAAAGGATGGCTTTTTGAAATGATGCTTCTTTAGGAGACATACATGGTGTTTGACAACAGGAATAAAGGATCTGATGATAAACAAGTTAAATCAGCTGTAGACATCTGTTTCTTGGTTCTTTGGGGATTTTCTTCCTTCTTTATTTTTTTCATATAAAGCTCCAACTTTGTTAATGATGAAACATAGTGCACCCCACTCCAGTACTCTTGCCTAGAAAATCCCATGAACGGAAGAGCCTAGTAAGCTGCAGTCCATGGGGTCGCTAAGAGTCGGACACGACTGAGCGACTTCACTTTCACTTTTCACTTTCATGCATTGGAGAAGGAAATGGCAACCCACTCCAGTGTTCTTGCCTGGAGAATCCCAGGGATTGGGGAGCCTGGTGGGCTGCCGTCTACGGGTTCGCACAGAGTCGAACACGACTGAAGCGACTTAGCAGCATAGTATACTTAAGGGGAATTTTCTATCTTAATTCAACAAACTTTGGTAAGTGCCTTCTGTGTGCCTGCCGGCCATGGGATTAGTCTCCCATTAACCATCAGTTGGATGGATTGTCTCTTCTCAAGTAAACTACAAGGTAGGAAGTTGCTGTGTTAGCTGTGATACAGTGCAAAAGTGCTCTTAAAGAGGTTATGAACCTGGGACAATTTTAACACGTAAGACGGAAGGATTGGTTCTATGTGTGCAAGTCAGGGAAGGAACACAAGCAGGAGTATATTGAGTTAAGTTTCCAGGGATGAGAAGTTGCCTCTTTTCAAATGATAACTTGTGTGTCTATGGACAAACAGTCTGGCCATGACAGAGTGACTCAGCGCGATGTGTGCATAGATGGGAGAAGGCACACGGAGATGAAGCTGTCGAAAGATAACTTGTGAATCCGTGCACACAGTGTGACCATGAAAGGGTGATTCAGCATGATGTGTGTACGAAAGGTGCAAGAAGACACAGAGAGATGCAACTGAGAAGGTGCCGGAGAACAGACCACGGGGCATCTTGAGTACCATTTGAATGGATGTAGGCATCATTTGTAGATAAAGGAGAGCCAGTTAAAGGTTTTAATGGAGACGATTGTGATCATACTGCTGATAAAGCAAACAGCAAATGTATCATATGAGCACCAGAGGTGTTTTCTTCAATTTAAACTCATTAACAAAAAAAAAGTCAACTCACTATCTCAGTGTCTCAGAGTTAGATCACAGGATATAGAAAAAAATCAATAAAACCCATTGTCTCAGGAGCCTTCCTTTCCAAATCTTGAGAGAGTGGCTAAGGGAAGAGGGGATAGGTTTCCCAGGGACTTGTTGAGTTGGCACCAAACTCATCACCGATTTTTGTGAACAGTCATAAGGAGAATCATCTGGTTTCTTGGTGAGAACAACCGCTTCCCGCTCATGGCACAGGTATCCTGAGTGACAGCCTCCCAACTGTGCCTGTGCTGCAGCCAAGCCCCCCAGGCTGCAGGCACTTCCTTAGTTCCAGGTGGCCTCTCCCAAAACCTGGGTGGTGTCACCTTAACTTCGACTCGGTTCCCACTTCCCAGAGACAGAAGAACCTATGCAGCCTGTGGTTGGTGAAATCAAACCCACAAGCAGACCTCCTCCAGGAACAGGTCACCAACCTGGAATTCCAGGTGCCCGGTGTTTCCACAGCATAACACAGCAAACATTCTCAGGGTGTTAAGTTCTAAGGGGTCAATGACTGCTTGGAACAGCCGCTGTGACTCAGCCTGTGTCTGTGTCTCACCACTCTCCTAGCCAGGATGGCTGTGACCTCCACGAGCTTACTATTAAGTCTAGAACGGTATCAACGTTTACCTAGCTAACTTTCTGTTTTGTCTAGTTAACTTTTAGCCTAAATATCATGAATACACATTTTTCAATCAGTTGTGGATTCTGAAAAACATTAAGAATGTTAATGTCACCCTATTTATTTTCTCTCTGTGTCACTTCCCCAATTCTGGAACTCAGACCAATTTTTAAAAAGTTTAAAATGCAAGAGGACTTTCTGTTTGTTTGTTTTGATCTATAAAGAGCTCAGAGTTCAAAATTATTCTAACCTGTGTACAATTCACTTTGTACTTTTTGTTTGTTTTGATCTATAAAGGGCTCAAATTTCAAAATTACTCTAACGTGTACACAATTCATTATGTACATTTCTTCATCTGTCTGTCTGTTTGGAAAAGACATGGTTTGCTTATACAGAAACATCAGAGCTGGGTCACCTCAGTCTTTCGTCCAGGTGCTAACTAAAATGGCAATAAGAGAAGATGGAAAATGATCTGGTGGCAGTGAAAACAAGGCATTTTCAGATAAGAACATCAATATGACTCTATGTTGATGAGCACTGTGGACTTGGAGATGAGATTTCTTCACTTCAAGCTGCAGCACTGGGCCTCTCTGGTAGTCCAGTTTACAAAGAACCTGTCTGCAATGCAGGAGACTTGGGTTCGATTCCTGGATTGGGGAGATACCTTGGAGAAGGGAATGGCTATCCACTCCAGTATTCTTGCCTGGAGAATCCCATGGACAGAGGAGCCTGGTGGGCTACAGACCACGGGGCCGCAAAGAGTCAGACAAGACTGAGCAACTTACTTTCACTTTCTTTCACAGCTGCAGCACTAGGTCCCTACCACGGAGCCAGAATGGTCTGAGCATCTTCTGTGCGTCAAATACTTTTCACAAGGCGAACATCTCATTTAGTGTAGCTGCCCTAAAAATCTGCAGCGTGAGCATTTCTCTCCCTCTTTTAAAGAAAAGCAGAGGCTCAGAGAGTAAGGAACCTTCCCGACATTGCATTTGTGAGCTAGGATTTGGACCTATATCCATCTGGCCCCAGAAGTCATAATTTTCTACTTGCCTTTTTTTCTTGCAGCCTTAGAGATAGCACTCCACATTTCAGGCAGACATTTGGTTCTGATGACTCAGGGAAGTCAGTCAGACTAATGGAGATAATTGCAACAACAATGACCACTAAAGCAAACATAACCAAGAAAGAACGATTCTGTTTAATACCTAAACTCCCCAAACACTCTCCCTTTCTTAGCAGAGAGGTCAAGACACATGCAATATGTTTTTGCTGCTGTGAAACTCCCATAGAATGGGGACAACTGATATCCACATAAATGACTCAGTTCAATTCATTTAGTCATTTGTTCATTCATCCATCCATGCCCTCACTGATTTTTATGCCTGGAGTTGTAGTAGGAAGTAAAAGGCATTGGACAAGTCTGACCCCACAGAGCTTGCAGAGTGGTAGAGGAGATATATATATATATATATATATATATATATATATAGACGCTTTGCGACCCCATGGACTGTGTATAGTCTATGGAATTCTCCAGGTCAGAATACTGGAGTGGGTAGCCTTTCCCTTCTCCAGGGGATCTTCCCAACCCAGGAACTGAACCAGGATCTCCTGCATTTTAGGCAGATTCTTTACCAACTGAGTGATATATATATAATAAATGTGAACCAGATGTCACCTGGGATCACCAGTGCTCTTAAGATCCAGAGATTCTGCCCAATTTCCCATCTCATATACTATGGAAATCCCTTTATTCCTCCCAAGATCTCTGTAAATCCCTGGAAATGTATAGTTGTAATCACTTCTGACTTCCATTTCTCATTTGGGTGCTTATTCTTTTACATGTCCTGAACAGAAGACACACACATATCACACAGGCCTGACTGTTTGCAGAAAAACAGCACTTCTCACAGGACTCCCCTGGGACTGCCCACACAGCTGGAGCAGACTCTTCTTCAATAACTGAAAACTAGGGCTGAGTGTTAGATTCCTCTGTAGTAAGGATATTCTTCTTCCTTTTCTGCCATCTCCAGTTTGTTCCTAGAAATCACTCAGGAGCTTTGCCCTTCTCTCTTCTTTCTTTTCTCTCCTAACTCGTGCCAAATTCCAGTTCATGGTTATAAAAGCCTGATTTATCTCATTTTCTTGTCCTTTCAATTCATGTGCCAAGGGCCCTACCTGCTACTTCTAGGCATCTGATCAAAGTTTCTAAGCAAAAAGCATTCTTCATGAAACATATCTAGCTGAAGTCATACTATTTCTCACACCAATGCGTAACACATTTCAAAACTAAAGCTATACCTGACTGATAGAAAAGAAAGAGGGTGCTTTCAGAGCTATATGGAGGAGGAATCAGACTAGACAAGATTCTGTAGGGAAAACACAAAGAAACTAAACGGAGTGGCTTAAGATAGCAATTCGGATTTCTAGTTTGCCCCACAATCTATTGCTGGTCACTAGGGGACCACTCCTAGGAGCCACTCAAGCATCCAAGTTGATGGAGGCTCTTCCTCAACCCAGAATCATAAGAGCTGGGGATGAAAGAGCATGGCTAAGCACTCACTGGTTCCTAAAGTCACTACCATCCACTACCACTGACCAACAGAATTCTCACCTTCCCTTCCCCAGGCCTTTAGTCCATGGGGAGGGAAGTGTCCTCCTCTCCAGAGGGTCAGCAGATTACTAAAAATGACAGTACGGTCCCCCACAATCTGACATTTGGCCACAAATACTAATTCCACTTCCCTTTTTGCTTGCAAATGCACTGATATCTTCCCCAATTGAAATAGTTCCTTTTTCTCTAGAAAGTTATACACCGAAAAAAAGAAAATAAACCAAACCAAAACAAACCTTCTCTCCCTACAACCACTACAACAGTGATGGAAGAGGGGCTGCACAGATCCAATAAGCATTCTGAAACCCCACTGGCAGGCTTTGCTTTGTGAAGACCTTGTTCTACTCCTTGAACCACTGATCAGATGGTTCCTTGGTGCTAACTTCTTTTCAATTATCCTACTTGGCCACATTTGAAGAGATTAATAGATAAAAATCTCTCTTAGGATTCAGTGGATATCTTAGTATCTTTCCTCCCCTCAAACTGTTGGAGGCTTAAGCTTCCACTTAAGCCTTAGAGACCATTCTGTTTTGGTTCAGATTAGTGGGTATTTTGACAATACAGCTCTGAAAAATAATGTCAATTTCTTATCTAGTTCACTTCAATATGCATACCCCAAATCACTTTTTAGACATGAGTTTTCTTCCCCTGTAGACCCAACAGCTTGTACTTTGAATCTAGCAGATTTCCATGGAAGATGTCCATTCTCTTTACCTGAACCATTTTATCCAAGTGGAAGTAATTCAATAAAATTTTACACAGTTTAACAAAGAGTATAATGAGCCCTTGAATCTAGTCCCTGTCACAAGGCTGCATTCTAATCTACTTATGAGGCTCAAAATTGGGAGACTAAGAATCTGTCGCCTCTGTCAACCCCTCAAGTTGTTGATTTATGAACATGCCTCTTAATTTTATTCCCGCTTTTAAACTTGACAATTCTTTCCTGATCTCATCTCTTTCTCATGGAGATTCATCCAATACAGCCATCACCAACAAAACTCATGGCATCAAATCTAAATTCTCATTTACTTGGCTAAAGCTATGTATGATCTTATTGCTATTGTTGCTGTCTCATTGCTAAGTTGTGTCTGACTGTCTGTCACCCCATGGATGATAGCCCAGCAGGCTCCTCTGTCTGTGGGATTTCTCAGGCAAGAATACTGGAGTGGGTTGCCATTTTCTACTCTGGGGATCTTCCTGACTCAAGTATTGAACCCTCGTCACCTGCTTGGTAGGCAGATTCTTTACCACTGACTCACCTGGGAAGCCCAGGTATGATATTAGTAAGACCATATTTGCTTTCCAAGTTACCATGCATGTAGTTTTCCTTAGTGTTTCACAGTAACAGAACAAGGATACCTATCCTTACAAACCTTGTTAAGAGTTTCCTAATTGCTCACAGCTCTGAAGCCAAAGCCACATGTTCTGTTCATCGTGGTTATCAGTGTCCCATACTGACATGTATGGCACCCTTGGCACATGCTTTCAAGATCTCAGGGAGGAAAGAAAGAGAGTGTGCTGAATAAAGTGCCGGCTCTAAAAGCTTCCACTTGGAAGTGACACATGTCCGTTCCGTTTATGCTTCATTGGTCAAAGCAAGTCACATGACTAAGCCACGAGATATTTTTATGGGGTGATGAAGGATGGAGCTCTCGAGGGAGAAGGGGTAGATTCTTTTTTACCACAGAGGGAAAAATACTAGTAGAAAGAATTAGGGAAAACCTTTTGATGGAGATGATATTTAAACAGAAAAACAGTTTGGTGCTAGCATTTTATGTAAAGGACTCAACATGTGTTACATAATGAGGACAGGAAACATGAACTCGGGACCCAGAGACAAAGTCAGTGTGGAATGAAATTATGGAGCCGTGGTGGGGGAGGGGTGCGGGTAACTGTTGGCAAGGCCCAGATAATGATGAAATAACATATGTCCTTTAATAGAAGCACACAAAGTTGTTATGGGAAGGGGGAGAAAATATTCCGATCTCAGGATGTTTGGAAGTTTCTTGGAGAAGTATGACAATGGATACTGATTACAGTTTTTCAGATGAAAATTTATTTGGGAACTTTTGGAGTAAGGACTGGCATCCTCTCAAAAACAGCATGCCAAGAAGCCAAACCCAGCTGTCCCAGGGCATGAAAGGCGTGCCAGCAAAGTAATAACTAACTCAAGAGGCTTGGCCGTGGGTGGGGTGACCCAACTGAGCCTTGTGTCAACATATGGTAAGGATCACTAATGACTGGGTTTGCATTGCTCATCACAATTGTTTAGTATGGTTTTTAATCCATACCAGCAGGTTTCAAACAACAGAAGTAGATTCACTTTAAATTCATAATCTCAAAACACTTGATACTAAATCCTGGCAATAAAATTTCTTCCAGTAGTGTATCTCCATATATTTTTGTTACTGAAATCTCTACCATCCTCTCCCATATACCCTCATAATCATTAAACTTAAAAAAAAAAAGGCTTATGAACCTCTATATTCCTACCACTGACCTATTTGTGCACCATTTCCTCTTTATGCATAACAACTAAAAATGATGTCACGTTTATCCTCTTATCATTTGCCAATCCCACCCACCCTTGAGTTCCATCCTTAATCAATTTGCCAAGAACTTCATTTTTAAGAAGTATCTTTCTCTCTCCCACCTCATTCATCTCTTTTTCCAATGCATCATTCTAATCAATTAGACATTGTCATAGAAATTCCCATCTTTGACCTCATAGCACCTCTTGGCTAACAGACTATTTTTCTACTTCCTTTACGGGTTTCTTGAGGGTTCTCTACAAAGCACTCTTCATTTCCTCTACTCTCATCCATTATTTTTTTTTTCAAACTGTTAAAAAGAAATTTCTATGGGGAATAAGAAGAAAATAAATGAGAATAAAAATGTAATTATAAAATAACAATTAGCTGACACTAAAACATCATATAGGAAGGAGATTATTTCCTTATGGACTTGGAGGAATGCTTTGCAGTAGAGTGATCACTTGATCTCAACCATTTTTAACATACTCGGTTTCTGGCAAAAAAAAAAAGTTTGTTTGGGTTTTCCATGTTAACCAAACACCCAAATGAACTTTTCAGCCAACTCAATAATTTGGGGGCTTCTTGCCCCAGTTATCCTCGAAATTTGCACTTATCAGTCCTCAGTGAATTCCATGCCTTCCAAGTCATTCTTTTATGCCTCCTTTGCCAATTACTTTCATTCTACAATGAATGAAGCTTCTCTTGAAGCTTCTTGAAGCTGCTCCATTCACAAAATCATTTTTTTTTCTTATTTCCTTATACCTATTTCTAAGATAACTACACCAACTCTTACATTTTCTTAATTGATATAAATATATGTTCATCAATTATGCATCCAAAATACATTCTGAATCTGTTCTCTGTTCCCCATACCATTTCATACGTGTTAATCAGGTTCCCATTAGGTTTCACTCGGATTATTGCAACAGCCTCTCCACATAGTTCTTAACTCACTCTTGTCTGATTCATTCTCCAGGCAGCAGTAAAAATAATGTTTTTATTGATAGCAGCCATCATGTTACTGTCCTGCTTAAATCCTTCCAAGGTTTCCTTCCTCTTGTTAACCACTGCCCATCTTACTGTGGCCTGCAGTGTGGGCAGGGCCTTGCGCCTGCCTATCTCACTAACCCCACCTACTGCCTCACACCTATCTGATCACAACTCTCCAGCCACACTAGCTATCTTTCTGAACCTCAGACACATTGAGCTGTTTTTGTTGTTTTTTTTAATTTCCTTCCTCTGGGCTGTTATGTATGACTTAAAGGATTCTGTCTACTGGTCATTTAGCTACTTCTACCATTCATAGCTTGGCTTTCAGTTTATTTTTTTAATTTTTTTTTAATTTTTTTAAATTTTTATTTTAACTTTAGTTTACTTTACATTACTGTATTGCTTTTGCCAAGCATTAACATGAATTCACCACGAGTGTACAAGCGTTCCCAAACATGAATCCCTTCCCACCTCCCACCCCATACCATCTCTCTGGGTCCTCTCCTTGCACCAGTCCCAAGCATCCTGCATCCTGCATCCTGCATCGGATATCGACTGGCGATTTGTTTCTTACTTGATAGTATCCATGTTTCAAATGCGGCTTCCTTGAGGAAGATTTCCCTACCCATCTCATCTAAAATAGGTTCCTGTTCGTTATTTTCTTTAGCTATTGTAAAAAATTCATTGTACTTGATGCAACCTGATAAGGCTCTTATTCAATTGACCTTTATTTACTAAATTTGTTTCTGCATAGTTTTGTTCTTTTAGTCTCCTCTAAGACATATACCCTGAAAGGGCAGAAACTATGTGTCCTTTTCACCATTTTATCTTCAGTGATGAGGACATGACCTGGAACACAATAAATATTTGTTGAATAAATGAAATCTAGGAGCATGTTCTAAGGCTCCGTGTTGTTCCTGTTTTACCATCTGTGCCAATCAAATTAAGCTGCTAGAGTAATTGTAAGTTTTTGAAACACATTGACTTTAGGTGCTACAAAAATAGGATGATTTCTGTTCCATTACTATTTGGTCTCTCATCCTGCTTTAGAGTTTATCTGAAAAACTGAAATGAATCACACACCAACAAAACAGGTGCCTCAAATCAATAACAGTTTCTACCAATTCTCTGTGATACTCAACATAGTAAAGAAGACTTCTATTTATCATAGCAGATGTTTCTCTCATTTCATTAAAATATATTGAAAAAGAAAAAAATGAAAATGTTAGTCCCTCAGTTTTGTCCTATTCTTTGCAACCCCATGAATTATAGCCCACCAGGCTCCTCTCTCCATGGGATTCTCCAGGCAAGAATACTGAAGTGGGTAGCCATTCCCTTTTCCAGGGGATCTTCCTGACCCAGGAATTAAAACTGGGTCTCCTGCCTTGCAGGCAGATTCATTACATCCGAGCCACCAGGGAAGACCCAAAATATACTAGACAGGATATATTAAAGTAGAATCTATCTGCAAAGTACACTGAAGATAGAAATGGATAATACACCCAAGAAGAGGCAGTATTCTCCTACTGGACTTTCAACTGCGTGTGGATGCTGAGAAATATGTTCTCGGACTTGTGTAATTTTTCACACTGTGTGTTAAGTCCAATGGCTTCAAAAATGACAACAAAAAAATTCTGGATACTCTTATATTACCTGCCCCTTCAAGGATCCCAGGGCTTTGGCTGACTATGAAATGAACCAAGATACAACCAAGAAAACAAAAATGAATGAATAATAATAAACTCAGACCCACCTCCTTTTACTCAGCAGAGGTACCATGTGAGTAACCAGAGGCCACATGCTTGCTCAATGTGTGCACAGACTGGAACACAATAAATATTTGATTTTTTTTCAATCCTCCTTCACCTCTATTCCAATTCAGAGACTTCCAGTTTACAGAGTAGAAAAAGGAAAGCTGAAAAGAGGTACAAATAGAGAATCCTTGTATCTTGGGATATTGCCCCCTCCGAAGAATTTTGTTTTTTAATTAAAAAAAGAAAAAAAA
>SJYQ01005434.1:363006-437789 GCA_006410935.1 Redunca redunca
TTTAATCAAGAGGCTTTTTTAAAAAAATAATCCTTTAAAAATGTCCTATAATTAATTAGGTGATTAAAATAAGTCAAGTCCAAACTTTAATGGGAGAACTAGCTACGCAAACATGATAAACCACAAACCATGCTCTTTGCCCCAAGTGGAGAACAGGGTAAAAATAAGAAAAAGACAAGATTTGAGAGCTGACTGATGTGTGTAGGGTGGGCAGGGGGTGGATTGTTTAAAATAATATACTAACGAATTCTTGAAGTTTATTTTTATTTTTTAAACAATTTTAGTTATATGTCTGTGTCTGTCATTTGCAACTGAAAATGGATAGTTATAATTAATTAATGTAGAACATAACATCTAGCCTTTTTAGCAGCAGGAACTTTTGTGATGTTCTGTACTATCTAATATGATGTGGTTATTGAACACCTGAAATGTGGCTCATGCAGCTGAGAAACTTAATTTTTAATTTTATTTAAATTTAACTAATTTAAATTTAAATTATACGGCCAGTGGCTACTGTTTTGGACAGTGTGGCTCTAATATAACAAAAGCTATGTGAATTGAAACAATAAAACAATTTTTTGCATGACAAATTAGAAATATATTTGGAAACATGTTAATGGTGGGACTATGTAAAGAGAATTCTAACAATTTACCTGTTAGAGCACAAATTAGCCCAAACTTCTCGTAAAATAACTTGCCAATTTGTGTCAAATCCATAACTTTGGTCCCATAAGTTCAGAAACTTCTAGAAATCTATCTACCAAACTAGTCATAACGCATGAAAATTATTGATATGTCATTTACAATTTTTTTGAAGTACATTTAAATGAGTAAACAATGGAAATATGGGTACTTGGAGATTAACTCTTATGTGAGTGACTGATAGTCGCTTAGTCGTGTCTGACTCTTTGAGATCCCATGGACTGTAGCCTGCCAGGCTCCTCTGTTCATGGAATTCTCTAGGCAAGAATACTGGGGTGGATTGCCAATTCCTTCTCCAGGGGATCTTCCCGACTCAGGGATTGAACATGGGTCTCCTGTACTGCAGGCAGATTCTTTACCATCTGAGACACCAGGGAAGCCTACTATTAGGAGACATTCCTAAGTATAAAAACAGGCTAGCTTGATACAAGCAGATACATGCTTGACTTTATCTTACAATCTATAGACAATACCTTAGAATATGTAATGAGTCCATACACCTTTTCCAAAGGAATACCTGAGACAGAAGTAGCAATAAAGTTATAAATGACAATCATCAATCAGATGAAATAATTTAGATGAAGCTTATCTCTCTCAAAGAGGTGGGGACTGGGCAAGTAAGTGGTCAGGAAGGAAATGCAATGTGCTTTTAACTTTGTATGAAAAACAATGTTCAGTTCCATGTTGCTGAACATGGTTCTGTTTTGCCCAAATAAATCCTCTACTTCAAAGTACTGTCTGAATACTTTATTAAAACTCTGCTTCTGGCCTTTGTTTTGGAATCTGTTACTTTTGTTGCTGCCTCCTGATGGCTGTCCTCTGAAGATCCTACTTCTTTCCCGCTGTGCCCTGTTACCTCAGTTGCCCTCAAGTTGTCCCCTGAAGCCTCAGATGCCTTCCTGCTGTCCTTGGAAGTTGCAATATCACTCCCGTGGTCCTTCTAGCTCTGGTTGCTCCGTGGCCACAGAAATGGGCCAGTGCCTTAAATCATGCCCCTTTTCCTATACTTACTGATCCAGTAGGAATATCAAAGCAAACACTCTGCTTTCCTTTGAGAAAGACCATTCCCTTCACATTGGAATCAATATCCTCACCCAGTTGCTCTTTAAGTTCTTTCCAAGCATAATTAATGTTTGACATTTCCATTGAGCACTGTGAGATCATGGTCACAGAGCCCGCACCCCAGTTGCTCAAGGAGTGCTGGTCTACCGACGTGGCGCTGGAAATGTGGGCCAGGGCGGCTGCCAGGGCTCCAGGGCTCCCTTCTCCTCAGTCAGCGTCTTGGCTGACTGCCTGAAGTGACCAATCGCAGTGGGACGCACCGAGTCCAAGAGCCTTATGACATCTTCCCTAGATTTTATTATCTCTGCTGCAGAAGGAACACCTATTTGCTTAAATTTAATTCCTGGTGTTTGCTCCCCTTGGGGTCACTAGTATTCTTCCTTGTTCTGATAAAAGTAAATGCAAACTCTGGTCCTTCCAGCTCCACCTGTTCACCCAGAATGATGAATGTAGGACTCCATGTCCTTTGGTGGAGAACTTTGAACAACCAGCCTCGGGGATGTCTAACCTATGTGCAGCAACATCAGTTGCAAAGAAAACTCCAGAATTACCATTTCTAAAACCTTTCAGGGTGATTTCCCTTCGCTTCTGTGGAATTTCTCCATGTGATGGAGAAATGTAACTGGGCATCCTGCCTTATGACCACATTTTGTGACAACTCCTGGGCTTCTTTCTTCATTTCACAAAATATGATAGTGCTCCCCTGATAACCACTGTACACTTGGATCATGTTCTCTGTAACCACTGCCCTCTGAATCCAGTGGCACTCAATAGCCAGCAGCTCTACAATTATTGCCATTTTCTGTGTCTTTTAACCAAATCAGGCCCACTTGTTCATATGTAGATTTCATTAACACTTATACATGAATTTAAAGTCAAATTTTGAGGAATTATCCCTTAAATTGTAAAGCATTTACTATGTAGCATATTTCTTAAAAAGATACAATGATGTGCCCACTTTGGAATAAGTTAAACACATAATATTATTACTTATCAGTCTTTTAAAATATCTTAATTGATATATATGGAATAATAAAACTTGCTTAATTCACATTTTTTCATTATTCATTTAAAAAGTCTTCAGTAAAAAGAAACAAACTGCAATAGCACTATGAATGAAAATAAGCTCTCAAATATTAATAGCAATTTACAGTTCACAAAGTATATTCATATGTATTATTTTTTACCCTTCAGCAGACTATAAAGATAAAGCTCAGTGGAACTAATTTATTTGATCAAATTATACATTTTTCAAGCAGTATAGCCCAAAAGAGACATTAGCTGTTATATTTGCTATTATTTAAACTAATGTTAAGCTTAGTAAGGTCTCAGAGGTGGAGTCTTTCAGTTCCTGAATTTGAATCTTCTTATAAACTACAATAATCTGGTAAATAATTAAGTGCCTTGGAAAGAAACTGCACTGTCAATTTGGAGAGTTGAATTCATTTTGCAGCAGAAAGGATTCTCTCTACTTTCCTGTCTTTGGAAAGATGTTCAATTAATCCACAGAGACCATGTTTTGTGAAAGTTTCCTAGCCTGAGAATAAGATAACTCCTCCGAGGATAAGATAAAATGATAAAATAGATTCAGATCCAGACATACAGATTGTCTTATGCATACTGCCCTTGTGTTTATTAAGTGGGAGTTTATTCACAATTCAGCTGGAACATTTAACTCTTTCATGCAATTAAAATAGAAACTAGATTAATCACCCGAATCACGTTAATCTCTGAGGGTGATCAACATATTTTTAGAAAGAGATTTACCCCATCAGTGTACTGTGTGAACAAATTTACTAATAAAGAAAAACTTAGGACTATTATGGTACTGCACTAAAATAACTCAAGATATTTTATGAAAATTATCTCTGGAGTTTTCCCAAATAGTAACACTGACTTGTTCTGATGTTAAGTCCAGACTCGAAACAGAGATTTGTTTCCAGGCTCAACTTATTCTGTGATTGACTGTTAAGATTAGGGGAGATGATGGAGAGCAGGTGGCTGAACTTGCCACATCACAGATGAGAACACAGAGCAAGGAGGTGGCTGCCCAGGTCATCCACCTGTTGTCAGAGATGCCACTGGGAACCAGCTCTTCTAAATCCCTGCTTGATATTACTTACTGAAACCCATTCATGGGAGCAAATGTGGACCAACCTATCTTCCCTAAATTTGCCTAAAGTGAAAGTGAAAGTCGCTAATTGTGTCCAACTCTTTGTGACCCTATGGACTATACATCCCATGGAATTCTCTAGGCCAGAATACTGGAGTGGATAGCTTTGCCCTTCTCCAGGGGAATCTTCCCAACCCAGGGATCAATCCCAGGTCTTTTGCATTGCAAGAGGATTCTTTACCAGCTGAGTTAAATGCATTTTCAATCAACTCTCTAATTAAATACACATCTTAAGGCTTCACAACTGTGATGCTGGAGAAGAGTCTTGAGAGTTCCGTGGACAGCAAGAAGATCAAACCAGTCAATTCTAAAGAAAACTAACCCTGGATATTCATTGGAAGGACTGATGCTTTAGCTGAAGCTCCAAGACTTTGGCCACCTGATGTGAAGAGCCAACTCATTAGAAAAGACTTTGATGCTGGGGAAAATTGAGGGCAGGAGGAGAAGAGAGCAACAGAGGATGAGATGGTTGAATGGAATCATCCACTCAATGGACATGAGTTTGAGCAAACTCCGGGAGATAGTGAAGGACAGGGAAGCCTGGGGAGCTGCAGTCCATGGGGTCGCAAAAGAGTCAGACACTACTGAACAACAACAACAACAACAACAACAAAAACCCACAAAATACCTGTTTTCTCAGTTCTCTTTCACTATACCTTTGGAGGGGATGCAGACATTGAAAGTCTCTGATACCACATTTCAAGGAAAAAAAAAATCAGTGAACAATGTTAATAGGTTGGTATTCACGTTCTTTCTACCATTTTCACAGAACAGACCAGTTTCTATATCCTCAGAATGTCTTCTTAAATAATAATAAAAGTTATTCTTCCAATTTGTAGAGTGCTTTGCATATCCATTCCATTTGACAGGACTTTGTTTTCATATATAGAAAACTAAAACAGAAAAGTGGTTTGGAAATAGAGCACTGCTGTAAAAAAAGACCTAAAACATGAGTTGGGTTTTTCATGGGGCAAAGGGGGAGGCTGGAAGGATAATGAGGAGCTTACTGATGAAGGCAGGAAGTGCAAGGATAAAACTGATACCAGAGGCTTAAAAGATGGTGCTCCATGTTTTGTAGTAATGAAACAAGTGGCAAAACAACTGTTTGCATTTACCTGAGAAAAAATAATGCACCAAATTAACCTGCACATGCAGATAACATTTCTAGGCAGAATATTGCAAGTGCCAATTGGCTTCTGTTAGTTACATATGATAAGATATGGAAAGACAGAATTTAGCTAAAGAGAGAACTATTCAGTATGCGAACAGAATTTCCAATCCAGACTTATGAGGTCAAAAAATAAAACTGTTTAATATTTCTAGGCTCTCCGGCAGGCACAAGACTCTCAAAATGAAAAGTGGCTTCAGGGTAAAGAGTAAATCAAAGATTCGGTCATAAGACCATTTGTTTAGACCTCAGACTAATAGATTCTCTCAACTAGGAAGAAGCACTTCTAAAAATCTCAAAAGTGTTATTTCACTGCAATTGTATACTTGGACAAAAGTAGAGAGAGTTCTCTTGAAAAGAATTATAGTCATGACTTTTGGGACATGGAGTGAATAACAATCGGATTTGTAGAAGGACCACAAAAAGTTTAAAGGTATTGCACAAGAATGGACTAAAGGGGCATAAATCATTAAAAAAGATATCTCTGGAGTTCTCAATTTTCTACAGTCAAGAAGGAGTCTGAGAAAACTGGTCTGATGAGAACATGGGCTATTTCTTATGGGAAAGAAAGTGTTTCACAGGGAAGCATCCTGAGAGGGCAAAACCCCAAACCATGGAAAATCATGAATTGGAGAATTACTTTTGAGGTACAGTTCAGTTCAGTTCAGTCACTCAGTCATGTCCGACTCTGCCACCCCATGGACTGCAGCACGCTAGGCCGCCCTGTCCATCACCAACTCCTGGAGTTTACTCAAACTCATGTCCATTAAGTCGTGATGCCATCCAACCACCTCATCTTCTGTCACCTCCTTCTCCTCCCACCTTCAATCTTTCCCAGCATCAGGGTCTTTTCCAATGAGTCAGCTCTTGGCAACAGCTTCAGCTTCAGCATCAGTCCTTCCAATGAGTATTCTGTACTGATTTCCTTTAGGATGGACTGGTTGGATCTCCTTGCAGTCCAAGGGACTCTCAAGCGTCTTCTCCAACACCACAGTTCAAAAGCATCAGTTCTTCCGCACTCAGCTTTCTTTATAGTCCAACTCTCACATCCATACATGACTACTGAAAAAACCATAGCTTTGACTATAAGACCTCTGTCAGCAAAGAAACATCTCTGCTTTTTAATATGCTGTCAAGGTTGTTCATAGCTTTTCTTCCAAGGAGCAAGTGTTTTTTAATTGCAAGGTGGCACTCACCATCTGCAGTGACTTTGAAGCTCAAGAAAATAAAGTCTGTCACTATTTCCATTGTTTCCCCATCAATTTTCCATGAAGTGATAGGACTGGATGCCATGATCTTTGTTTTTTGAATGTTGAGTTTTAAGCCAGCTTTTTCACTCTCCTCTTTCACTTTTATCAAGAGGCTCTTTAGTTCTTCTTTGCTTTCTGTCATAAGGGCATAAGGGTGGTGTCATCTGCATATCTGAGGTTATTGATATTTCTCCAGGCAATCTTGATTTCAGCTTGTGCTTCATCCAGCCTGGCATTTCACATGATGCACTCTGCATATAAGTTAAATAAGCAGGGTGACAATATACAACCTTGACGTACTCCTTTCCCAACTTGGAACCAGTCTGTTGTTCCATATCCAGTTCTAATGTTGGTTCTTGACCTGCATACAGATTTCTCAAGAGGCAGGTCAGGTGGTCTGGTATCCCATCTCTTGAAGAATTTTCCACAGTTTGTTGTGAGGGACAGAATTGGGCTTAGTCATAACTGGGCTTAACCTGCTCCCCTGATAGGTAATCAGCTGGATTTCAGAATTTCTATGGACCAGTGACATTGGTACTCCTGCCTCTACCCTTACTATTCAGTGCCCATTGCAGTTACCATGTCCCTCTCTTACCATTGTGTGTGTGTGATAGGAAAATTGCATGTCTTTTTAATTTGCAAATCTCCAGATCAAAAAGAGAAGCATCCACAGAACCTGCACCATATCTAGGTCTGATATAGACCATGAGATCATGAATTTCAAACTCAGTGATGTGACTTGATGAGTCAGGGTGGGGGTCTTGTTAGGGCCTGAGAGTGTTTTGCATATAGAGGGGTGTGAATCTTTGGAGCTGGACTGTAAACTGTTGTAGGTTGTTGCACAAATGGTACCTGGTGAATCAACACCACCACCCCAACCCCCCGCCCACCAACCCAGCCCAGTACCCTACTCCCTTGTATAATCAAATGTCAAAGTTTCCGGGTTTGGCTATGTAAATAGCTCTGGCCATTGGGTATCAGAAAATACATTTCATACATATGCTTAATAAGCTACTAATGTGTTGGGGTCTTGCCTTTCTGGAAAGCTGCTGCCGCCATGTGAGGAAGCCCAGTCCAGACCAGCCTTCTTAAGGATGGAACATTAAGCAGAGAAAGCCCAGTTGAGCCAGTCCCAAGCTATGCTCTAGATGAATGCTATCATATAAGGAAGCTCATGTGAATCCAGCAAAAGCAGCACCAGCCAACCTGAAGAATCATGACAAATGATCAGTCCTGATTTGGAACCTAAGATCTGGGGCAGTTTCCTTCTCAGCAAGAGGTGACTAAAGCAGAGTCTTTCTACAGCAACAGAAGAAGATAGAATAAAATGAGTAACATCTTCAAAATCACCATGGGAAAAATTATGTTTGACCTGAAATCCTACTTGTACTTAAATCACCATTTTTTAAAAAACGTGTAGAATAACACCATCAGATAAATACATTATCAAAATTTTGCTTCTCATGTACTCTTTGTTTGGAGATGGAAATGGCATGTACTCTTTGTTTGGAGAAGGAAATGGCAACCCACTCCAGAGTTCTTGCCTGGAGAATCCCAGGGATGGGGGAGCCTGGTGGGCTGCTGTCTCTGGGGTTGCACAGAGTCAGACACAACTGAAGCGACTCAGCAGCAGCAGCAGCAGTACCCTTTGTTGGAGGATGAATTTCAATAAATGAGGAATTAATCATGGAGAAGGCAATGGCACCCCACTCCAGTACTCTTGCCTGGAAAATCCCATGGATGNTTCAAAAGCAGAGACATTACTTTGCTGACTAAGGTCCGTCTAGTCAGGGCTATGGTTTTTCCTGTGGTCATGTATGGATGTGAGAGTTGGACTGTGAAGAAGGCTGAGCACCAAAGAGTTGATGGTTTTGAACTGTGGTGTTGGAGAAGATTCTTCAGAGTCCCTTTGGTGCAAGGAGATCCAACCAGTCCATTCTGAAGGAGATCAGCCCTGGGATTTCTTTGGAAGGACTGATGCTAAAGCTGAAACTCCAGTACTTTGGCCACCTCATGTGAAGAGTTGACTCACTGGAAAAGACTTTGTTGCTGGGAGGGATTGGGGGCAGGAGCAGAAGGGGACGATCAAGGATGAGATGGGTGGATGGCATCACTGACTCGATGGATGCGAGTCTAGGTGAACTCTGGGAGTTGGAGATGGACAGGGAGGCCTGGCGTGGTGCGATTCATGGTGTCTCAAAGAGTTGGACACGACTCAGCGACTGAACTGAACTGAACTGAATGAATGTTTTCATATTGTTGTTGTTCAGTTGCTAAGTCATTTCTACTCTTTGTGACCCCATGGACTGCAGCATGCTCTTCCCTGTCCTTCACCATCTTCCAGAGTTTGTTTGAACGCATGTCCATTGAGTCGGTGATGCCATCCAACCATCTCATCCTCTGTCGTCCCCTTCTCCTGCTGCCTTCAATCTTTCCCATCCTCAGGGTTTTTCAAAGAGTCAGCTCTTCCCATCAGGTGGTCAATGTATTGGAGCTTCAGCTTTATCACCAGTGCTTCCAATTAATATTCACATGTATATATATAGAAAGAGGAGTTTACCCTTCAGTTAGGAATATGTAGAATGCTATGACTACTTAGATTTCTAATTGGACAAAGGGATACAACGTTAAAACAAAAAAGAAAAATTACAAAAAGGAAATATAGCATCATGATGCACAGAAATCTTCACTATTGAAGGAAGAAGGTTGTGAGGGTGTTGGTGTGAGGGCGCATATCGGCATTAAGAGTGGGGATTGTCAGAGAGCTGATTTCTCATCTTGCACTTTAGAAAGTCAGTAGACATTGCCTAAAAAGGAAAAAGCAAGGCATAGATGCATATGGATGCCCTATAGAAACATGTGGGTTATCCCAGGAAAAATCAGCTAGCCAGGTTGAAAGTGGCCTCCTTTATAAGGTGGGAATACAAGTGAGAGAGGAGGATAGAGTCTGCTGTTTCTGTTAGAAACACTACAAAGCTACTTGACTCTAAAAACGATGTGCTTGAACATCTTCGACTACATTAAAAGAAAATTTTATTATCTGAACATCTGCGTTTGTGATTAAAATTCACAATCACTACAGAAGTTAATGGTTCTTACTTTTCTGGATGAGTCTATAGTCCAAGGATGCTTTGGGGAAAGGGATAAGAAATAACAGGAGGGTAGCACATGGCCCAGAAAATGGAAATTGTGGAAAGAATGGAGAACATTATCTTTAACAATTTGTTTATTGCATGTCCAGGTTGAAGAGGGCACACTGCAGGGCATAGATATACTTCAGTGCAAGTTCCACAACCTTCTGGGGATAAAGGATGTAACTGAGCAGTGGGAGAGATAGATTCTGAGGACGGGCTCAGACTTCCCTTCTATATCATCTTTGGCAGGATGGCTGAAATCTAAGCCATGAACAGAATTTATGCAAGTTGATCAGATGGAAGGGGTTTCTCCAGTGGCTCAAAGGTGAAGAATCTTCCTGCCAATGCAGGAGAGGCAGAAGACGTGGGTTCTATCCTTTGATCAGGAAAATCCCCTGGAGGAGGAAATGGCAACCCACTCCAGTATTCTTGCCTGGGAAATCCCATGGACAGAAGACCCTGGCGGGCTATGGTCCATGGGGTCACAAAAGAGTAGGACATGGCTTATCGACTAAACAGCAACAACAAATGGAAGACTATAAGGTCATGATAAAGTGACAGTTAGTACTTTTTGGGATCCCATGGACCGTAGCCCACCAGGCTCCTCTGTCCATGAATTCTCCAGGCAAGAATACTGGAGTGGGTTGCCATTTCCTTCTCCAGGGGATCTTCCTGATGCAGGGATTGAATCCGGGTCTCCTGCATTGCAGGCAGATTCTTTACCATTTAAGCCACCAGGGAAGCCCCATGAGGTCATGAAGCAAGGGATAATTAAAATTTAACTGCTGAAGGAGGAAGATAAGTAGTCTTGAAGGCACAGGAGGAAAAATGAAGAGGGGAAAGGCCAAGGAAGCAGAAGTGAGATGAACAGAGAAGGACTCATGTAGCTCTGAGCCCAGGTGAAGAGCCCATGGAGAACAGCAGCTGCCGCTCAGGACTCATGCCCGGTTTGCAGTCTCTATTACAAATGAGATCACTTCAATTAAATAAGTGTATGTGGCATAATCATGTGCTGCCACCCCTTCATTTTCTAAATTGCTGTCCCCAGGACAGAGGTCAGAGAGCAGAAAGAACATCTGCTGTAAAATAAATCAGAGACGTTCTGGTTGACTGCTACTACTTCCGCCAAAATGTTTGCTGCTTTTGGCAAGCCCCCTCTCAGGCAAAACAGTCTGCTTAGTTCCCCAGGAACCTCAGCCAACTTCTCAGGTATGTTCAAGTCACACATTGATCCATTCCCTTATTAAACAACCATTATTGATCACCTACTATGATAACCGACACAGTTTCTGCACTCATGGACACATTATTCCAGAGGGTGGACACAGACAACAAACAAGTAAACAAACAAGGGACACATCTGATGGTGATCAATGTTATGCAGGGAATTAAAACAGCAGGGAGCAGTTAGAGAGATGACACTGAGCTTTGTTAGGCAGCCTTCCAATATCACTCTGAGGAGCCCTATCTCTTGGTATTCACACCCTTGTGCATTTCTTAATTCTTGAGTTTAGACTAGTCATTTATTGCCAGAAATGAACTAGACAAAAGTTATAGAACATCACTTCCATTAGGCACTTGTGTTCAGTCATATCAGACTCTTTGCTACCCCGTGAACAGTAGCCCGCCAGCCTCCTCTGTCCATGGGATTTTCCAAGCAAGAATACTGGAGTTGGTTGCCATTTCCTCCTCCAGGGGATCATCCCAACCCAGGGTCCAAACCCACGTCTCCTGCATCTCCTGCTTTGGCAGGTGGGTTCTTTATCACCGAGCTACGTGGGAAGCCCTCCTTCTATTATTAGGCTATAAAAGAATATGACTTCAACCTGTTCAAACGCTCTCTTTGCTTCTTCTCTTGGGTTTGATCTCAAGAATGCCACCATGCTCTGAGATTCCGTTAGGAGAGGCAAGGAAGTGAGAGTGGCCATCAAGGAATGGAGTCCATCCATTCAACATCCCTGAAGCAACCAAATATCTCAGTAACAACATGAGTGAGCTTGGAATCTGATCATCAGCCGAACCTTCTGAAGAGGCAGTCTGCAACCCCTATTAGCATTTTCCTTGCAAGCTTGTGAGAAACCTGAAGCAAAGGACCCAGCTACACTGCAGAGCCATGGAAACTAGTCCCTTTTCAATAGAATCATACCCCTTCAAACAAAAACAAAAACAACACAGGGTTTATATTACATACACAATTTTCCTTGGAAATGTTAATATCTGTATAGTGATGAGCCTTCTCCTTCAAAAATAGGAGATTGTTTCCATTTAGCATACTTGTGTTTTTTCTGTCTCTCAGGAGTAATTTATAAATTTTTCTTGTTGTAGGTAACATACATTCCCAAGTTCATTCTTAAGTATTTTGTTTGTCGTTTTCGTTCATATGTTTTATATGTGTGTGTGTATATGTGTGTGTTTATATATATTTATATATGTTTCATATGTAAGCTATATATTCTATTATTTTAATAAACCTCTTCTTTATTATAAAGTATGCTGCTGCTACTGCTGCTAAGTCGCTTCAGTCGTGTTTGACTCTGTGCGACCCCATAGACGGCAGCCCACCAGGCTCCCCTGTCCCTGGGATTCTCCAGGCAAGAACACCGGAGTGGGTTGCCATTTCCTTCTCCAATGCATGAAGGTGAAAAGAGAAAGTGAAGTCGCTCAGTCGTGTCTGACTCTTAGCGACCCCATGGACTGCAGCCTACCAGGCTCCTCCGTCCATGGGATTTTCCAGGCAAGAGTACTGGAGTGGGGTGCCATTGCCTTCTCCCATAAAGAATGCACACCCCTTTATTAGCTTGATTTTCTTACTTTTTACAGCACTTTTTACCTAGGAATGTAAGCATATCATCCACAAGTAGTCAGTTTTATTACCTGTTTACAAAGTTGTATGTCTTCAGTTTCTTCCTCTTATCAAATTGCATTGGCCAGAACATCAGGAAGTAGTCATCAGAAAATATCTTGCAAGGTGCAGGGTACATAAAAATAAACTAGATCTTTGAGGTCACTGTCCTCACAGGGTTGAATGAAAGAATGGAGCTTGAAGAGAAAGAGCCTGAATAAACGGGAACACTCAACCAGCTCCCCTTTCCTTTAGAGCATGTTGCCCTAGCTGTCAGCTATCGCATAATTATTTAGGAGTTTTGGTCTCTTTTCCCCCATAGAATATAAACTCTACTGGGGAAACATAAATGTCTTGAAGTCATCAATGTTTTCTCAGGTCCTAGAACGTGCAGGTATTCACTCAATATTGGGCGATGAATTCAAACAGGGGTGGGCAAATCCAGGCACACCACCCTCCCCCCGCCCCCCAACCCTGACTGCTTCTGTAAGAGAGGTCTCAGCAAACACAGCCCCCCTCTCCCCGCTGGTTTGCACAGTCTCCTGGGATGGGATCCCTGTTGCACTGCTGAGCAAACTCGCCTGATGCAGCAGGAACCCAGTATCTCACAAAACCTAAAACAGCTACTCCCTCACCTTTTATAATAGAGTGTCTGGTGACCTCCCAGTTCAAGAATGAATATCTGAACAAGGAGGCAGAGGAAGGAGAGGGTAGGATGAACTGAGGGACCGGGTGTAAAAAGTGGCTTCTCAGGCGGCTCAGATGATAAAGAATCTTCCTGCAGTGGGGGAGACCCGGGTTTGATCCCCGGGTGGGGAAGATCCCCCTGGAGAAGGGAATGGCTGCCCACTCCAGGATTCTTGCCTGGAGAATTCTGTGAACAGAGGAGTCTGGCTGGCTATGGTCTATGGAGTTGCAGAGTTGGACATGACTGAATGACTAACACACACTCATGGGCAAAATAGATAGATAGTGGCAAGCTGCCGTATAGCACAGGGAGCTCAACACAGTGCTCTGTGAGGGCCTGGAGGGGTGGCGTGGAGGGCGGCAGGGAGGCTCAAGAGGGAGCGGATATATATATATATATATACATATATATACTATAGCTGATTCACGTGTACAGCAGAAACTAACACAACATCTTAAAGCAACCATACTCCAATTCAAATAAAAACAGAATGAATATCGGAAACCAAAATCTTCTTTCCGAATAGTTCTAATCTAGTAGAATTATGTGTTCATCTCCTGGTGTAACCATAGGTGATGGACTCTGCTTTCTTCCCACCAAAGGAGGATTCGGCCCTTTCCCTGCTCAAGGGCAGGCTTGCTTTTTCCGGGGAAAATGTTACCTCTCATGACTGCCCTGACATCTCAGTGTGTATGCTGAGGGGTCACCAGGACCAGTGGAAGCACGGGACCAGGGCATCAGAGCGGCAAGGAGCAAGGGTGGCCAGAAACAGGGGATGACTCCAGAGTGAAGAAGCTCCTGGGCTACGGGGACCTGGCCCCCAACCCAGCCCCCAGCCCAGGAACCAGGCCTGACTCTTCATCTCTCTATGCGAACTACACCCGGAGCCCCTCCCCAGGTCCCCAGGGCCGTGTGCTCTGTGTTAGCTCCTCCGTAGATCCAGTAAATGTCACCCTCCACGCTCCCCATGACCAAATTAGTCCTCTCCTCTGTCAGCCGCTGTCGGGTAGCCTCCACCCTCAGAGCCCTCCCCGCCCAGGGCTTGTTTACTGGGGAGCGGTGAGGAACCGCAGACCCCAGGCAGACTTCAGGAAGCATCTCGGAGCTGAGCGTCAGGGCCGGCTCTGCTACCAAATAAGGCTGCTCAGGCCCCTGCAGCTGGTCCACAACGCCGTGGGTGTGAGCCCCGCGCTCCGAGGAGAGGAGCGCGCATCTCACCGGGCAGGTCCTGCGCTCAGTGCGCCCCCAGGAACGCCCCTGCGCTCTGGGATGTCTCACTGCTGGGTCATCCATCACCGGCCCGGTGCTCCGACAGGCCAGCTGTCTGGGATGCGCAGGAGCCTCTCCTGTTTGCTGTCAGATAGCGGCGCCTCCCTGCTGGGCTGCTTTCCTCCCTTGAGCACCGTGATGTCCCCGCTGGAACCGGCTACATCTGTGCGAAGGTGGATGAGGGCCTCTGGACTTTGGGCTTGGATTTTCCCTCTGTTCCCTGGGCAGGTTTTATTCTAACTGAAAGTGTTTATTGAATAAAATGAAGCCTGCTGAGAGTGATTTTTAAAAGTGCCAAAAGCACCGTACCACAAATACCTATCACATACACACATACGCATACATATCGCATACATACATGCATCACACACACACAGGACTTCCCTGATGGCTCAGTGGTAAAGAATCAGGCTGCTGATGTAGGAGACCCGGATTTGATCCTTGGGTCGGGAAGATCCCCTGGAGAAGGAAATGGCCACCCACTCCAGTATTCTTGCCTGGAGAATCCTATGGACAGAGGAGCCTGGTGGGCTCTAGTCCATGGGGTCACAAAGAGTCAAACACAAATTAACAACTGAACAACAAATCACACACACACACACACACACACAGGCATGGATAGGCCTCCTTGCCTATTATCACCCCACACAGGCCAGGAGGAGTGGAGCTCCAAGATTAGGAAGAGTACTGAGTTCAAAGGGAGAATGTCCCCATGTTATATTTCAGTCATGCATGGGTGTCCTAAGGCACTTCAGTGTGTCTGACTCTTTGTAACCTCATGAACTGTAGCCCACCAGGCTCCTCTGTCAATGGGATTCTCCAGGCAAGAATACTGCAGTGGGTTGCCATTTTCTCCTCCAGGGGATCTTCCCCATCCAGGGATTGAACCTGTGTCTCTTGTGTCTCCTGCATTGGAAGGTGGATTCTTTACACTAGCACCACCTGGGAAGCCCCGTATTTCCATCAGTGGGGCTCAACACCAGCAGAAGGTGAGGAACCCACGTGGTCAGAGCTGACCCTGAGACGGCATCTGAATCTCAGAACACCTTGCCAGTTGTCCCCGGAAGGCATTCACTGTGAACTCTGCATCAAACAGCCTGCTCAGCAGTGCTCTTCAGTATGTAGGGGGTCAGTCGGTGTCTCTGTTAAACGGAAGGAAGACTTGATGATCAGACGAGCAAATGACTGGATGAATACTTTGCAGTGAATATAGTTAAGGAGAAGACAGAGCTTTGATCGGTTTTCCCGTCATTGGCTCAGGGAAAAAGTTATATAACCCAACCAAATACCCTTGTAAGAAACATGGAGATCTCAAATTAATTCTCCGAAAAGCAAACCATCAATGACATGTCAACATTCAAGGCCAAAGGGAAGACACCTGCACAGAAAAAGATGTGATGTTAACTTGGAGATGGCTGGGTGAGGTGCGGTCCTGAATCTGCCAGTTGTTTTTGTTTGCTCAAAGATGGAGAAATAGACCGAAGGGCCATTGTGAAAAAGTGAAAAAAGTCAGCTGGATGACAAAAAGCTAAAACCTCAGATTATGTATTAATTTCCCTTATATATTGGTGCTGCTGCTGCTGCCAACGAACGAGACTGCCTGTAAACATTTTGCATTTAGATATCACTCGATTTAGCTTGCAAGGGAAAAATCAATTATGTCAGTAACATTTTTAAAGTGGAAAAAAAATGAAGAGCTGTGTAAGAGGATGAGGGAAAATGTGGTTACTGCCCTAAGGACTTGTGCTTTTTCTCGCAAATGCTGTATTGAAAACAGTAGAAAGAAACAAAGACTTGAAAGATAGGGGAGAACTGAGATTTCCCATGAAAACATCCTGGCAGCGGGTGTGAATCTTATTCCAGAGCACTTACCATAGCCTGTCCGTTTGCAATCCAAGGAAAGGTGAATGAGCTCCCGCAGAATCAACTGTCTTAAGAAATGAGCAGGGGCCAAGATTCCAGCCCACCTCTCCCAGATCCAAGCCCCCTGATCCTCAGGCTCATGGCATCCTCCTTGGGAAGGTGGGGAGGGAACCTATTAGAGGCAGATAGAAACGCGCTTACCACGCAGCTCCTTCGCAGCATCCTCATTCCTCCTCCATAACAACTCCTTTCAGGTTATTCCAAGGTTTATTGTGTCATGATTCATATACTTTGGCCACCTGATGCAAAGAGCTGACTCATTGGAAAAGGCTCTGATGCTGGGAAAGATTGAAGGAGGGAGAAGAAGGGGTTGACAGAGGATGAGATGATTGGATGGCATCACTGACCCAAAGGACATGAGTTTGAGTAAACTCTGGGAATTGGTGATGGACAGGGAGGCCTGGCGTGCTGCAGTCCATGAGGTCACAAAGAGTTGGACACAACTGAGTGACTGAACTGAACTGAATTCATACTGACATTTTACTAAGTAATGTATAACTCATAAAGAAAAATAATAAAATTGTTAGCTCTGTATGGCACCAAGCATTGTATTAGAAACCACAAGTCAGTGCCTTCACTGTGCACATCAATTCTGCTGTATCTTTCCTGTTTTTTCATTCAGTCACTCAGTTATGTCTGATTCTTTGTGACCCCATAGGACTGTAGGCCGCCAGGCTCCTCTGTCCTTGGAATTCTCCAGGTAAGAATACTGAAGTGGGTTGCCATTTCCTTCTCCAGGGGATCCTCCTGACCCAGGGATTGAACTCAAAGCTCTTCTTGGCAGGCAGATTCTTAACCACAGTGCCACCTGAGAAGCCCACAGTGCCACCTGGGAAGCCTCCCATTTTACGAGATGCTTTAAATAAATCATAGACATTTGCTTCACAGATGAAGTTTAGAGAGGCTGGTGGTCTTGCACAAGGTCATCTAACAGGAATAGACCCAGCCAGGATTTCCACCTAAACCTGTTGAACTCCCAAGTTGATGTTTTCTCCACTTCCAGTGTGCTTTTTCTAAGAGTTAAACAGTTAGGACATCTCATTTACCCACCAGTATCTGAAAATGAGAAGTTTCCACACCATAGGAATTCTCTCCATAATTGAATTTTATAGTTACAAGCACAGTATATCTAAAATTTCACTTTGATGATTTATTTAGTAAACAATACAAAGTGCTTCATTAACTACTAGGCTGTTTTTTTATTCAGTAAACAATATTCTACATCATGTGCCATCCTAGGCATTTTACATACATCAATGCTTTTTATCTCATTAACAACTAAATAATATAAGCATTATCATTATTCCATTTTATTGATGAAGATATTGAGACCTAAAGAAACCCATTAAATTATCTGAGAATGTACTGCTAGTAAGTGGTAGAACCAGGATTCAAATCTAGCCCAGAGTCTGGGCTTTTAACCATCAGCCCATAAACCCTTCGTTGTTCTATAGAAATCTTAATAGCGTAGGGTAAGCATAGCTTAGGGGCTTCTCTGGTGGATACACCAGTGAAATATCTGCCTGCAGTGCAGGAGACCTAGGTTCAAACCCTGGGTTAGGAGAGGTCCCCTGGAGAAGGAAATGGCAACCTACTCCAGTATTCTTGCCTGGAGAATCCCGTGGAAAGAGGAGCCTGGTGGGCTACAGTTCCATGGGGTCACAAAGAGTTGAAAACGACTGAGCGACTAACACTTTCACTTCCTTTCACTTTACATAGCTTTGCCTTATTAAATTGAGAATAGTGGACCTTATTTAGCCTTCCCTCCTTTTATTTGTTTATTTTGTCTTTTTAAATTAATTTTTTTACATTTATTTATTTTAAATGGAGGTTAATTACTTTACAATATTGTATTGGTTTTGCCATACATCAACATGAATCTGCCACAGGTATACATATGTTCTCCATCCTGAACCCCCCCTCCCTCTTCCCTCCCCGCCCCCTCCCTCTTCCCTCCCCGTACCATCCCTCTAGGTCGTCTCAGTGCACCAGCCCCAAGCATCTAATATCATGCATCGAACCTGGACTGGTGATTCATTTCATATATGATATTATACATGTTTCAGTGCCATTGTCCCAAATCCTCCTACCCTCTCCCTCTCCCACATAGTCCAAAAGACTGTTCTATACATCTGTGTCTCTTTTCTATCTCACATACAGTGTTATCATTACCATCTTTCTAAATTCCATATATATGTGTTAGTATACTGTATTGGTGTTTTTCTTTCTGGCTTACTTCACTCTGTATAACAGGCTCCAGTTTCATCCACCTCATTAGAACTGATTCAAATGTATTCTTTTTAATGGCTGAGTAATACTCCATTGTGTATATGTACCACAGCTTTCTTATCCATTCATCTGCTGATGGTCATCTAGGTTGCTTCCATGTCCTGGCTATTATAAACAGTGCTGCGATGAACACTGGGTACACGTGTCTCTTTCAATTCTGGTTTCCTTGGTGTGTATGCCTAGCAGTGGGATTGCTGGGTCATAAGGCAGTTCCATTTCCAGATTTTTAAGGAATATCCACACTGTTCTCCATAGTGGCTGTACTAGTTTGCGTTTCCACCAACAGTGTAAGAGGGTTCCCTTTTCTCCACACCCTCTCCAGCATTTATTGTCTGTAGACTTTTGGATCACAGCCATTCTGACTGGCGTGAAATGGTACCTCATTGTGGTTTTGATTTGCATTTCTCTGATAGTGGGTGATATTGAGCATCTTTTCATGTGTTTGTTAGCCATCTGTATGTCTTCTTTGGAGAAATGTCTATTTAGTTCTTTGGCCCATTTTTTGATTGGGTCGTTTATTTTTTGGAATTGAGCTGCAGGAGTTGCTTGTATATTTTTGAGATTAGTTGTTTGTCAGTTGCTTCATTTGCTATTATTTTCTCCCATTCATAAGGCTGTCTTTTCACCTTGTTTATAGTTTCCTTTGTTGTGCAGAAGCTTTTAAGTTTAATTAGGTCCTATTTGTTTATTTTTGCTTTTATTTCCAATATTCTGGGAGGTGGGTCATAGAGGATCCTGCTGTGATGTATGTCGGAGAGTGTTTTGCCTATGTTCTCCTCTAGGAGTTTTATAGTTTCTGGTCTTACGTTTAGATCTTTAATCCATTTTGAGTTTATTTTTGTGTATGGGGTTAGAAAGTGTTCTAGTTTTGTTCTTTTACAAGTGGTTGACCAGTTTTCCCAGCACCACTTGTTAAAGAGATTGTCTTTAATCCATTGTATATTCTTGCCTCCTTTGTCAAAGATAAGGTGTCCATAGGTGTGTGGATTTATCTCTGGGCTTTCTATCTTGTTCCATTGATCTATATTTCTGTCTTTGTGCCAGTACCATACTNTTTTGCATCTATGTTCATCAGTGATATTGGCCTGTAGTTTTTTTTGTGTGTGGCATCTTTGTCAGGTTTTGGTATTAGGGTTATGGTGGCCTCATAGAATGAGCTTGGAAGTTTACCTTCCTCTGCAATTTTCTGGAAGAGTTTCAGTAGGATAGGTGTTAGCTCTTCTCTAAATTTTTGGTAGAATTCAGCTGTGAAGCCGTCTGGACCTGGGCTTTTGTTTGCTGGAAGGTTTCTGATTACAGTTTCAATTTCCATGCTTGTNTTCCTGGTTCAGTTCTGGAAAGTTTTACTTTTCTAAGAATTTGTCCATTTCTTCCATGTTGTCCATTTTATTGGCATATAATTGCTGATAGTAGTCTCTTATGATCTTTTGTATTTCTGTGTTGTCTGTTGTGATCTCTCCATTTTCATTTCTAATTTTATTGATTTGATTTTTCTCCCTTTGTTTCTTGATCAGTCTGGCTAATGGTTCATCAATTTTATTTATCTTCTCAAAGAACCAGCTTTTGGCTTTGTTTTTTGCTATGGTCTCTTTTGTTTCTTTCGCATTTATTTCTGCCCTAATTTTTAAGATTTCTTTCCTTCTACTAACCCTGGGGTTCTTCATTTCTTCCTTTTCTAGTTGCTTTAGGTGTAGAGTTAGGTTATTTATTTGACTTTTTTTCTTGTTTCTTGAGGTATGCCTGTATTGCTATGAACTTTCCCCTTAGCACTGCTTTTACACTGTCCCACAGGTTTTGGGTTGTTGTGTTTTCATTTTCATTTGTTTCTATGCATATTTTGATTTCTTTTTTGATTTCTTCTGTGATTTGTTGGTTATTCAGCAGCGTGTTGTTCAGCTTCCATATGTTGGAATTTGTAATAGTTTTTCTCCTGTAATTGAGATCTAATCTTATTGCATTGTGGTCAGAAAAGATGCTTGGAGTGATTTCAATTTTTTTGAATTTACCAAAGCTAGATTTATGGCCCAGGATGTGATCTATCCTGGAGAAGCTTCCGTGTGCACTTGAGAAAAAGGTGAAATTCATTGTTTTGGGGTGAAATGTCCTATAGATATCAATTAGGTCTAACTGATCTATTTCTGTTTACAGCATGCAGGATCCTCAGTTGCAGCTTGTGAAATCTAGTTCCCCAACCAAGGATTGGACCTGGTCCCCTAAGGTTGGGAACATAGATTCTTAGCCTCTGGACCACTAGGGAAGTCCTAAGCCTTCTCCTTAGCATTCCAGGTCATGTAGTTGAACTTATAGTATTACACCCACTAGAGTATGTTTAGTAGTGTCTTCAGAGAAAGTAAGTTGCAAAGAATAATCTCCCCTTAGACTGACCCAAAATCACTGCTATACGAAGCTCTTTCTGATCTGTATTGCTCTTCTATTTATTTATCTTGCTATTTTCTGTCACTTCCTATGGCTATTAATGATTAGAATATACTATTCATAACCTTGTTCTATACATAATCATCTGGTTATATATCTCTGCAAGATTCTCTTACATGGTAAAATACAAGTTTGGGGACCACAAGGTATCTCCTTTATTTATTTATATTTGATAGTTTTAGTGGCAAATCACAGTGAGATGTGATGGTATGAAGACACAGCATCATTGAAGAATCTGCCACCCGGTGTCTCCTGACTCAGAGCCTTGGAGGAGAGAAACGGCAGCCTCCTGGTGGAGGAGGTTGCAGGGAGCTTTGCTGACAGAGGAAGTCGCCACACTCACAGACACGGCATTGTGGCATCCTCCAGCTCACAGTCATCTCATTATTGTGGAATGTCCCTCCCTGCCAAGCACCAAACACTATAGCAGCTGAAATTTTCACATCAGGAGGATCAAGGTCCCCCACAGAAGAGGGAGGCAGGGCCAGGGTTTGATGCAGGCTTTTGACACTTCAAATTGGGCAAAGGTTTTGGTTTCAGCAACACGGCTGAAAACCACATTTTCCACGGTCTGCCTGAACTTTGACTCAGAGCCTAAATAGCTGGCAGAGGTGTGGCTGGCTCTGAGGTTTCTCTTGGCAGTAGCTCCACTAACCACTGGGCCAGCAGCCTGTCATCCTTTTAGGTGTAGAGTTTCAGGCCTGGGGTGAGGAATCACCAGAAACCCCTCTCCTTTTCTCTGGGTCAGAGTACAGGGGTGGTTCTCAAAGTGGAGTCCCCTGACCAGCTGGAGCAGAATCATGTGGGAATCTGCTCAAAATTCAAGTTCTCAGGTCCCATCCCAGACCCACTGAGCCTGAAACTCTGGTGAGAGGCCCAGCAAGATGAGCTTTATCAAGTGCTGCAGGGGACTCAAAAGCACCCTGGACTTGAGAACTACTGCGTGCGTGTATGCTGAGTCACTTCAGTTGTGTCTAACTCTTTGCAGCCCCATGGACTGTAGCCCACCAGCCTCCTCTGTCCATGGGGTTCTCTAGGCAAGAATACTGGAGTGGGTAGGCATTCCCTTCTCCAGGAGATCTTCCCAATCCAAGGATCGAACCTGAGTCTCCTAAATTGCAGGCAGATTCTTTACCATCTGAGCCAGCCACCAGGGAAGCCCAAGCAGTTCAAGGCAAACCTGCCTTCACTCTGCTTCACTTTACTGTGCTTTGCAGATACTTCAGTGTTTGCCAGTTGAAAGTACAAACTGAACCTTGCATTGACGAAGTCTATGAGCACCATTTTCCAACAATATTTGTTGACTTAGTCTCTCTGTCACATTGTGATTATTCTCATAGAATTTCAAACTTCTTAAAATCCTTATTACATTAAAAGATCTGTGATCAGTGATCTTTAATGTTCCTGTTGTAATTCTTTTGAGGTGTCATAAATTGAACCCATATGGTGAACAGAATAAATGTGTGTGTTCTAACTGATCCCCTAACCAGCCATTACCTTGCCTTTGGCTCTCTGTGCAAGCCTCACAATTTCCTCAGACACAATAATATTGAAATCAGGCCAGTTAATAACCCTACAGTGGCCTGTAAGCATTCACGTGAAACAAAGAGTCACATTCCTCTCACTTTAAATCCAAAGTTAGAAATGATTAAGCTCAGTGAGGAAGGCATATAAAATCCTAGATGGGCCAAAATCAGGCCTCTTTCACCAGACAGTTAGCCAAGTTGTGAAAGCAAAGGAAAAGTTCTTGAATGAAACCAAAAGTGCTACTCCAGTGTACAGTGAATAATCAGAAAGCAAAATAGCCTTATTGCTGATAGGGAGAAAGTTCGAGTGGTCCGGATAGATCAAACCAGCTAACACGTTCCCTTAAGCCAAATGTAACCCAGAGCAAGGCCCTAACTCTCTTCATTTCTATGAAGTCTGAGAGAGGTGAGGAAACCGCAGAGTGAAAACAAGAAGCTGTGTGCCTGCTTAGCCGCTCAGTCATGTTCACCTCTTTGCGACCATATGGACTATAGCTCGTCAGGGTCCTCCGTCCATGGGATTCTCCAGGAAGCTTGGCGTGCTGCAGTCCAAGGGATCTCAAAGAGTCAGACAGGACTGAGTGACAGAACTGAACTGATAGCTGTCATAAACTGTGGTTCTTCTGATGAATCTGGTAAAGTCATCTGATGTTTATGGAAAACATTCACCATTCTAGATGTAATTAAGGACATTCATGAGTAATGGGAAGAGGTTAAAATATCCATATTAAAGGAGTTTGGAAGAAGTTGATTCCCACCCTCATGGATAACTTGAGGGGTTCAAAACTTTTGTGGAGTAAGTGACTGCAGATGCTATAGAAATAGCAAAAGAACTAGACTTAAAAGCAAAGCCTGATGTGACTGAACTTCTGCAATCTCATGGTAAAACTTTAATGGATGAACAGTCGATTCTTATTGATGAGCAAAGAAAGTTTTGCTTCTTTTTTTTTTTTTTTTTAAGATGGAATCTTCTCCTGATGAAACTGCTGTGAAGATTGTTGAAATGACAGCAAAGAATTTAGAATATTACATAAATTGATTGCTAATCAAGGCAGGGCAGTCTCTGCTTTGTGTGTGTGTGTGTGTTGTGTGTAAGTGCCCGTGTATGTATGTGAATTTTATTGTGACAAGGGAGATGTTAGAGAGAAAGTACACAAGAAAAAAATGCACCACAATGGTTATTCTGGTTGTCTTCAGGCTCTCCAACTGCAGGACTCATTTTTCTTGTATTTGCATGTTTGAAAATTTCCCTTTCAGAATTAGGAAAAGCAAATGTGATGTAAACTTTAAAATAAAAATGTATCCAGAGGGATTTGTCTTACAGTAGGCAGGTGATTCTGCCAACACAAAACCCACGTCACTCTTGGTTGAATGTCCTCTTAGCAGGCACAAAGGTTCACATTCAGAGATAATTACATACTTGTAAGCAAAATGCCTTTCTTTCATCCCAAACTCAGATGTTCAGGAGCAGTAGCAGAGACTGAGGTTGCAAGGCCTGCCCAGCTCAGCACATAGGCTCTTCAGGGCTTTCCTAGGATCTGTAACTGGGCAAGGCAGACTGTAGAATACACTTGCATTTTCTAAACCCGCCTGAAGTGCCAAGCCCCGAGCTAAGTGTTTTACATATGATTTTTATTTAATTGTCACCACAAACTAAAGGCTTCCCTAGTGACTAAGATGGTAAAGAATCTGTCTGCAGAGCAGGAGACCAAGATTCGATCCCTGGGTCAGGAAGATCCCCTGGAGAAGGGAATGGCTACCCACTCTAGTATTCTTGCCTGGAGAACTCTATGGACAGAGGAGACTTGTGAGCTGCAGGCTATGGGGTTGCAAAGAGGCAGACACGACTGAGCAACTAACACACAGACAAACTAAGGGGACAAATATCATCGTTTTCTTCCACTCAAAAGAAAACAGAGGTTCAGAAGGCCAGAGTGATCTGGGAGATGTCACACAGCAGTCTGAATCCAGGTCTGTTCTGACCCAGACGGCCGTCTCTCCCCTGGACTGACTTTACGGGGTAGGACACCTTCTTGTGACCTTCTTCTTCATTTTCACATCATCTTCAAGGCCTGCCTCTCTGCAGAGCTTTGTGATAGTGGGAACACTTGTTTTAGATTAAGACAAGACTACTTCTCTGAGTACTGTCCTTGAGCATGGGGGTCGAGAGATTTACCGGATGGTTGAAGCTATCTTTGTGGTTAGGAGTTCTGTCAGTGCATGGCTCAGAAGGATGCTGATGGTTTGCAGGTTTTATCTCTAGTAAAGTCAACACGTTTGGCTCTTGTTTGAATTTTCATCCATAGTCAAGTTTCCAAAAGGAGTTTTCACCTAGTGATAATTGGTAACCCTGCAAACCTGCTCTCCCGTGTTTTTGCATAAGACCTTGTCTTCACATTAGGCTTCCCGACCTGGAGCCTAATGTGAAGACACACCTCCTTCATCTTCCCGCTGGCTTCATGGTGCTCACATCTTCCTCCCTGACACTGGAGCATCTGCTTGAGGCAGAGACTGTCCAACTGAGTCCACTGCTCAGTTCTGACCAGGTCAGGATTCTGTGCCTCAGAGGGGCTGTGCACCTGACAACATTTCCATGAAGGAGTTGGAGACTGCTGAGAAAGGGCTAGATGAAGAGGAGTCAAGCAGAGAAGTATTCTATCTAGATTCCCTGTCTGGCCATCAGGAGGAAAAGTGACAGAAGCAACTGCTGTCTAATTTTGTTCAGACCTTGCTGTATCCATGCATTGAGACAGCCCTGAACAGACAGAGGAGAATGCACATAGCTGGGTCCAGAGCTGGTCCTCCTCAGTGAGAGGGGCAGAAAGGGCTTGATGGAAGCCTTTCCAGTGCTGACCAGGATGTCCAGGGTGGAGCCTGGGCATCTGCCTTTCCAACAAACTCCCAGGCGCTGCAGCCGCACAGTTTCTGTGCATAGTTTGAGCCCTGAGTTCTTAGAGCATCTCAAAGTCGATTATGGAGATGAGGGTGGTGGGTTCATAGTGGTCCTTATCCTACTGGGGCTGCCTTGCATCCCACCCTCCATGGAGGCCCAGAATCCCTAAAGCTCTGCTGTACTGGCCTTTCACCAGCCTCTTCGTCCTGAATGTAGGTTTCCCTTCTTTCACACATTCACCCCAAAGCCTGCTTGTGGATCACTCAGCTCTCTGTACCCTGGAGCTATGAGTCTGAGGCTCCTCTGGAGCCCCCTTGGATTGCATTCACAGCTTACTGCTATAACATGGATGCAGTCTCTGCTTCTTTCCTCATTTCCATCAATCCAATCCAATCTGTGTTCTATTTCCCAAGATACCTAAAACTATCTGGCCCACTGCTGGCTCCTTTCCTTATTTTGAAGCAGTTTCATGTTTTCTGCCAATTTGATGAGTATTTGAGGAAGAAGTAGTTACAATGTTCAGGCCACTTTCATGATCCAGAAACCTGGGCCATTTTCAAAGGCTCTGCATGTGGTTCTTAAATATTATGCTGAATCAACAAAGAACATGTTGCCAAACTGAAAATCTTGTGCAGTTGGCTGCTTCTCCACCATGGCTCAGAACTAGGGTACACAATAAAATGATAAGACATATAGAATATTTTTAAATCTTTTTTTTCATCAAAGCATAACATACATTTAGAAAAGTTGGACAAAACCAGCAGGACTCAACTGTAGAATTTCATAAACTGAACACACTCATGTATTTAACTAGCACCCAAATCAAGAAATCAACCTTGACCAGAAATCAACCCTGAATACTCGTTGGAAGGACTGATGCTGAAGCTGAAGCTCCAATACTTTGGCCACCTGACACTCATTTTCCAATGAGCCAACTCATTGGAAAAGAACCTGATGCTGGGAAAGACTGACGGTAGGAAGGGAAGGTGCAGCAGAGGATGAGATGGTTGGATGGTATCACCGACTCAACGGACATGAATGTGAGCAAACTCTGGTGAAAGACAGGGAAGCCTGGTGTGCTGCAGTTTGTGGGGTCACAGAGTTGGACACGACTGAGCAACTGAACAGCAACAACAAAAACAAAATCAAGAAATAAAATATTAAATAGGAAATCTAAAGGCGGCCCTGTCCTGTGCCTTCTTCCACTTCTTCCCTTCCCTCAAAGGTAACATTTATCTTCATGACACAGATCAGTGTATTTATGTAAATAGAGTTGAACAATATGGGCTCTTCTGTGTTTGGCTTCTTTTGCAAACCATTATCTTTGTAAGACACACCCATTTCACATGCAAATTTGTTCATTCTCATTCCTGTATGGCATTTAAGGTACAAATCAATCAAATTTTATCTCTTTTTTAAATGGCTTTATTGAAATATAATTCACATACCATATGATTTGTCCATTTAAAATATATAATTTGATATTTTTAGTATATTCATAGGGTCATGGAACCATCACTATAATCTAATTTTAGAACATTTTTGTTATCACTAAAAGAAACTCAGAAACCATTACTACTCACTCCTCTTTTTCCCCCATGCACTCTTTCACCCTGCCCTCAGCTATCACTACTCTGCTTTCTGTCTGTAGATTTGCCTATTCAGGATTATATAGAGATGATATCATACAATATGTGATGTTTTGTGATGGGCTTTTTTCACTTAATGATGTCAAAGATGATTATTGAATGTATCAATTCTTCCTTTCTTTTTATCATTGAATAATATTCCATGATATGGATATATCATTTTTATTTATTTATTCATTGGTAAGTGAACATTTGGGTTGTTTCTAATGCTGGATTTATTAGCTTAATAATAGATTGTCAGTGGATCCCTCAGATTTCGTATTTATAATATCATGTCAACTGAGGGGGAAAAAAAATGTGACTTCTTTTCCGATCTGGATGTCTTTAAAAAAAAAATACTTTAATTGTCTTGTCTAGAACTTCTAGTACAATATAAAACAGAAATTGCAAGAATGAACATCCTTATCTTATTCCTGATCTTTAGTTAAATTTAGGTTATTACACTTTTCAGCTTTAATTGCTGATATTATCAAAATACTTTTCAAAGAAAGTGTATCTATTATACTCCCAATGTAGTCTACTTATCAATCTTTTCATAGGTAGTATTTTAGTGAAGTTAAACAGATTGAAAATATTAGATGCTCAGCTGTAAACCAAAATCCAGAAAGTGAATAAAATAATATACTTGTATTTTTTAACATATTCTATATTGAAAGCAAAAAAATAAAAAGGTTCTTACAGTTTCTACATACAAATTCAGTTCAGTTCAGTGACTCATTCATGTCCGACTTTGTGTGACCCCATGGACTGCAGCATACCAGGTTTCCCTGTCCATCACCAACTCCCAGATCTTACTCAAACTCATATCCATTGAGTCAGTGATGCCATCCAACCATCTCATCTGTCATCCTCTCCTGCTCCTGCTTCAATCTTTCCCAGCATCAGGGTCTTTTCAAATCAGTCAGTTCTTCACATCAGGTGGCCAAAATATTGGAGCTTCAACATCAGTCCTTCCAATGAATATTCAGGACTGATTTCCTTTAGGATGGACTGGTTGGATCTCCTTGCAGTCCAAGGGACTCTCAAGAGTCTTCTCCAACATCACAGTTCAAAAGCATCAATTCTATGTATAGATACCTATTGACATATATCCAATAGAGAATGAGTCTAGCCAAATAAATCCCCTTCAAAATTCAGTTAATGATAAAAACTATATATTTATTGAACAATTACCTACAGAGTTCTCATGGCCTCACCATTTTTGCATCACTCAAGTATTTATTTAAAAAGAGCTGTCACATCTCTCTCCCATGGGCTCAGGTCAATGGTCCTGGGCACTCAAGCTTCTTCCAGGTCTTCTTCACTTTCTTCCACATTATTTCCTCCTTCCAGATTCTGAAAATTTGGCTTTTCATGTCTGAGCTATTTTTTTCTTCGGAGATGACAAGATCCACTTCCTCAGTTCTAACTCTTGGAGCTTCTGAGACATATATTAACATTCTGGTTCTTCCCACTCCTTGCTGTTATCGGTAGAGAGTACTGTGTTTGATTCTCCAATACCTATTCTTGTACTTTGTTGATGCAAAGTAAGTTGGAGAACTGAGGTCAGATCAAGCTGTGGGAATGATTGTTCTAAGAGTAATTGCATTGCCTTTGGCAATTAATTCATATTGGGTATATGACAAAATTTGGGCTAATGAATTATGAAAAAGAGGTTGCTAGAGGCTTTTTAAGAAAGTCTACAGTCTCTATCTTTTTTTCTGTCTCTATCTCTCTCTCTCTACCACTGGATATGAACAAAGCAAAAGAACCCTGAGTGTTACCGGAAGCCCTGTTTAGAATGCAGTGGGTTGTGGGTTTGGGGTAAAGTCAATAACATGGACAGCAGACCAGGGTGGCAAAAAACTTGAGCCTTATTTGCAGTCAATAAAAACATTAACATCCTACCCTGAAGTTTCTCTTCTCTCTGAAATTAGTTATTTGATATAAAAATTGTCTTACTGTTTCATTCGATATGAACTGTCTTCTTATTGACTATAGCCAAAAGAATCCTCAAAGATTAGTTAACTTAGTTCTGCTCATGTTTTTTTTCCATAAGCGGAAAAGAAATAATGGTTTCCTCATAGAAATGTTGTGAAAATTTCATTACATTTTACAGGGGAATCACTCACTGAAATAGCTGGCACACAGTTCAGTTCAGTTCAGTTGTTCAGTCATGTCCAACTCTTTGCAACCCCATGAGTCGCAGCATGCCAGGCCTCCCTGTCCATCACCAACTCCCAGAGTTCACTCAGACTCACATCCATTGAGTCAGTGATGCCATCCACCCATCTCATCCTCTGCCGTCCCCTTCTCCTCCTGCCCCCAATCCCTCCCAGCATCAGAGTCTTTTCCAATGAGTCAACTCTTCGCATGAGGTGGCCAAAGTATTGGAGTTTCAGCTTTAGCATCAGTCCTTCCAATGAACACCTAGGACTGATCTCCTATAGGATGGACTGGTTGGATCTCCTTGCAGTCCAGGGGACTCTCAAGAGTCCCAACACCACAGTTCAAAAGCATCAACTCTTCGGCGCTCAGCCATCTTCACAGTCCAACTCTCACATCCATACATGACCACAGGAGAAACCATAGCCTTGACTAGACGGACCTTTGTTGACAAAGTAATGCCTCTGCTTTTGAATATGCTATCTAGGTTGGTCATAACTTTTCTTCCAAGGAGTAAGCGTCTTTTAATTTCATGGCTGCAATCACCATCTGCAGTGACTTTGGAGCCCCCCAAAATAAAGTCTGACACTATTTCCAGTGTTTCCCCATCTATTTCCCATGAAGTGATGGGACCAGATGCCATGATAGGTACATGTTAATTATTGTTATATGAAAGAATGAGGGGATGCACAAAAAATGCTGTTTTGCCAGAAAGAGAGGCAGAAATTCTGTTGGAACGTAATCTTAAAAGGTCAGGGGTCCTTCATGTATTCCAAGCATCTAGAACACTACATAATACAGACAAGTGCTGACCATGTGCATCGTGGTTTCTAAGCTTGTAAAATCAAGAATGAAGGGAAGTTTATTGATTCACCAAGTCCCAATGAGCACCTACTGTGTGGATGCAGTGATAGAGGACAGAGTCCTCACAAGCTTGTTCCTAAGCACATAAAGGTGGAGCAGACAATAAGTCAGCAGGGTAGAGGACAGTGCAGAGTCACACAGGGAGTAGAGAGAGTATGAAGGAGGAAAAACCACACCATGCCCGAGGGACTGAGGAAGACAGCACAGGCATGAGACCTGAAGGATGAACTGGACAAGAAGATAGAAGCGGAGGCTTTTGTGCACTTCAGGCAGAGATGCCACATAACCACAATATCTGCTGGGTGGTTGTTGAATGGATGAGTTCCAAAGATGATTCTAGCCGGTCTGAGGAGGGGCAGGAGGTGAAGAATGACAATGGTGTCACTACAGGCATGGTCAGGAATCGCAAGCCAGCGACTTAGCTTTTCTCCTGTCAGAAATGTGGGAGGTTTTGAATAATTCCATAAATTCTCTGATGATCAGATCCACAGAAGCGCATCTTTCTGGATTCTGCAGGCTCTCCCTAGGTGTGGGACCTTCGAGGAATAATTAGGGATCTGTCTGAAGTAGTGCAAAATCAAAGCAAACTTGAACCCTCAACTTCGGTCTCAAAAAGAGGAGGAATTGAATCTCCTGTGGGTGAAGAAAGAACCAGAGGGGCCTGTTTCCTTTCGGATGCATCAGTTGGATTAGAATGGGCTTCCCTGATGGCTCAGATGGTCAAGAATCTTCTTGTAACACTGGAGACCTGGGTTCTATCTCTGGGTTTGGAAAATCCCCTGGAGAAGGGAATGGCAACTCACTCTAGTATTCTTGCCTGGTGAATTCCATGGATAGAGGAGCCTGGTGAACAATAGTCCATGGGGGTGCAAAGAGTTGGACATGACTGAGTGACTAACACACACAGCTGGCTTAGATAGTCCAATTTGACTTTCCAGATATGAAATGCTAATATTTGCTTTATAATTTTTCATTAGAGCCACATGCCTGCCTAACTAAACTTTGAGTTTCTCTTAAAAAGGGAAGGTTATTTTTAAATTATCCTAATCCCCCTCTCTCTTAGCATAGAGCAGTGACTCCACTGAAAGTTGGTGCTTATTAAATTACTGATGAAGTAACACATGAGACATTGGAAAGATGGTGTGCCATTTATATTCATTTACTGTCAAGACTTAGGAAATGCAAAGGTATGGTGTCAATCATATGAAATGCTATTGTTAGACATGTATGTTGTTGATAGACATTTATGCTAAAACAGACATTACTGTTTGGTTCAGAACAATGTCTGGCTTTATTAAAGTTGTTCGTTACTTTGGGCATGTGTGCTAAGTAGCTTCAGTTTTGTCCAACTCTTTGCAACTCCACAGACTCTAGTCTACCAGGTTCCTCTGTCCAGGGGATTCTCCTGGTAAGAATACTTGAGTGGGTTGCCATTTCCTTCTCCAAGGGATCTTCCCAGCCTAGGGATTGAACTCATGTCTACTGCAGTGGCAGATAGACTCTTTACCACTAGCACTACCTGGGAAGATCATTCATTAATTTAGATGATACCAAATAGATAGTGAGCTCTTAAAGAGTAAAAGTCATGTTTCCCAGCACCATTCAGAAAGCCTGGCACACAATAGGTGCTGATTTTTTGTTTGTTTGTTCTTACTTAACAAGTAGAGTATTGAAGCGGTACCGAGCTGTAGCATCACCATAGACCTATGATAGAACCTTAGGGTAAATGCTGAGAGCTCTAAATGCCTAAGTGTTTAAACCCCTGCTTCCCAACTCTGCCCCCAGGATTCCTTGCATCCAGGGAGATAGTAAAAGTTGTCTAACCAAAAATGGCTGTCTTGTTGAATACTGAAGAAACATGAAGTGTGATATTTATGGGCTCCTTTCATGCTGAGTAAATAAATGAAGATATGTTATGGTCCACCCACCAGTGGACATTTATATCTCAGTTCTATGACTACAAATTAACTCTTAGCAACATCCTCACTGGAACCTTTTTGTGGAGTAATCTTATGGGATATAAAGATATTTGAGTTTGCCTCTAAGTTTGTCAGTTAAAAGTCATTCCAAGAATAAGAGAAAGAGGAGAAAGAATGGGAGGAGGGAGAACATGGCCAAATAGTTATTTGAGTAAAGGAAAGTCTTCCCGGTCTGGAGAGGATTCCAAAAAGGAATACTCCTTTAAGGAATGAACAGGACATGCTTAGACTATAATCATCTATAGATTAGGTCTCAAGGTGAAGAGAATGAGGGCAGGGGAGGCTGTGCTGGTAATTCAGGGGAAGGTTTCTAAAGCCCCCTGGGAAGAGAATGGATTCCCAAACCTACAGTGTGTTAGAATCCTCTAAGCCCTGTTTTGGCCAAGTCTTTCATTCACTTCCGAGCTCTGAATTTAGTGACTTTAAATACACAAGGACTTTAGGCAGCTTTGAGCTGGGGCCAAGCTTAGGTTTTCGTACTGGAAGTGTTTGCAGATACATTGCTGCTGCTATTGCTGCTGCAGCTAAGTCGTTTCAGACGTGTCCTACTCTGTGTGACCCCATGGACAGCAGCCCACCAGGCTCCTCTGTCCCTGAGGCTCTCCAGGCGAGAATACTGGAGTGAGTGGCCATTTCCTTCTCCACAGATATATTCAAGTATCTTAAAGTATAGATGCGTGAACTTCCGAGAGACCTAAATGGCTGTATCTCATCCAGTTAGGGTTCATCATCCTCAAGGAGCCCATGTAACTCAGTCGCTCATCTCCATGTAGATTGGTTTCCAAACCATCCAGGGCTGAGTATCTTTAAAAGTCAGTTGGCATCAAAAGATAGAACTAAAACCTGCATCTTGGCACCTTTTCCATTTTTTCTCTGAATATTGATATCTCCTTGCTTATCCCCTGGGACCCCAGGAGATGAAGGAATGTCCTCACTGAACTTCCTTGCAGCATCCTTATTTTCTCGCCTGTCCATACCTGCTGAATTATTGTTTGTTTGTTCAGCCTCTCTGCACAGCTTGTGGGATCTCAGTTCTCAATCGGGAATTGATCCTGGGCCCCCTGCTGTGGAATCACGGAGTCCTAATCACTGGACCACTGCAGAAGTCCTCACATTTGCTGTCTTCATTTTCCCCCAATGCTTCCCTAAATTTACACTTTACCTGTTACAAAGGGGAAAAGGCACAAAAATAATATTTACAAAATAGTGTCTTTTTGTTAAATAGATGGTAATAAGTTCAGTCCAATAAATATTTATGAAGTCTTTACTAAGTGTCTGACTCCAGAAGAATAAAAAAAAAAAAAAAAAAATGACAAGGCACAGCCCCTGCATGAAGCCGAAAGCGGTAAGAACAAACATAGAGAAACAACTAAAATAAGAACAAGAACTACAACATTTCTAATGGGAGAGAAGCCATACATTTAGGCTGTGTTCCTCAAAGCTTGGCCCGCAGATCTTCTGAATCAGAATCATCTGAATGTTTATGCAGCTAGATATTTTGGGGTCCACTCTAGGCTGCGCAAATCAGAATTTCTAGAAGCAGGACTCGGGGATCTGCATTCTTACAAAGAGAAGAACCAGACAGAGCTGAACTTGCTGTTCTCAGAATCACCTGCAAGAGTCAGAGATCTGTCTTGAAGACAGGAGAATTAAGGATGTTTCAGATTTCAAAAGGCATTCTTTGCAGAAGAAACAGCAAGGCAAAGGAGACATGAAAGGCCTTGGGGAACACATTAGAGAAGAATCCAATCAGTGAGGGCACAGGATGTGGGAAGAGGAACCACAGGCGATAAGCTGAAGCCTGAACTTTTGTCTCCTGTCGGAGTCACGACCAGTGCCGTTTGTTTGAAGACTTCTAAAGAGAAATCCCCACTTCCGTTCATTTTTGTTAAGCCTCTTATCTCATGAGGATATTTAATTTCTTTTCACTTACCTTGGTTTCCTGGCATGAATTTAATGAAAACAACTTAAGTTTTTTTTTTTTTTTTTTAATCATATCAACCTTACTTAAATTCTGGCTCCATCACGTATTAGCTCTGTGACCCTGTGCTAAGCAGCTGTCACCTTCGAGCCTCAGTGTGCCCCAACAAAGAGGTGTAATACCTAAGCCCTGTTGGGAATCTTTAGCAGAAGCAGGAGGGCAGAGCAGAGGGAATGCGTCGCCAAGCGTGCAGTCAGTGACAGGAAGTGTTCTGAGTGTAATGGGCCTCACAGGATGCTGGGAAACTGGTTTGCTTCTTCTTGACCTCTCCTGGGATTTAATAACTCATGCCTTGATTCTAATCTCTAGCTTCAGCTGTCTACCTGGCATATTTACGATCCCACAGCATTTCACCTTGTGAAGCTCTTCTAAGGCGCGTCAGCCTGGGACCGCGCTGGGGCCTTGTGTTAGGATGGCCGGGTGCCAAGGCAAATGTTTAGACTTGGCTGAGGCCTTGGTGTTCAGTTAGCGCTCGATGTTTTAAAGAAAATGCAAATTGGGGAGCTTTTTTTGGGAACAGAAGGGATGGTTTCTCAGCCGGCGCCTCGCGGCCACACAGGTGCAGAGCCTCCCGGTGACAAGGGGCGAACGTTTGACCTGGGAGCCCAGTGCCACGTCCCAGAGTGCCTGGGGCAAGTGCATCCCTGACTGTGGGGAGCCCTGTTTGACTTGGCTGCAGCCCCATTAACCTAAAGGCGGGCACAGCCCAAAGGAAAACAGCCTCAACATTGACTCTCATCACTGTGCTGCTCAGGGCCACCTGTGGGTTTCACAACCTACCTCCCCTTTCTCACAGCATCCTAGCCAGTTTGTTTGTGTTCCTGGAAAAAAAAAGAGAGAGAGAGAGAGAGATCCCACTGCTCTCTTTGCTCCGAAGTTCAGTGTCTGCTCAGGGTCGCTGCCTTAAGGCACTCACCTGTGCGCACCTCTGAGCCCAGGCGCAAGGCCAGCTGCACCATCAGAAACCTCTGCGAATGCTGGGTCTCTCTCCTGCATCCAAGCGAATATAAATATACAAGTTCTGCCGCAACGGGGAAGAAAGGAACGTTCATTAAGCACCTGCTTCAAGCCAGGTGCTTTCACACACAGAACCGTGTTTAATCCTCCAAGCAGCTCCGTGAGAAAGGAGTTAATACGTTCAGGCATTGGGTCAGGTGACATGTCAGACGGAGCCTGGCCTTCTGACTCCAAGTTCATGGTCTTTGCATCTACTGTGCCACCTCTTGCTGGGTCCCAGAAAGAGCAGCCGGCAGGGACAAGACACGGATTCCAGCCCAGGTTCTGACAAGGCTGGCCAGTGACAAGCCCTCCTGCCATCTCAGAAGGTCTCGGCCTCTGTAGGGAATGAGGGGCCAGGACAGGTGTCCTCTAAGGCCCTTCTAGGTTTAATATGTATCTTGGGCCTGAATACAGCGCTAGAGACCACAGGTAAGGACTGGGTCCTTTGCTGCCTTGAATCAGTCCCAGCCAGAGGAAGTTCTGTGCGTCCACAGACAGAAGTGGTCTTGGCAGAAATCCATCCCCATATGGTCACAGACTTGGTTAAAGACTAAGGCATGGATGGGTTCCTTTCTGTCTCAGATAGTTTTAATAACTGTGACTTCTGCAAGGGGAAAAGGCAACACATCGATGTTTCCAAGAAAGGAGCAGTGGTGGCTGATACATGCTTGACAGCGCTGTGGGCACTTATGTCTATATATTGACCTGCATCGCCTTTCTGACACTAGGAGAGAAATACAACTAGCTTCCCCATTTTACAAATGGGAGGAAACGGAAGATCAGACAATGTACACACAGCTACTGTGGGAGGGGCTGGAATTTGAACCCTATCGATCACTCTGAGCCATTGCATCCCGTGGTCCTTTGGCAAAGGGAGACTGAAGGGACCTGCTTGTTAGGGGCCTTGCTCTGTATTTTGAACAAAGGAATAAAACTAATGGTCATTGGTTGACTGAGTCACCTGTGTCATTTCCCTTAGTTCTCACAGTAGCATTTCAGATGGGTGACACCTCCAGGGAACCAAGGGCAAGAAGCGAGAGGGTGTCCATGAAGACCCAGGCAGGGATTTCTGACTCCCATCACCTTTCTGACCACGTACCTATGTTTCTTTCACTGCCACACCGCTTGAAGCCCAGCAGGGCCTCAGGCTAACCCTCCCTCCTGCCCTGCATTGACCTCCCTGTTCTTCATAGGAAATGAGGAGGATGTAGAATGGACTGCTCACCAGTACGATTTTGCCTGCAAGCTAAGTTGCTTCAGTCATGTCTGACTCTTTGCAACCAACCCCATGGGCTGTAGCCCACCAGGCTCCTCTGACCATGGGATTCTCCAGGCAAGAATACTGGAGTGGGTTGCATGCCCTCCTCCAGGGGATCTTCCCAACCCAGGGATCAAACGCACATCTCCCACATCTCCTGCATTGCAGGCGTATTCTTTACCACTGAGCCTCCAGGGAAGCCCACGATCTTTCCTACCCATTCTTATTTGAGGAGGGTCCTTTGCTTACATAATAGAAATAAAGAATGTTAAAACAAATCCTGTATAGCCTGGCACTTATCTACAAGTTTTAATCATTGCTTTACAGATCACTTTTTCCATTAACCTATGAGGTGCTTGAGCGCAGGAACCACAGCTCTTGGACCATGGTGTGCAGGTCACCGCCCCAGGCACAAGGTCACGTTTCCTTCTTCTTCTTTGTGTGCAGGTGCTTATGATGCCCCAGGTTAAATATGAGAAAGCAAAACAGAAACTGGGTTCCTGCTGCCAGGAGGGAGCTACAGGCTTTGATTCTTCTCCCCGAGACCATTCTGAATAGAGCGGACTATTGACCCAAAGGATGTGGGGAAAACTCTAGAGCTGGAGGTCCAGTATCACTGTCTGTTTTTAAATATATTAAGGAACCAGAAAAGCGGACTAAGTGAAGTTTCTGAACATACCGTCAGACAGCCTTGTGGTGTGGATCTCATTTATGGAATCATCTTGCTAATTAAACGAAACTGACTTAACTAAGACAATTGCAGCTTAAATTGTTAAGGTAACCAGAAAGGCAGAGGGAGAGAGAGGCTGTTCAAAATGAGGACACGTCTCTCAGCCTTCCTACCTTCCCTCCCTAGGTGAGCAGAAATGGTTCACGTCTGCTGTTTAAACCTCTTTTTATACACACTTTGTCGCCTCGTTTCATGGAATCGCATGCGTCTCTAACCTCTACTTATGTACTAAAATGCATGACAATCTGTTCAGAGTTAATCCCACTTGAAACTTAGGCAACTGCCAAATTATTTCAGCTTGGGAGAAAGGGACAAACTCATCTTCTGGGCTGTCGGTGGGCCTTGAGTCAGGACACCAAATTCCGTCAGAAACGATTCACCTTCTTAAGTCAGCAAGACATAAACAAACAAATTGGAAAATGCCAAGCACTGAAGTTGAAACTGAGATCTCGCGTTTCTCACTGATGTAAGAAAGCACAACACGCTTTTGGAAATCGTCAGAACACAGGTGCACAGGAAACCCAGAGGCTCTCACTCACCTTTTGGCTCCTTCCCAGGTCCTGTGTCAGCAGGGACTGTGGCTGCCCCGCCAGTGAGGGACCTTATGATTTTAATGAAACATGCAGCAGAGATAAGTTTGGGGTGGGTGTCTCCTGAAATGCCAAGTACCTTCAGGAAGGGTCACTTTAATTACACGTATGTTGCTTTTCCCATAAATATGGAAACCCAAGATATAAGGAAAGAGGAAGCTTAATGGTGTGTGTTTGTGTGTTAGTGTGTGTTTCCCCAGAGCTGTGTGCAGGAGGCAGGATCGGGTTATTGACTTGGAAGGACTCAGACTCTAACTCCGAGATGCCCTTATGTTGGCCCATGGAGTCCACGCTGCCTCTTGCAGCCTGAGTTGCTTCCTAGAATCATGCTCCTGGGTTCCTCTTATGACTTGTAAAATCAGAAACTCCAAGGACTGCAACCATGAAATTAAAAGACATTTGCTCCTTGGAAGGAAAGCTATGACAAACCTAGACAGCATATTAAAAAGCAGAGACATTACTTTACCAACAAAGGTTCATAAGCCAAAGTTACGGTTTTTCCAGTAGTCATGGGCAGAGGTGGATATGAGAGTTGGACCATGAAGAAGGCTGAGTGGTGAAGAATTAATGCTTTCAAATTGTGGTGTTGAAGAAGACTCTTGAGAGTCCCTTGGACATCAAAGAGATCAAGTCAGTCAATCCTGAAGGAAATCAGCCCTCAATATTCACTGGAAGGATTGATGCTAAAGCTCCAATACTTTGGCCACCTGAGGCAAAGAACTGACTCATTGGAAAAGACCCTGATGCTGGGAAAGATTGAAAGCAGGAGGAGAAGGGAACCACAGAAGGTGAGATGGTTGGATGGCATCACCGACTCAATGGACAACAGTTTGAACAGACTCCAGGAGATGATGAAAGACAGGGACGCCTGGCGTGTGGTCGTTCATGGGGTTGCCAAGAGTCGGAGCTGACTTAGCGACTGAGCAACAACAAGGACATATTTCAGAATCAATGTTTCTAAAGAGCTGACCAGGTTATTTTGATTCCTGTCTTTGTTTAGCAACTCTTTATTTAAATCCTTTATTTTATAAATGAAAAGAGTAAGACGTTAGAGACTTTTGCAGAAGTCGCCCCAGGCCACCCATCTGGTGAGCGGTGGAGTCCCATCCCTCCCTATGCAGGCCTCCTGATTCCGGCCGCAGCTGCCTCCCTGGTGCCCCGAGGACCTCGGACGACACAGACACGTGGTCTGCCTGACTCAGGTTTCACTTTGAAAGCCTTTTGTTTATCGAGAAGGAATCTCTTTTCCCCTGGCAGGCTGCCTTCTCTTCCACCACAAATAATGATTCCTTTCAAACAAAGCTAAGCTTTTCTAAAGCTTGGAAAATCCATCCTAATCACAGTTTAGTTTCCTTCTTGGAAGTTCTCTGAAGAGATTAAGCCATCTCCTCGCTGGGCTGTATGGAAGGGAAGTTGTCCCACATCTCGTTGTCATTGTGGAGTATTGATGGGGTAGTTTTATGGGCAATAATCCACTTAATTTCCTTCATTTGTCTGAAACTGTAAAGAATGCTGTGATGACCTAGGGCAGGGCCTGGCAAATTTGTTCTTTAAAGGTCAGGGAGTAAGTGTTTTCTTGGCCCAGTGGTCTCTAGAGACTACTCGTTGCTGCTGTTGGCGGGCAGCCATGGGTAGCACCTGAGCAAATGGGTGTGACTGAGTGCCAATAAAACTTTATTTACAAAATCAGGTGACAGGTGGGATCTGACCTGCAGAGCATGGTGTGCTGACCTTTGGTCTAGGAAATCCAAAGAGGGGAAAAAAACAAAAAACAGAAAAACAGAATAATTTGTCTTAGTAACTCAGAGTCTAGGTTAGATGGAAGACCTGAATTTGAAGTAAACAATACAGAAGTTCAAAAGAACTGCCTAGTTTTCATGTTAAAAGGGTCATGCAAAGGTCACTGTCAGGCCAAGGTCCAGAGGTGGTGGAGGGAAGGCAGGAGGTGCTGGAGGCCAGGCTAGGGTTTTCAGTTTCTGATCGCTCCTGGGGGTCCTTACACCCACATGGCCAAAGCCCCCGCCCACTCAGGAAATTTCTGGAAGTCTCTATACAGTGCTCCTCCAAGCCCTCTGCAGAGAGGGCTCAGCATGGGGCTGCCTTCAAAAGGAACACCCAGAGGAATTCTCCCAATACCACAGAGCATGTATTGAAAAGGTGCATTTGGATTCGGGAAGCAATAATTTGGTAACAGGGCCCTGTTTCAGAGAGTCTTGTTAATTTTCTCGATCATTATTGTTCTGTTTCCTTTTTCTTATTGAAGCAATTTTCTAATAACTTGGAAAAAGACTCATTTCATATTATCCCCATGCTTTTTACGTTTATGATTTTGTTGTTGTTGGTTTTCAGTTGATAAGTCATGTCCGACTCTTTGCAACCCCATGGACTACTTCCCTGTCCTTCACCCTCTCCAAGAGTTTTCTCAGATTCATGTCCATTGAGTCAGTGATGCCATCCAACTATCTCATCCTCTGTCTCCCCCTTCTCCTGCTGCCTTCAATCTTTCCCAGCATCACAGGGTCTTTTCCTCCTCGCATCGGGTGGCCAGAGTATTGGAGCTTTAGCTCCAGCAACAGTCTTTCCACTTACTATTTTATTAATACAGTTTTCAATTAATAAATTCTATTAGTGTAAGCATTATTGCCTTGCATGAAATCATCTTATAATCCATTTAATCTTTGCACACACTGCCTCTCACAAGCTGCTTTTCCACCAGGAGCTACCTGCTTACCAGCCTCCCCTCGCTGATCCTCCAGACACTTGGACCTGACTCCTTCAGAACCACCCAGCGGCCTCCAGGCTCAGGGCCTTTGCACTGCCACCTGCTCTGCTTGGAACCCATTCCCTGCATACATCTGCGTAGCCCTCCAGTCAATTTCCTGCAAGTCTCTTCTCAAAGTCCACCTAATCAGAGAGAACATGCCCACCTAACCTGATCAGAATAGCATCCACAAGGCTATCTCTTTACACTGCTTTATTGTAATCCTCAGCATTGATCAAGCCCTGACATGATACATGCATTCTTTTTTATTGTTTTATCTCAGCTACCTCCCATTACTAGGAAGTATGCTAAGAAGAGCAGGGATTTAGCTTCTGTTTCCTGCTGTAGCCTTGGCACCTAGAACAGTGGCTGACATGTAGTAGACTGGCAATCCATTTTTGTAGTTGAACCTGTTATGACAGTAGAAGCAAGTGACAGCTTTTCTTTACTTGGGCTCCAAAATCACTGTGGATGGTGACTGCAGCCTTGAAAGTAAAAGATGCTTGTTTCTTGGAAGGAAAACTATGACAGACCTAGACAGTGTATTAAAAAGCAAAGATATAACTTTGCTGGCAAAGGTCCATTTAGTCAAAGCTATGATTTTTCCAATAGTCAGGTATGGATGTGAGAGCTGGACCTTAAAAAGGCTGAATGCCAAAGAATTGGTGCTTTCAAATTGTGGTGTTGGAGAAGACTCTTGAGAGTCCCTTGGACAGAAAACACATCAATCCTAAAGAAAATCAACCCTGAATCCTCTGTGGGAGGACTGATGCTGAAGGATAAGAATGGTTAGATAGTACACCGATGCAATGGACATGAAGTTGAGGAAACTACAGGAAATAGCAGAGGAGAGGGAAGCCTGGCATGCTGCAGTCCAGGGGGTCACAAAGAGTGGGACATGACTCAGTGACTGAAAAATGAACAACTGTTGTGACAATGTGGGGTTGGAGCCACTTAATAATATTCGATGAAGTTAATGGCCTGGGGAAATTCATGAAGAATAGTAGGCCTGAGATTTTACATGAGAAACTGTCCTAATTTTGCTGGTAATTGGCAAGCATCTCAGGCAAGGACTTGGCATTACCGGTTGTCAGTCCCTTAGTAAAACCTTAATACACAGCCATGCATTTTCCCAACCGCTTGCACTCCTCTCCTGTGTTTGAGCGCATGGCAATGTAACATGGGGATCGCTGGTCTGTCCTCCCAGCCCCTGAGTTCCAAGTTCCCCATCTTCCTTTTCCTCTTGCTGGCTCCCAAGACCACGGGACACCCTCTCACCTATGCAGAGTCTTCTCCCCTGTGTCCCCAATCCTCGTTTACCCCTTGTAATGACAACTTAGCTTTTCTCTCCAAATACCTGTGGAGCAACACAGGATAAAAGTGAGTAGTTTGTTGTTGATAACAGTAGTCTGTTATCCTTTAGGTAACTCCCCTGGTGGCTCAGATGGTAAAGCATCTGCCTATAATGCAGGAGACCCAGGTTAAATCCCTGGGTTGGGAAGATCCCCTGGAGAAGGAAATGGCAACCCACTCCAGTCCTCTTGCCTGAAAAATCCCATGGATAGAGGAACCTGGTAAGCTACAGTCCATGGAGTCGCAAAGAGTCGGACAAGACTGAGCAACTTCACTTTCACTTTTCAATCTGTTGTTGAGGGTCCTTGGTGTGGGGGGGATCTTCAGAGTCCATGCGAGTATAATTTCCCCACTGATGGTCGCTCGCCGAGCCCTCCAGCCTGCAATGAGTATAGGAGCATTGGAGCACGGAGACCTCCTGGCAGGTGGAGAATGTACGACACGAGTCAGATGGGCTGTGAGTAATGTAACATCAGCGTCAGGAAAGCAATGCTCACTGGAACATTTCTCCTGGCCTTCCCTCCACAACCACCCAAGGCTTCAACTAATGTGATTTTGGAAGATGCTCTTGTTTCACAGTCCAAAATACTTGGGGGAAAAAAAAGCATAAAATTGACGTGGTGGCTTGCTTTTTCTCCCCAGCCCCTCAGGAGATTCCTCTTTAAAAACTTACATATGTTCCCTTTTATTATTTTACTTGCAAAGAAGGGAATTTGAACCTATGGAATTATAATAATTGCACATCAAGCAAACCCAACTCTGAGAACTATTTCTGTACACACATTAAACTAATTTATACGCTGAAAGCCCTGACCAATGGGCTGACAGAGGGGCCTAGAGAAACACTGATCATTCCCACTTCAACTATCCTCTCACTAGAATATTTCTGGTTTCTTATAGGCAAAATAATTCTGGAAAAAAAAAAAAATCAACACTATTTCCCAGATCATGTTAGTCAATCACACCTAGTTTTGCTATGTCTGTTTCCATCTTTTAGAAACATTATACAGCTTCAGAAAAACATCTATTTCTGCTTTATTGACTATGCCAAATCTTTGACTATATGGATCACAATAAACTGTGGAAGATTCTTAAAGAGATGAGAATACCAGACCACCTGACCTGCCTCTTGAGAAACCTATATGCAGGTCAGGAAGCAATAGTTAGAACTAGATATGGAACAACAGACTGGTTCCAAATAGGAAAAGGAGTACGTCAAGGCTGCATATCGTCACCCTGCTTATTCAACTTCTATGCAGAGGACATTATGAGAAACACTGGGCACAAGCACAAGCTAAAATCAAGATTGCCGGGAGAAATATCAATAACCTCAGATATGCAGATGACACCACCCTTATGGCACAAAGAAGAGGAACTAAAGAGCCTCTTGATGAAAGTGAAAGAGGAGAGTGAAAAAGTTGGCTTAAAGCTCAACATTCAGAAAACAAAGATCATGGCATCCGGTCCCATCACTTCATGGCAAATAGATAGGGAAACAATGGAAACAATGGCTGACTTTATATTTCGGGTCTCCAAAATCACTGCAGATGGTGATTGCAGCCATGAAATTAAAAGATGCTTACTCCTTGGAAGAAAAGTTATGACCAACCTAGACAGCATATTCAAAAGCAGAGACAGTACTTTGTCAACAAAGGTCCGTCTAGTCAAGGCTATGGTTTTTCCAGTAGTCATGTATGGATGTGAGAGTTGGACTATAAACAAAGCTGAATGCAGAAGAATTGATGCTTTTGAACTATGGTGTTAGAGAAGACGCTTGAGAGTCCCTTGGACTGCAAGGAGATCCAACTAGTCCATCCTAAAGGAGATCAGTCCTGGGTGTTCATTGGAAGGACTGATGTTGAAGCTGAAACTCCAATACTTTGGCCACCTGATGCAAAGAGCTGACTCATTTGAAAAGACCCTGATGCTGGGCAAGATTGAAGACAGGAGGAGAAGGGGATGACAGAGGATGAGATGGTTGGATGACATCATCAACTCAATGGACATGGGTTTGGGTGGGCTCTGGGAGTTGGTGATGGACAGGGAGGCCTGGCATGTTCTGGTTTATGGGGTCGCAAAGAGTCGGACACAACTGAGCGACTGAAGTGAACTGAAATGATACAGCTATGAAGTTTGTCAACATCAAAAAATTGTCCAGTGAGTAAAAATTGTCTATATCAAGGTTGGATGGCATCATTGATTCAATAGACATACGTTTGAGCAAACTCCAGGAGATAGTGAAGGACCAGAAAGCCTGGTGTGCTGCAATTCATGGGGTCACAAAGAGTTGGACCCAATGAGTGACTAAGCCCCAGTGCATGCACCCTTTACATTTTTAGCCCAATGGTCTTAACTTTGTTCTCCAGATCTAGAGGAGAGTCCCAGGAGCCTGAGTTGGGCATAAGTGTTGGGGAGTCAGGGAGAGGTGCATGGGAGGCAGGCATGGTTGGTCTGCACGGCTGAGGAACAAACCAAACAGCCAAGTGGATTGAGCCTGGTCCTTGCCTGTTAAGGAACCAACTCCATGAGAGGCTCTGCGTGGGATGCTTTCAGTGAAGCTGGACCTGCAGTTACCTAGCACTAGGCTTCAGAGGTAGGAGCAGGGCTCAGATCCCCCCATGAGCCCACATGCAGCACACACGTGCACACACACACACACACACGCACGAACTCCTCTTCTCCTTCGTCTCTTCTATCCACTGCCCTCCACCTCCTCTCCAGAGGACTCCTCTGGCCTTCTGGACATTGCTGCAAAGGAAGGGTGCTGAGCAGAGACAGTAGAGATATGTCAGCCTAGAGCTCAGTGGACAGTGGATGTGCCTTGGTGGTTTTGGCAGAGGGAGGGATTCCATGGTTGAGAGATGCAGAGAGGGGGCGGGAGGCAGGGTCCAGTGTGGAGATGAGCACAGAGGGGTGCGAGGAAGGGAAAACAGCAGTGGGTACGAGGGTCATCAGATCCATCCTCTCAGCCTAACGGCCAAAGAGGGGACCTCCCTCCCGGTGGGCAGAGGCTGTTGTTCCTCCCTTACCTGCTGGATGGCAGCAAGAAGGTCTGGGCTCAAAGACTCTCTACCACGTGCTCAGTTCCCTGGCTCCTCTGCAAAATGGTGCAGGAGCTGGAAGGGTTGAGAAGAGATGCCCCCATGCATCCTCCTGCCCCTGGATCCATGAAACCTGCAGGGAGTCAAGATCACGGCGGTCAGAGTCTGCGCTGGAAACAAGGCCACCAGATCTAAGCCTAGGGATCCTCTGGTGTTCAGAGCACTTCCTAAAAAGCAGACTCTGAGGACAGCAGGGCTGCTGCTCAGAGAAGTCAAACCGCCAGTCCAAGGAACCACAGCAGGTCAGTAGAGACCTGGATCCCACAGGTGTTAGAAGTGATGGGCAGTGACTGGGGAGGCTCCCAGGGGACTCAAGGTAAAGAACCCGCCTGCAATGCAGGAGATGTGGGTTCGATCCCTGGGTCCAAGAGATTCCCCTGGAGGAGGAAATGGCAACTCACGCCAGTATTCTTGCCTGGAGCATTCCTTTGACAGAGGAGCCTGGTGGGCTGCAGTCCATGGGGTCGCAAAGAGTCGGACACAACTGAGTGACTGGACAATGAGCAACTATCAGATGTGGGAAAATTATTTTTAATTTTGAAAACAAGGAAGAGCGCTAAATATAAATTGTAACACAAAAATACAGACTCTGAACACTGACAGGTGGAGAACTGGACAAATATAGGAATGGGGGGAAATGGAGGAATAAACAGAGTTTTAGGATGAAAGGGCTTTTTAAGCAGTGAGCAAAGGGATGATGTATGTGATAAATTATGCAGGGACAAAAGACCATCAAATTGGGGAAAATGTCACACTCTTGCTTCATGTTGTATTCAATTTTAGGCACAAAGAGAGATGAAATTTTTGCAGTCTCCCAAAAGATTATTATACTAATGTTTTTGAACTTTTTATACTTTTCACTACTTCTTTGTTTGAAGCAGCTAGTGACTCTGTCAAATGGCAGTGATAAGACTTCACTTGATTAATTTTTAGCTTCTAGTGTCCTCCCATTTACTGGTCTTTAACTTGAGATATTTGTCATCATTTAAGAAAATATCTTCCTATTCCAATTCATTAGTGTGTTGATAAGGACTTGTAAGGTTTATCACATTTCTTTTTAGTCTCTGTAACAATCCCCTATAAAGCAAATTTGTTGGGCCCTTAGAGTATATCTATTTTTAAAATTTTTGAGATGTATTATCAGATTATCTTCCAGAATCCTTACCTGGCATTTAGAGTCTTGCCAGGGGTACACACCCTTGGCACAGTCTAACTATGTAACAGTCTTACATCTAACTGTTTTAGCGTTCTGAAGCATATTTGAAGTTTCTGTTATGGTGTACCTACTCTTCTACCTGCTGGCCCACACAACATCAAGTGACCACGAAATATCCCAAGTATTTTCCCAAGGTTTCTTTCAGCACAAAGAATTCAAATGTAAACTTATTTCCTTTCTTTTGTTCACAAGAGTTAAATGTGTTTGAAATATTTCTGTACAGACCCTGTCATTATGCTTCCTAACAGCTAGATAGGATTTCATGAATAGAGGCAGCACCAATTATTCGAATAGTAGCCTATTGATGGGCACTTAGCTAGTTTTCAGCACTCTGCTATCACCTTGGTGCTGGTGAGCACAACCCTGTAAATCCATCACTTCACATACCTGCAAACATACCCACAGAAACTCCAAACTGTACAGACCTTGTCCCAGGCTACATGAACCTGTAATGCTCAGAGCTATTGCTGAATTTTCCTTCAAAAGGGTTTTAATGACAAATAATCCCATCATGCATGTCTGACTGGCCACTGACACAGACTGCCAACAGTGTTGTGATGTTCCCAGTCTTTGCTGATCCCAGAGGTGGAAAACTATACCTCGTGTTTCTGACTGTGAGAGAAGATGAACATCTTTTCCTATGGGTCAGAGCCATTTGCATTTCTTCTCTTGTGCATTTCTTCAACTATTTTTCACTCAGGTTTCCATTGTTTTGTTTGCCATTTCATGAAAAATTTTGAGTTCTTTAGGTATGATGGATCTCAGTCCTTTTTGTGATAGGACCTATAAATACAGTTTTCTTGCTTACGATTTTGCTTATATGATTATTTTTATGCACAAGGGTTTTTTGTAGTTTATTTTTTGTTTAGTCAACTTTATCATTATCTTCCTATGTGAGTTTTTAATTGTGAGCTGTATTACAATGGTCTTTCTGAATGTGTGTGTGTGTGTGTGTGTGTGCTCTTGGTCACATCTGACTCTTTGCAACCCCGTGGACTATAGCCCACCAAGCTCCGCTGTCCATGGAATTTTCCAGGCAAGAATACTGGAGTATNTGTGCTCTTGGTCACATCTGACTCTTTGCAACCCCGTGGACTATAGCCCACCAAGCTCCGCTGTCCATGGAATTTTCCAGGCAAGAATACTGGAGTATATTGCAAGTTTCTTCTTCAGGGGATCTTCCAGACCCAGGGATCGAAGCCACTTCTCTTACGCTTCCTGCATTGGCAGGCAGGTTCTTTATCAGTTGAGCCAACCAGGGAAGCCTGTCTTCCTGTACGAAGCTATAATGTCATGTCCCTGTGCTTCTTTTAGTATGTTTGTGCTTTTACTTTTTAAATTCTTTTTCATTTTTATATGTAAATCTTTGATCATATGTTTAAATCAATGATCAATAGATCATTGATCTCTCTTTAATTATTTTCATCAGAAATACATTGAAGTCATTGCTCTGTAACAACCTGGAGGGAAGGGGTAGGAAGGGAGGTAGGAAGTAGGGGTTCAGGAGGGAGGAAAAATATATATATACCCATGGCCAATTCATGCTGATGTATGGGAAAAACTATCACAGTTTTGTAAAGTAATTATCCACCAATTACAATCAAAAAAATTTAAAAAAGAAATATGTTGAAGATATTTTTCAAATTTAAAGCTATTTTTCCTAGTTATTATTTTAATAACTTTAATGCATTGTAGTTAAAGATGTTGTCTTTTACTATTATTCATTTTGAAATGCATTGAGTTTTATTTTGACCTAATATATGACTACTTGTTATGAATCCTGGAAAGCCTCCGTTAGAGAGCAGAGATTGATCTACAGGAGTCAAATGCACTCTGTCTGTGAAGTCTTCTTTAGTCATATTGGGCTAATGGTGGGTTTTTTCAGTTCCATCAACCGTCTCCTTTCTCTCTTCTCAGTGCTCTGTTCAGATTAGCGCTTGTCCTCACAAACAGAGCTGATGGGAGTGCGATGACGGGGTGAAACGCAGTGCATGTATGATGGAGAAGGCAATGGCATCCCACTCCAGTATCTTGCCTGGAAAATCTCATGGGTGGAGGAGCCTGGTAGGCTGCAGTCCATGGGATCACTAGGAGTGGGACACGACTGAGCAACTTCACTTTCACTTTTCACTCTTATGCATTGGAGAAGGAAATGGCAACCCACTCCAGAGTTCTTGCCTGGAGAATCCCAGGGATGGCAGAGCCTGGTGGGTTGCTGTCTATGGGGTCGCACAGAGTCGGACACGACTGAGGCGACTTAGTAGCAGCAGCAGCAGCAGCCTTGATGAAGTGAAGTGCTCCGGATGAAAGGTTCTGCAGGTGGTGCCTGCCTTCCTGGATGGCCCTTGACTCCCTGGATGATGTAACCCAGGAAGCCAGGTGACTGGGCTCCTGTAGGTGAATTCTGATCACTTGAAGTCTGACAGAGAGATTCCTCTCTTTTCTTGCCTTACAGGAACTTTCTGAGGTGTAATTTCTCCTTGAAAAATAGAACCAAGAAACAGCCTACACTGAAAGAATACAATTGCTGAAACCCCTGCGAGGCCGGCCCTGAACCATGGCCTATCGTATCGCCCCAAACCTCCCTTTGACTCCCTTCTTTTTTTCCTCAGTTTCACAGCCTTGGGCTTGAGACTGTGTCAGCATTTTAATCCATGCTTACTATGTTTTTTCCTAGGAGACCCAGGCAAAGGAAATAGTCATACTTATTTTTTATTCACTTGATTAATGGCTGGAGAGAGATAAAGCAGAGACAGGAGTTCATATATTTTACTCCGATTATGTTTCTATTTCAGCATGTATCTCATAATTTCTTCTTTAAAATGTCACTGATATGTTATTTTGTGCATGAATTCTCACAACATTTCATATCATTATTCATAAAGTATTTATTGAAACCTACAAACTGTCAGGCCTTGACCCTGGATATAGCAATAAACGAAAGTAACTAAAATTCCTGCCCTCAAGTATTTAGATTCTAGTATTTATCCACTGTGGAGTTTAGCATTATAAAATAGTATCTTTAGGTCATTTTATGTTTATGGAGTGAATTCCATCTTGTCTGACATTAAGGTCACTGCTTACTTAAGTCTTACATGTGCCATTATGCTATGTCTATTGATTTAATTTCAACCTTCCTCAATTATTTTTTGTTTTAGATGTGTCTTTTTATACAGCATAGAGTAGGATTTGTTATTTTGTTTTGTGATTCTTCCTCGGAATCTTTTGTATAATAGATAAGATTATATATTCATTGATTAGTAAGGCAGTTATGCTTGAGCGTATAAGTCAAGGTTCAACTTGAGACACAGAACCGTTGGGTTATTTACCTTAAAGTATTTATTGTAAGGGAATGACTAATAGAGTTGTGGGGGTCATGAAGTGAGCCAAGAATCTGGGAAGCAGTCTACCAGAAGAAGAAAGCTGGAGCTCTGAAGCACAGAGCAAACCTTCTCCCCACAGTCTGCCATCCCTCCAAGCACAGACCTAACCAGAAGACAGCAAATGAGCCACTTTTCCATGCAGAGGGTCTTTGTGGAGGGCATTGGACAAGAAGGAGGGAGGCTGGCAGAGCCAAGATCTCCCCATGAAAAATAAAAGAGATGGAGGCAACAGAACACAGACTTTTGTCCCTTAGATCCCCCAGAACCAACCCTTACAAACCTTCCCATGGGGTCAGGTCAGCAATGTGTGCTGACTACCCACGACTTGGCCTCTATCCTATCTTTACCTACGACCAGTACCAACCCTGCCCTCCACCAAGCAGAAGCCCTTGGAAACTTGTAGCCAGCATCCTTGGCAGCGACTACAGCCAGTCAATGGCAGTCTGAGCCAAGCAGATTCCAGCCACATCTGCAAACTGAGCTAAGGGGTTGAACGTAAAGAGATTATGAAAGAAAACAATAAAGCAAAGATTGAAAGGCTCTTCAGACAGAGGAAAGAGCAAACAAAGACTGAACCACAGGTTGTTTTCCTTCAGAGAGCTGCATAATCAGTGCAGACTTGAGTAGAAAGGTCCAGAAGCAGCCCTAGGAGAATACGCCCAAATGCAGCTCGTGAACTTGGTCACTTTTCTCTCCACTGCAGCTGTGACCCGAAAGTTAGACTCTGGCACTGTGACTTTCGAGGGAAACTTTCATGCAGAGTTACTGGCCAGCAGCTTTTGCCACTGATCCAGCAGCACCCGGGGATGGTCCTACCAAAGTGGAATTCTTTTATTTAATCAACATAATCTAAAAACTCCATGCACAATCCATTCTTTCATTTACTTATTCTTTTATAAATTCAGTTCAGTTCAGTTCACTTCACTTCACTTCAGTCGCTCAGTCATGTCCGACTCTTTGCGACCCCATGAATTGCAGCACGCCAGGCCTCCCTGTCCATCACCAACTCCCGGGGTTCACTCAAACTCACGTCCATTGAGTCAGTGATGCCATCCAGCTATCTCATCCTCTGTCATCCCCTTCTCCTCCTGCCCCCAATCCCTCCCAGCATCAGGGTCTTTTCCAATGAGTCAACTCTTCACATGAGGTGGCCAAAGTACTGGAGTTTCAGCATTAGCATCATTCCTTCCAAAGAACACCCAGGGCTAATCTCCTTTAGAATGGACTGTTTGGATCTCCTTGCAATCCACGGGACTCTTAAGAGTCTTCTCCAACTCTCTGCTCTGCTTAGTCACTCAGTCGTGTCCGACTCTGTGTGACCCCATGGATGGCAGCCCACCAGGCTCCTCTGTCCCTGGGATTCTCCAGGCAAGAATACTGGAATGGGTTGCCATGTCCTTCTTCATTCAGTGCTATAGCAATGTATAATAATAATCCATGTTTGTTACATACTCACATAACTGGTCCAGGCCCAGCTTTCTTTATATTTACCCATCTTTATATTTCTTCATTTACTCATATATTGATTTACTTGTAAAAATCAATCTATCTCCAGAAGACTTCTGTGATCCAGATATCTGAATATGCTGAACTTCTGCTGTATACTTATTTCCATAAAGGAAAAAAAAAAAGAATGCCACTTGTACACACCACAGTTCAAAAGCATCAATTCTTCAGCACTCAGCCTTCTTCACAGTCCAACTCTCACATCCATACATGACCACAGGAAAAACCATAGCCTTGACTAGATGGACCTTTGTTGGCAAAGTAATGTCTCTGCTTTTCAATATGCTATCTAGGTTGGTCATAACTTTCCTTCCAAGGAGTAATCGTCTTTTAATTTCATGGCTGCAGTCACCATCTGCAGTAATTTTGGATCCCCAAAAAATAAAGTCTGACACTGTTTGCACTGTTTCCCCATCTATTTGCCATGAAGTGATGGGACTGGATGCCATGATCTTCGTTTTCTTTTTTTTTTTTTTGAAATTTTTATTTTAACTTTAGTTTACTTTACATTACTGTATTGCTATTGCCAAACATTGACATGAATTCACCATGAGTGTACAAGCGTTCCCAGACATGAATCCCTTCCCACCTCCCACCCCATACCATCTCTCTGGGTCCTCCCCTTGCACCAGTCCCAAGCATCCTGCATTCTGCATAGGATATCGACTGGTGATTCGTTTCTTACTTGATAGTATACATGTTTCAATGCCATTCTCCCATCTCATCCCACCCTCTCCCTCTCTCTCTCCCCCAGAGTCCAACAGTTCACTCTATAGATCTGAGTCTCTTTTGTTGTCTCGCATACAGGGTCATCATCCCCATCTTTCTAAATTCCATATATATGCGTTGGTATACTGTATTGGTGTTTTTCTTTCTGGCTTACTTCACTCTGTATAATCGGCTCCAGTTCCATCCATCTCCTTAGAACTGATTCAAATGTATTCTTTTTAATGGCTGAGTAATACTCCATTGTGTATATGTACCACTTCGTTTTCTGAATGTTGAGCTTTAAGCCAACTTTTTCACTCTCCTCTTTCACTTTCATCAAGAGGCTTTTTAGTTCCTCTTCACTTTCTGCCATAAGGGTGGTGTCATCTGCATATCTGAGGTTATTGATATTTCTTCTGGCAATCTTGATTCCAGCTTGTGCTTCTTCCAGCCCAGCGTTTCTCATGATGTACTCTGCATATAAGTTAAATAAGCAGGGTTACAATATACAGCCTTGATGTACTCCTTTTAGCAACAGTTAGAATTGGACATGGAACAACAGACTGGTTCCAAATAGGAAAAGGAGTACGTCAAGACTATATATTGTCACCCTGCTTATTTTATAAATTAATTTCTTCTAAAATACAATTTCACTGCTATGTTCCTAGAGACAGAATCAGGGTTTGGTACATCTTAAGCATGCGATAAATATATTTTTGTGTAAATGAGTAAACAAATTGAGCAGGTTATTATTAAAGTGTGTATTGAGATATAGACAATTCAAAAAGATTCCATTCCCAGCTATTCAGGGCATTGTGTGCGGGAGGCAGTCACATCTACTGTATAACACAGCAGGTAAGTACCTCTACCTAGCAATGCTTTTCTCCTCAGTCTCTCCTTTCCCTCTTAAGCTATTCATTCATGTGAATTTTCTGTTGCCTCTAGAATCGATATCAGAGAATTCCCTGGTGGTCCAGTGGTTAGGGCTCAGTGATTTCATTGCTTAGGGTACAGGTTCAACCCTTGGATGGGGAACTAAGAGCCAACAGCCCATGCAGCCAGAATAAACAACCAATGTTCAGTGTGAAATTATTTTTAAAAAGTAAAGTCTATATCAGAGCAGAAGTGGATCCTAAGTCAATTCAGACGTGTCCAACTCTGCAACACCGTGCATAGTAGCCCACAAGGCTCCTCTATCCATGGGATTCCCCAGGCAAGAATACTGGAGTGGGTTGCCATTTCCTTCTCCGAGGGATCTTCACGACTCAGGGGTAGAACCCACGTCTCTTCTGTCCCCTGCATCAGCAGGCGGGTTCTTTACCACTAGTGTCACCTGGGAAGCCCGTATCAGAACACAGACTGTTTTTGAAATCTCAACCTCTGGTTCAAGTTTTCTACCGAATTCCTCCTCTTAGGAAGCCCTGCAGGCTCATCAGACTAAGTGGGTAAAATCTAATGTGTTCTCTCACCCCATCTCCTAACTAAGACTAATTAGTTCTATTTTGTTTAAATCACTCAGATCTTTATCCTTCTCTTCACCCCACAGATATTACCTTAATTCAGCCTCTATTAAGCCAATTTTACAGCTGTACCAACTGCTGATCAGAAGTTTCAGTGCTTTTCTTACTTATTTAGCTATAGATGGATTAAAATATGTGTTCTTTCTATAAGACTTATTGACCACCCGTGAGGGGCAAGAGAGGGTGACAACCTGAGAGTCTCTCAGGGGCTCTGAGTCTCAGGATGGAGCACTGTGTGAGGGTAGGGCCTGCTTCTGGAAAACAAAGCTGAGTCCACTTTGGCCTGTCCAGAGTAGGAGGAAGGACTGTCTGTGACCTCAGTGGGCCGGGCCAGCCATGTCTGCAGTGCAGGCGGGCTTCTGGTTGCATTTTCCGCTTCTGTCTCTCTTTGAGCCCCCATCTCATCCTTTCTGCTCTCTGGAGGCCTCTTTACCAGCTGGGGGCATGAGATGCTGGTGGTGACAAGATTTTCTCTTTCAGGGCTGACCTGAGCCTGCAGAGCCGGTGTCTCTGGTTTCAGTCTCCCCCCACCTCCATCTGCTTCAGAACCACCAAGAAAGAAAGCACAGGGGGGCCCAGGCCTCCTCGGGAAGTATTTGAAGTGCGTGCAGAGCCCCTTCTTCTCTGGGGCCTCGCTGCTTTCAGGAGGTAGGTTTGCATCACAGAGCGCTGTTTCCCTAAGAGGATCGGTGGGCAGCTGGGGGACCAGCCACCTGTGCAGAGAACACGTGGCGGGAAGGTTCTGCTCTGCAAGCGTGGCCCCACCTGCCGCCGGGGACCTCAGCGGTCTCCTGGGCGGAACACAGGGGTGAAACTTGGGCCACCTCTGACAGTGCACTGTGCATCAGATTCAGCTAAAAATGCAGTAAACTTTAAGCTTGAGATCCTGCATCCCTTCACGAGAAGCAAGAAGACACCAACATCTCATGCTAAAGTCACACCCAGCCCACTTCCTCCCTGTCCTCCCACGCGAGATCCTCTCGTCCCATATGACTGCACCTGCCCCCACCCACACCTCAACCAGACCTTACTTCCCAACGGCTGTTAGTCTCTCATACATAGACGGAGGATATGTAGAGATATAGATATATATATATATATAATAAATATCTGTCTTAGGTATCTAATGCATAAGTATGTATAATTCATTAAAATAGATATCATATATGCACATATTTTAAGGGAAGCGAGAATGGGAAGAAGGAGACCACTTTGAGGCAGGAGACGGCAGATGAATCAGCATTATATTTTATACTGACAGACACACATAAGTGAGCTTCCCAGACAGCTTAGTGGAAAAGAACCCCTCTGACGACACAAGAGACGCAGGTTCAATCCCTGGGTGGGGAAGATCCCCTGGTGAAAGAAACAACAACCCCCTCCAGTATTCTTTCCTGGAGAATCCCATGGACAGAGGAGTCTGGTGGGCTAGAATCCAAGGGTGGCACAGTCTTACATGACTGAGCACACACACACACACACAAACTCACAAGTATATATAAGTATATGCGTATTTATATTTTATTTTATTACATACAGAGTATTTCCATGATCTCTTTGATAATTAAAACATCTTTTGAAGGAAGTGACAGTATTATCCCAATTTTGAAAATAAATAAATCTGCAGTTTCACAGAGCTTAGAATTTGCCCATGATCACAAAGCCATTTAATGATAAATTGAAGTAAAAATGTAAATCTTATATCTTTTTATGTTTTACATTTTAAAGAGGCCCAAGCCCTCTTTATCCCTCTGACACTATGCTGCATAATGTTCAATTCTTTAAATCCTTAAGTTTTCTAAAATTAATCATGAAGTGTCTGGTGGAATATTTTTCAAATCCATTTCTATGGAAGAAATGGGTTACAGTAGGATGAGATTAACCAGGACCGAAGGACCATTAAACCTCAGTCCAGACTGCAAATATCAGTTCTCTTCTACAAGCCTGGTCGTGGAAAATTTTTTCTAATGTAGAACATGCCCCAAAACTCATTGACTGGACATTAAAACTCCAAAAGTTCCTATGTTATCTACTATCATTGGTTTTGTCAGCAAAAAAAAAAAAAATACTATTGTCATTCTAAGATGATACATTTTTAGCCAGAAGGAAATATGTACTGGAGCCTCATTATTCACAGACTCTGTATTTGTGAACTCGCCTAGTAGCTGAAGTGCATTTGTAGCCCAGTGCCCCGGCGCTCTCATGGTTGTTTGAGGGCATGTGGAAGGCTCTGAAGGGCCTTGGAGTCAGTCCACATGACGTTCCCCTCTGAAGTCAAGTACAGCAAGCCTCTGCTTTCTTGTCTCAGCTCTCACCCTGTAAACAAGAGCCCTTTTCATGGTCTATTTTATGACATGTTTTTCACATTTTTGTGCTTTTTGTTGATGACTGTGCCGCTTAACGTGGTCCACAGAAACACCAAAGTGCTGTCTAGTGTTCCTGACTGTGGGACGACTGTGACATGCTTTATGGAGAAAACAAGCATATTAGGTCAGCTTCAATCCATTGTGAGGGATGGTGCTGTTTAGTTAAATGTTAATGAATAAAAAACTTGTATCAGATAAAGCTTCTTTTGGGCTTCCCTGGTGGCTCAGATGGTAAAGGAGCTGCCTGTAATTCAGGAGACATGGGTTCCATCCCTGGGTCGGGAAGTTCCCCTAGAGAAGGAAATGGGAGTCCACTCCAGTATTCTTCCTGAAAAGTTCCATGGACAGAGGAGCCTGGTGGGCTACAGTCCATGGGGCTGCTTAGTCAGACAGGACTGAGCAACTAACACTTTCACTTTCTTTTCAAGGTTTATTTAAACAGAAGCATGCACACAATAACATTATATACTGACCAACTAACAAAAATGTGCCCAGAGGTTTTTAGGACCCTAGCCCTGCATTTTCCCCAGAAGCAGTGGCTCCGTGTTCACTAATTCAGCCTTGGAGAAAACTTTGTAGATTGTAATTATTGTAAATCATAAGAACCAACTACGAGTCATTCTGTTTTTTTTTTTTTTTCAGTCTGTATTGCTTTATCATGAGCTGTTTCTGAGAAGCAGTATAACAAATGTTTAATAAAATCTGAGTTTTGTTATTTCCATTTCATGTTTTCAAAAACTAAAAGAGTAACTCCATGAATGTCCAGTGACAACCTCAGTGGCCTTATAAGCATGTATAAGTTCCATGTAGGCTCTATGTAGGTGGAAGTGCCGGATTTCATGACTGTTCCCTGTGGTGAACCTCCCTGTGAGGGCAGCAAACTCTAACAAGGAATCACACAATAAATAAAAGGAATGAAGCTGTGCTAAGAGTCAAAAGAAAGAACAAGAAGAGATGGGAAATCACTGGGAAAGGGCTACTTCAAACATGAGTTGTGGGAGAAGGCCCTTGAAGTTAAGCTATCAGTTGACCAGGCAAGAATGTCAAGAGATCAGGCATGTCACCTGTGAGGCGAGGGGGACTGTTTCAGGCATGGAAAACTGGCAAGTGCAAATGTTGTAAGGCTAGAAAGAAATGCAGCCGGTTCAAGTGAGTGAATGACTCCAGGAAGGCAAAAACAGAGACCCATGTGTGAATGTGTGAGATCTCTCAGTGTTCCTGGATATAGGTACGAATGCGTGTTCAACTGATGTGCCCACACTTTATCATAAATGTTATATTTCCCTTTATTTGCCTACACCGCAGAGGAAAGTACCGCTCCAGTGCACGCACCAAGAATTTGAAAAGCTCACCTTCCTGTATGACACCGAGTCACACACAGGGACAGCCAGAGTGTGGGCGCTGCCTCTATGCTGTGGGTGTTCCCAGCATTTAGAGACAGTATTTGGGAAAATGTGCTTTTATTTGTGGCTGATACAAAGGCCCTCAACTTTCTGAATAGTTGTGTAATCTTACTCTTCTTTTCTTTGATATTATTTCTCTTTGAATCATAGAAAGAAAAAAAAAATCACTTTAATATAATCAGTTAGCTCTGTTTCTGTTACAGTAGTGTCTGCCTTACTGAAATATTTGATGAAATAAGGAGCTGCCAGACACCAAGCAGCACAGCCCAGGGCCCATAACTCTGTGTGTATTTGTGTGCACGTGAGAGCTGCTACTTTACATAGGCTTATTGTGGGTCAGGCATTGTAGTAATCGCCTTTATACATTCTGTCTAACGTATACATGTACCTTTGAACATACATTTTGTCCCTGTATAATTAGCATGTCTAATTTATACAAGATTTTGTTACCCATATTCCAGAAACTGAGGTTTATTTAGTAACAAACTTGACGAATGGTAAATGGCTAAGAAGATTCGGCAATAAAACCCCATACCGTACTCTATCCCTCTTAAGATGCACTCCCTTGCACTGACAAATAGATACTGTTGATCACAATAAACAAGTATCCATCTATTGATATTCTAGGAAGAGTTTGGGGTATTATTATAGTACAATCTTAGCACAAGCTGAGTTGTCTAAAGCGACAGAAATTTATTCTCTCACATTCTCAAGGCCAGATGGTGTTGTCAGGACTCTACTTCCTCCAAAGTCTTTAGGGAAAATTCTCTTCCTTTATGTCCTCCAGCTCCCCTTGGCCACATTGCTCCAATTTCTGCCTCTGTGGTCACATGGACTCTTTCTCTTGGGTCTAGGTGTCTTCTATCTGGTTCTTAAAAGGACGCCTGCCATTGGCTTTAGGGACAACCCAGGTAATCCAGGATGATTCCACCGCAAGATCTTTAACTGCTTTCCATTTTTAAAGACTCTTCTTCCAAACAAGGTCACATTTCCATTTTTCAAGGACAAGGAATGGACCACGATTCAACCCACTAGATTTTTAGATGTTTTTCAACCTTTTAAAAATTCCTTCCATTTTTATTGGTCTATACAGATTGCCTTCTCAAAGCTATATTATCTTAGAAAACCAATTTCTCGTTTTTCAGAAATAATAAAACAAGATACTCACACACACATAACATTTCTTGTAATTAGTTTATTGTCCTCAGATCATAAGCCCCATATTCCTGTAAGACTTACTTTTTTCTTCTCTTTATTAGTTTACTGGTTAAATATATAGATTTCATATTAGAAGTTTTTTGTGACTTTTCTATTCTATATTGTATTCTTTTTTAACATTTCCTAAACTACCTTTTCATAAAATACTATATTTTAAGGTGATTTTTTTATTTAGGTTTAGTAAATGAGCAAGCCTCTTGATGAAAGTGAAAGAGCAGAGTGAAAAAGTAGGCTTAAAGCTCAACATTCAGAAAACTAAGATCATGGCATCTGGTCACATCACTTCATGGGAAATAGATGGGGAAACAGTGCAGAAAGTGTTAGACTTTATTTTGGGGGGCTCCAAAATCACTGCAGATGGTGATTGCAGCCATGAAATTAAAAGATGCTTACTCCTTGGAAGGAAAGTTATGACCAACCTAGATAGCATGTTGAAAAGCAGAGACATTACTTTGCCAACAAAGGTCCATCTAGTCAAGGCTATGGTTTTTCCAGTAGTCATGTATGGATGTGAGAGTTGGACTGTGAAGATAGCTGAGCACTAAAGAATTGATGCTTTTGAACTGTGGTGTTGGAGAAGACTCTTTAGAGTCCCTTGGACTGCAAGGAAATCCAACCAGTCCATTCTAAAGGAGATCAGCCCTGGGATTTCTTTGGAAGGAATAGTGCTAAAGCTGAAACTCCAGGACTTTGGCCACCTCATGCAAAGAGTTGACTCATAGGAAAAGACTTTGATGCTGGGAGGGATTGGGGGCAGGAGAAGAAGGGGACAACAGAGGATGAGATGGCTGAGTGGCATCACTGACTTGATGGATGTGAGTTTGAGTGAACTCCGGGAGATGGTGATGGATAGGGAGGCCAGGTGTGCTGTGATTCATGGGGTCACAAAGAGTGGGACATGACTGAGCGACTGAACTGAACTGAACTGAAATGAGCAAAGAATACCATTCCTCTATAATTTTTCTATGTTTCTCAGAAATTTAACTGTAAAAAAATTAATACTCTTTAAAATGGAGTTTGTAAGAAATGAAATTTATTTTCTTCCTTTGAACTTGGAACCCCAGTCCAGCCCCGTGCAGTCACAGGAATCTTTATCTCTGCCTTTAACCTTCTCACCTCCTCATCCCACCAGGGCCATTGCTAACATCTCTATTTAATAATTTCCAGTAACAATCTTCATGACCCAGATAATCATGATGGTGTGATCACTCATCTAGAGCCAGACATCCTGGAATGTGAAGTCAAGTGGGCCTTAGAAAGCATCACTACGAACAAAGCTAGTGGAGGTGATGGAATTCCACTTGAGCTATTTCAAATCCTGAAAGATGATGCTGTGAAAGTGCTGCACTCAGTATGCCAGCAAATTTGGAAAACTCAGCAGTGGCCACAGGACTAGGAAAGGTCAGTTTTCATTCCAGTCCCAAAGAAAGGCAACACCAAAGAATGCTCAAACTACCGCACAATTGCACTCATCTCACACACTAGTAAAGTAATGCTCAGAATTCTCCAAGCCAGGCTTCAGCAATACATGAACCGTGAACTTCCTGATGTTCAAGCTGGTTTTAGAAAAGGCAGAAGAACCAGAGATCAAATTGCCAACATCCTCTGGATCATGGTAAAAGCAAGAGAGTTCCAGGAAAACATCTATTTGTGCTTTATTGACTATGCCAAAGCCTTTGACTGTGTGGATCACAATAAACTGTGGAAAATTCTGAAAGAGATGGGAATACCAGACCACCTGACCTGGCTCTTGAGAAATCTGTATGCAGGCCAGGAAGCAACAGTTAGAACTGGACATGGAACAACAGACTGTTTCCAAATAGGAAAAGGAGAACGTCTAGGCTGTATATTGTCACCCTGCTTATTTAACTTCCATGCAGAGTACATCATGAGAAATGCTGGAATGTAAGAAACACAAGCTGGAATCAAGATTGCCGGGAGAAATATCAATAACCTCAGATATGCAGATGACACCACTCTTATGGCAGAAAGTGAAGAGGAACTAAAAAGCCTCTTGATGAAAGTAAAAGAGGAGAGTTGAAAAAGTTAGCTTAAAGCTCAACATTCAGAAAACGAAGATCATGGCATCAGGTCCTATCACTCCATGGGAAATAGATGGGGAAACAGTGCAAACAGTGTCAGATTTATTTTTGGGGGCTCCAAAATCACTGCAGATGGTGATTGCAGCCATGAAATTAAAAGATGCTTACTCCTTGGAAGAAAAGTTATGACCAACCTAGACAGCATATTCAAAAGCAGAGACATTACTCTGCCGACTAAGGTCTGTCTAGTCAAGGCTATGGTTTTTCCTGTGGTCATGTATGAATGTGAGAGTTGGACTGTGAAGAAGGCTGAACGCTGAAGAATTGATGATTTTGAACTGTGGTGTTGGAGAAGACTCTTGAGAGTCCCTTGGACTGCAAGGAGATCCAACCAGTCCATTCTGAAGATCAACCCTGGGATTTCTTTGGGAGGAATGATGGTAAGGCTGAAACTCCAGGACTTTGGCCACCTCATGCAAAGACTTGACTCACTGGAAAAGACTTTGATGCTAGGAGGGATTGGGGGCAGGAGGAGAAGGGGTCGACAGAGGATGAGATGACTGGATGGCATCACTGACTCGATGGACATGAGTCTGAGTGAACTCTGGGAGTTGGTGATGGACAGGGAGGCCTGGCATGCTGTGATTCATGGGGTCACAAAGAGTTGGACACGACTGAGCGACTGAACTAAACTGAAGTAACAATCCAGAACTCCATTAGCATAATAAGCACTTCCTATCTGCACTGAGGGGTCTTCGCATCATAGGCTAAGAAGTAGTTTCTATACCAGAAAGTCTACAGGAACAATTAGAATGGACGTGTGCGCCCCTCAGTGTGCTGTTCTTCCTGCCATCGGGTATCATTAACAGGTGGTACAAACTTGGCTGTTGTCACCTCTGCACAAACTAGATCCTAAGTCTCTGAATTTTGGATAACAGGCCCTATGTCGAGGGTTTCCCAGGTGGCAAAGGGGTAAACAACCTGTGGCCAGTGAAGACGATGCAAGAGAGGTAGTTTCAGTTCCTGGTTGGGAATACCCCTGGAGAAGGAAATGGCTACACAGTCCCGAATCCTTGCTTGAAAAATCCCAAGGTCAGAGATGTCTAGTAGACTACCATCCATGGGGTTCCAAAGCATCAGACATGACTGAGCAACTGAGAACATTATACTTCATGTAGCTATCACCTAGGAATTTTAGCTCAAAACCACTTCTTCTGAGCATCATCCCCTGATAAGTCTGCTTTCTATGCTCCCCCAGAATCCCAGTCATTTTATTTGTCTGTATTATGTATCTGTTAGTGTAAACATTTAATTAGTATCTTTCACTCTGTAGGAGTTCCATAAAGGTGTGGACAATATTTGGTTTTGGTCTCTGTTCAACTCAAACCTGACCCATTATAAGAATGTAATAAATATTGATTAAATTATTATACTCCAGTAGAAGCATCTGATTTTTAAAAGATGGGTCAGGGATTTTTTTTCATCACTTGATATCACTGAGTCATATCAAACAGCTCTGCACATATATGTTATAAAATACTGAAAGTGGGACTAGTGGGTTGGGGAAAGTTGGGGGGCGGTATTGGGAGTCAGTTTCACATTTTTTCTGAAATAGATACTGGAAAAATACATGGTAGAATGAAATTTAGAGACAACTCGACTCATCAAATCTCATCACTATATAACAGTGTTCCTCTCTAAGCTTCAGTTACTTCCTCTATAAAATGGAGCTAATAGTATAAGAATGAAATGACCAGCAACACTGACTGGGTATCTAATAAGAATATAGTTAGTGCAGACATTACAATTATTAAAATTCTGGGAAAGGCTGAATTAGACCCATGATCTCTTATCTTCAGCACAGTACACATTCTTGTGCTCAGTTGCTTCTGAATAAAAGATTCACTTCTTTTCACCCTTGTATCTAAAGCTTAACTTACTCTCACCCTCAGATACGGTAAATGGGAAATCTTGTCTTTAAAATGTAACCTATAGATCTCTTCACTTTTATTTAAAACTGAAACTTTTGCTTTTGATTTCTCCTTCTTAGTACGTGGTTTCTTTAAAAATATCTACTCTTCCTTTTAAGCCTAACTCTTAGCCTTTTTATCTATCCAAAAAGTGCTGTAATTTTTGCCCTCTCTGAAGAGTGTATTTGATATAAAACCTGTCTTATTTAAGAAAATCAAGTGGAACTTGTGCATTCATTATAAATTCTTGGTTTGACAGCTTCAAAACAGCTTCTTTAACATATATGTAAAAAATTTTTATCTTTCAGTTGTAGACTTGATTTAGAATATGAGTGAAATAACGCCTAAGAGGTANACTCAAAATACTCTTCTCAGATTTTTTTCTTTTCTTTTGGTACAAAAAGTAGTGAACTACAATTTAAAGTAAAAAGTTAATTTAAGAAATTCTAGCATCATTTTGAAAGTCAGCTGGCTTACTGTTAGCACTATTGCAAGAGCTGGTCTAAATTATTTAAGACGAATGCAGAATAATCCATCATTTTTAATAATCATATATTCCCCTATGAGAAAAATGAACCAACCCGCTAAACATTCACACGTAAAATTGTCCATATACTTCAAATAAAGAGACGCACAGTCATTAGACAATGACTTCACATGGTTAAAAGATATGTACAACTGGGAAGACAGAGGTGAAAACATGTACACTCAATAATACATGAAGAGCTAGTTTCATACTTGGAATATGAAGGAGCTGCAGTCCTATATATGTCAATAAATTCCTACCTGGGCTGAGCTAAGCCTCAGCATGTGTGACCTGAAGCCCTAATGTGTGCATAGCACATAGTCCTGTTGGCTGGAAGTCCACATCCGTCTCCTGAATGTCCCTGAGTGACCAGTGCACAGAGCCTGTTTAAGTTTGGGCAGATGTGAGAGAAGGTTAGCAAGGGAGGGCAACTACAGGCATCTGTTAGTCAGAGAGCCGCATGAGCTGGGAAGGACACAGGATAGTCAAGTAGGACCCCGACCCAGGAGCCAGCGCAAGGGCTAGGATAGGCACCCCATGATGTGCACAGCAAATCTGCGGGACAGACACCAAGCAGGGGAGGCGGAGGGGCTGGGCTCGTCCCAACACAGAATGTGTTTGGCCAGGTTAGATCCCACAGTTGGGATCACGGAGGTCTCCTGGGACAAAAATGGAAGTGTGTATCAGGACGAATGACAGCATCTCAGGTAAGGGAAGCAGGTGTGTGGCTCACAGCCCAGTGGTGCCCCATGAACGTGTCTGAAACTCACACAGACCTGAGATGGGAATGCAAGGGATGACATTCACGTGCTGAGCTGGATGCTCTACTCAAAACAAAGGGGCAAAAGGAAAACGTCCTGTGTCAGGCCAATACCCAGGTCCAAGCCATGCCTGAGAGGGAGCAGCCATGGGACCATCAAAGCCCAGCAGGACCTCAGCCATGACTGGAGAATGTGCCAATGAGGCAGGAGACAGCTGGTACCCGATGCAGGACAAGGACGTGGTCCAGAATAAGCTCAAGCAGAGGGACGAAGCACAGTCTGTTTTCAGAGGCCACAGCTGATTCAACAGTGGAATTTCAGGAATGCTGGAATCAATAAGGAGACTGAAGGAGACTGAAGGAGAAGAGAGGCTTTAAATAATTGGAGAAGAAAATATTTGGAGAAATATACATGCCACTCTCACACCTTTCTTAGCAATATTTTTAGATACTCTTCAAGGGGAAAGAGTTTCATGAATGGTTGTTCCAACCCTTGCTCCTCCACACATTCAGGAAATGAACAGCATAAGCTCCCCATCAACCATCTGATTACTTTTCTCAGTGGAGTTGAAGGTCCTGGTCCTCACCTAAGTGTTTCTAGCATGAGTGATCAGTATTCTATTTTGCTGAAACAGACAATACATATTTCCTATATCGCCTTCCTTAGATAATACTAAGTGTTTGCTATGGTCTGAGGTTGTAAACAGCCATGTGGATCTAGGTCAATATTTCTCTCAGTCATCTGCAAGGCTGGAGTTGGAAATTCCTGACTCCCACCCCAGACATAGTGGGTTAGAATCTATCTAGGTTGGTCCACAATTAACCACAATCCCCAGGTGATTTTATATATTGGGTTTGGGAATTTCTGAGTATGATAATTATATGATATTAGGATATAGACTCTAAACGCTCTAGTGATAACATGATATGGTTTCAAATAATAGTAATATTTTCTGTATGTTTCATAACATGATATTTTCTATGTATTTAACTCTGGTTAAAACAAGAGTCAGGCCCAGAAACTCCTACTTCTTGATTGCAGTAATGGATCTGCATCTCAGCAAACTTGCATCCTCTCCAGAGCACCAGGTGAGGATGCTTGGATCTAGAAGAATAAGAGCTCTTCTCTGACTCCAACATCAGGGAGAAGGAGGGAAGACAGAAACTTACAACCTTGAGAACGTTCACTGAGCCCTATTTCTAGGTGAAGAACAGTAGCCCAAAGGATTTAAAAATTCCATTATTGGAGGAATGACACCTTTACTTCCTGTTAGCTGTCTCCCTCTCCCTTAAATTGACCTTCCTTCATCTTGGAGAGGCGAGAAGTCAAGTCCAATGTTGGGAGTGCTCTTGGGGAAAAAACAGTCTGTCCTGACCTTATGTCTACTGAAGCAAAAAAGAAATCTTTCCATGCCACTGTAGCTCAGTAGGTGTTTGAAGCCTCATCCGATCATAAAACTTGTTTTTTTTGGTGCCAGATCAGATGGACCAGTGGAGGGGCCCGCAGAACTGAGGCTGGGACCCCATATCCTTATCTTTCCACTGAGCTGTGTTCTTTGTGAGCCCACTCTTAGAGGTTGGTGTGGAGGGATACAGGAGGAAGCCTGACACCTGTGTAACCTCAGCCTGACTCAGTGAGCGGACCTGACATGACTCGTGACTTCCAATAACAGGCACCTTCAAACTGTGAGCTCATAGGATGCCAGGGTCACTGACAATCATTGCTAGGGTTTCATAGCTTGGAGAAGATAATTGCTGTACACCGTGCCCATTGAGCAGACAAATTTGCTGGCAGACAAGGAATGGCATATAGACCTGGGACTTGATTATACCTATAATGCTATTTTTTTCTTTTTAATTATAGTAGTCTTCACTGAGCCACACGTGGCACTTGTGCTATTATCCTGCAGGAGGGCCCTCTGAGTCACCTTCCAGGGCAAGGCCTCTCACTGTGCAGACCCCCCGTGAGGGGAGTGCTCTGTGCATCCAGCCTCCCGTTCTCTCCAAGCACCAGCAGTGAGGTTCCGTGCAAAGCTTGTTCAATTTGTTAAACCAGGACAGTACAGACTGTGGTAAAGGGCAGCAAGTGTTTTCAGAGACAAACAAAAGATAATGGTCAAGCGTGGATGTTCCCATGCATTACCTTCAATGCGACTAGACAGGGTAGCAAAGATTGATCTCTCTCTTTCTCCTTGTGTGAATGCACACATGCACACACACACACACACACACACACACACACACACACAAGAAGCAATATTAAAGACCACACCTAAGAAGCAATATTAAAATTTCTAAACAGCCTTATACTAATTTCTGCCACATGCCCTGAAGCCTAAGGTCATTATATTCATCAGGAGGAGAAAGGGACGACAGAGGAAGATAACGAGATAGTTGGATGGCATCACCAACTCAATAGACATGAGTCTGAGCAATCTCCAGGAGTTGGTGATGGACAGGGAAGCCTGGCGTGCTGCAGTCCATGGGTCGCGAATAGTTGGACGTGACTGAGCGACTGAACTGAACTTATCCCATAGATATTTCATTCTCTTTCTCTTCCATATAATTTCAGCAGGTATATTTTATGTACACCTATATGCATTTCTATCTTTAAATTCCCTCAACAATCCTTTGTGTGTGTGTGAGCTCACTGAGTTGTGTCTTTGTGTCTGACTCTTTGTGTACCCATGAGCTGTGAAAGTGCAAAGCTCCTCTGTCCATAGGATTCTCCAGGCAAGAATACTGGAGTGGGTTGCCATGCCCTCCTCCAGGGGATCTTCCCGACCTAGGGTCCAAACTTGCCTCAGATTTGGCGGGTAGATTCTTCACCACTGAGCCACTTGGGAAACTCTCAACAATCCTGAGAGATGGACATTATTCTTCCCATTTTAAAGAGTCAAAAAAAGGCTTCATGACATCCCTAAAGTTGCATAGTGCATAGGTGACCATCCTACCATTCAAATTTGGCGCTTTTCCACTTTACCACAGCTGTCTGTCACAGAAAATTTCTGTACCCTCTATTTTAAAATTTCTGTGCCCATGACACTCTGTAAAACCCATGCAAATGCAGGTTTCCATAAAGACAAATGTCTCTAACCCAACAATCCTACACTCTCCAGACAGCCCCTTTGAAAACGCACATCCCTCCTTAGCAAGAATGATGGGTTTGCAGCCTCAGCATCTGCATTTTCCCGTGTATGTGTCCAGCTTCACCTGTAAATCCTCAAACACATCTGACCCTAAGAGTAAAGACACCTCCCTCACCTAGAGAAGTCACAGGCATGAGTGGGCACCAACATGATCACTGACCTTGTGTCTGGGGTGGCCACATTATTTATTATCTAGAATAGGGCTCCAGAGAATGAAGAGTCTCTATAAATCTTAGTGCTAGGACAACAGGTAAAAACAGTAATGTTCATGGTCAGGTAGGAAAACAGGGTCATCGTCCTCATAAACTTAGTCCTCTCTTCAACATCACTTCAGCCTAAGCCATGGCTTTAGAGCCTTCAAAGAGAGGATCAGCACCTTCTGGTGATCGTCCCTCATGTTTCCCGTTGTCTACCAAAAAGTAAGATGAGGGTGGTTTAGTTGCTAAATCGCATCTGACTCTTATGACTCCACAGACTCTAGCCCACCAGGCTCCTCTGTCCATGGGATTTCCCATGCAAAAATACTGGAGTTGGTTACCGTTTCCTTCTCCAAGGGATCTTCCTGACCCAGGGATTGAACCTGGGTCTCCTGCCTTGCAGGTAGATTCTTTACTGACTGAGCTAAGACTAAACTTCTAGTGGTGTTGATCTAAGGACATAGGACACGTCTACTGATCCAGTCAAAATTTATATATGTGCCCATACATGTACACACACACACACACACACACACACGCACGCACACACACACACTTGACTTTTCAAATCACCTTCAAGTTTAAGAAAAGTGCTATATATGTGGCAGTTGGTTTGGATTTAAAAGTCATCAATAAAACATAAATGGTCAGGGAGACAATTTTAGGTTTTGTCCATTGAGGAAGTCACATATAACTTTGTGATTCCAAGACCTCTTGTTGGAGTTAAAGTCTTAGTCACGCTCTGAGGGCACCTTTAAAGACTCCAGATGCCCTGTGTCTGGGACATATTGGGAAAGATTTCCTTGCACACCATTTGTGATTCTGTCTTTGAATATAGGAATAAGCGGGCCAAGCCCAAATAGCAATGATTTCTTTGAAAGATTCCATTTTCAAAAAATGCATTGACTTATTAGAAAGAGTTTTGGCAGTGATGGGTAACAAGAGTAAACTTTTTTATATACATTGCATGGAGAAAACCAAAATGAATATAATTAGCTTTGTCAGTTCAAAAACATATTTCAACAAAATCAAGTTGAAATGTTTTTCCATAATATTTAAAAAGAGTGTGATACTAGCACAGGAATGGAAAATAGGCTAGTTCCCAAGATAGAGTCCAGATAGACTCCATAAGTTTTAGTATGTGATCATCTGTGAGAAAAGTAGAAGGACTCTATAAATGATGTTTAGAAGGGATAGGTTTCAATTTGGAGAAAAAAGTTGAGTTAACATTCCTCTCTACGATCTTCCCCATCTCCTCCTGGTCCTGCCTTTAGTAAATAGTGATGTGGGCGCTCACTGTTCTGATAGAATCTGCTCATGGTCTGAAGAGGTTCTCAGGGCAAGCCAAGGGTGTGGAATTCATCCTGAGTGACCAACACTCAGCCCTCCCTCTGTCTGGAGCAAGGAGCACATGGTGCCCACACAAAGACAGTGAGGTTCAGGACTTCTAAGTGAAAGGACATTAATGAGTCTGCTTTGGTTCCTTTCTTTCTATGACACTTGTTGACTTAAAAAAAAATTGCACAATGTGAGAGTTGTGAGTTCAGCTTTATTTGGGGGCAAAATGAGGACTGCAGCCCTAGACACAGGGCTTCCGAGAGCTCTGAGAAACTACAACAGGAGGTACAGGGTCAGGGGAGCCAAGTTTTGCAACAAAAGGCGGGTAGTCTGAACACCACAAGATTCTTGTTAATTGAAGGAAAACCAGATATCTCAACTTGACGAATTTAGTGCTTTTCTATGTATCAGTTCAGTTCAGTTCAGCCGCTCAGTCATGTCTGATTCTTTGTGACCCCATGGACTGCAGCATGCCAGGCTTCCCTGTCCATCACCAACTCCTGGAACTTACTCAAGTCAGTGATGCCATCCAACTATCTCATCCTCTGTTGTTCCCTTCTCCTCCTGCCTTCAATCTTTCCCAACATCAGGGTCTTTTCCAATGAGTATGTTCTTCTCATCAGGTGGCCAAAGTACCGGAGCTTCAGCTTCAGCATCAGTCCTTCGAATGAATATTCAGGACGGATTTCCTTTAGGATGGACTGATTGGATCTGAGTATTCTCCAACACCACAGTTCAAAAGCATCAGTTCTTTGATGCTCAACTTTCTGTATGGTCCAATTCTCATATCCATACATGACTACTGGAAAAACATAGCTTTTACTATAGGACCTCTGTCAGCAAAGTAATGTCTCTGCTTTTTAAAATGCTGTCTAGATTGGTCATAGCTTTTCTTCCAAGGAACAAGTGTCTTTTAATTCATGGCTGCAGTCACCATCTGCAGTGATTTTGGAGCTCCCCAAAAATAAAGTCTGTCACTGTTTCCATTGTTTCCCCATCTATTTGCATGAAGTGATGGGACCAGATGCCATGATCTTAATGCTGAGTTTTAAGCCAGTTTTTTCACTCTCATCAAGAGGCTCTTTAGTTCCTCTTCTATGTACAGGAAGATGCAAGAGTCTGGGCTCACTGAAATCATTCCTATGCACCTCAGCTATCTGGTGTCAGGATCCTGAGTTTTCACATTCTAAATTTCCTCAAGGCTCATCCTAGTCAGTGGCTGCAGTCTGATGGCTGCTAAAGAGAAGTTATTCTTTCTTTCCTGAGTTCCCTCAAAGCTCACCAGCTCATTACCAGTGGTGGCTGAAATCACTGATGACTCTGATATCCTTTGCTTACTGATATGGCAGGAAACATTCCATTCCTCCCACTCATAACCTAAACGTCAACAATCCTCATAGCTCTATGACGTTTATCTAGAATACAACCACATTTATCAACCCTGTTGCTTCTACTCAGATATAAATCTCCATCACCTGGACCCTGGCAACAGCCTCCTGGCCAGTCTCCCCACTGCTGTCCTTCCCCCCATTGATTCCTTCATCCAGCCAAGGACTTCCGGATTCAGAAGCTTCTCTTCACTTCCTATCTCACTCAAGCACCAGAGACCATCCTTAGAATGGCTATAGGCTCTTTCAGACAAGTCCCACCCCACCATGAGCTCTCTCTCTCACCTCATCTCCGGAGTCTCCTCCTCACTCTAGTCCAGCTCCACTGGCCTCTGGCTGTGTCTTGAACATCTCAGAGCACCCCCGGAGATTGGGGCTTTTATACCTGTTCTTTGCTCCAACCTTTTAGCAAGAATGGCTCTCACATACCCCTCCACATCAGACCGCTTCGCTAACAGTGTGTGTGTAAGTGATCTGTGCATTTATTTTTGTCATTAGTTAAAACCATTCCCTCCTGTCCCCAAAAGATGCACAGAAGTCTTGTATACAGTTTCACAGACTTCCGAGGGCCCTGGAAACTGATGCATGTATCTTCAAAGTTTCAAACTGCTGCAGTAAAGCATTAGGTAGTCATAAAGACATCTATCCTCACAGAAACACATACAGGTTTTCTGCAAGGCCACCTGAAACCTTGTCCAAAATTACACTACTCTCACCTTCATAATGAAAGTCCACAGGAAAAATCTCACTCCCCAGAAATTCTTCAGAAGCAACTTTTCTGAAATACTTGTATCAATAGCAACCTCCATGATGAGGTAATGTTTCTCAGTATAAACCTACCTTGTTTCCAAAGAAATTGTCTTTTTTAGTACCCCTCTGTGGCTGAGCCAATGCTAAGACCATTGGGGAAACCTATTACCTGGTGCTAATGGGGCTTGAAAGAGAAGCCAGCGCTGTTACTAATACCCTCATTCTGGACTCAGAGATAAGAGCCCTTTCTATGCTGAGCTTTGTTAGAAGTGACATTGTGCATCCTGGCTGCAGATAAGGTGTCCCTGGTTGTTGAAAGCATTCTGGGCTTCTGCTGAACATGTTATGAATGGGACAGTCTGTGCTGCAAACTCTGAGAAGTTGTTTGTCACCCTCTTCCCCAACTCTCACTCACCTCTGGTTTTATTCCCATCTCCCCAGGCCCTAAAACCACCTTGGTGATAACTCTCCTGCACCCTTGTAAGTGCAGCCCATAGGGCAGGACCCTCAGGGTAAACGTGCTCCCCGCAGTGCCAGTAAGTCAAGGCTCTCTCCCTGGGGTCGTGCAGGAGAGTCAGGTCCAGTCTCTGCAGGATGACCTCCAGAAGGGCCTTGCTGTGAAATGAGCAGCACCCAGACCAGAAAAGGGGACTTCAGGTGGCGTTAGTGGTTTAGAAGCCACCTCCAAATGCAGGAGATTTAAGAGACTGGGTTCCATCCCTGGGTCAGGAAGATTCCCTGGATGAGGGCACGGCAATCCACTCCAGTATTCTTGCTAGAATACCACAGACAGAGGAGCCTGGTGGGCTACAGTCCATGGGGTCACAAAGAGCAGGCCAAGACTGAAGTGACTGAGTATGCATGTGCGCAGACCAGAAAAAAAGTGACCGTGAACTAAAGTTCTACCTGACAACACATAACATCAGTTAGTTCAGTTCAGTCGCTCACTCGTGTCTGACTCTTTGCGACCCCATGGACTGCAGCACACACCAAGCCTCCCTGTCCATCACCAACTCCTGGTGTTTACCCAAACTCATGTCTATTGAGTCAGTGATGCCATCCAACCATCTCATCCTCTGTCGACCCCTTCTCCTCCTGCCTTCAATCTTTCTCAGCATCAGGGTTTTTTCACATAACATAGCAGATGTAATTAGGCAGATTAAACTGGATCCCTTGGTGGGATCCGTGCTGACTTTAGGAGAGTTAGTTTGTCATAAGAACAATATTCCCAAGGAGCAATTCTGTCTAAATGCATTCTGATTTTTTGGCTCCTACACTCCATCCTGCCCCACAACCACTGTCCTCCCAGCCTGTCTCCTGCCCCATTTCCAACCTTTCAAAAGTACCCACTGCTCAGCTCCAAGTGTCAGCTTCGCTCTGTGTCTCACGGCACGGATTGTTGGCAGACAGCCACAAGGTGCCCGTGCGGGGCCGGGGTCCATGGTGACCCAGACTCCCTGCAGAGGTTCCTTTTCAGACTCCAACTCCGTCCCCGCTTCAAATTCCCTGGATCCACCGGGGCTGGACCCCGGCACCTTCCCCTTCCTCCGGGTCTTTTGCTGGTGCATCTGCAGCCCGTACTTTATTACAGCCCTTCTACTGCTCTGTGTTCACTTGTTACAGCCTCCACACACACCATTAGATGGAGAACGTCAAGGTCAGAGACCACCATTTTACCCACAGGACCTACCTTTCCCATCACAGTTTCTCAGGGATTGTTTATTGTGGGGATGGATGCGTATTCAGTTTAGTAAATACAAGGAGGGAACAAGTATAAAAAGCTTGATTGCATTCTTCAGTCACTGCCATCAAGCAGCCTCTGCCAGGTCTGTTATCTATAAATATTTTAGGCGATTAAGAGTCAGCTGCTTGAAAAGGCCAAGGTTTCTAAACCAAACCTGCCAGCTGACGTCTTCGTCTTCTCTCCAGCCATCCCAAGGCCCTGGGCCCTCTCCTCGGCAGCTAAGGGCCGCTCCTTCGTGGCCGTGCTGTGGGGTCTTCAGAGGCCTCTGCACGGCCAGGTCCAGGGAGGACTGGCAGCCTGGGCTCATCTCAGGACAACTCTTTCTGCCACCTGCCCCGCTGAAGCCCTCAGGAGGCTGGGAGCTGCCCTCCAGTGGGGGACTGTGTCTGTGAACGGAGCTGGTCACAGCGGGCAGGGTCGGTTTCCTGGTGGCAACACTCAGCTTCTGCCATGTCAGGATTGTGAGGACAGGCCGCCTGCTGTTCCCAGCAGTCCTGCCTTGTGTGTCTGTAGACTCAGTCCCACCCATGCCTGCAAATCCTGCAAGCATGGCACAGAGGACAGGCAGGCCTCACTCTCCCGGCTGGACGTGCATATTACAGAAGACACAGCTCTTGCCTTTAAAGTGCTTCCCCTCTGCTGGAGCACCAGGATTACACCAGCCGTCATAGCACACTGGGATGCATAGAATAATGGATATAATAAATAGGAAGTGCTTTGGGAGATCACAGAGGAGCACCTAACCATGATTGGGGTCTTGTCAGGACACTCTGGCTGCCAACGTCTAGAGATACTTTATAGAGTGGCAATAACCACTTGCACCAACCCTAACCTCCAACCGCACCCTCCCTGTCTCCTCAGCCTCCCTGGGGACCCCAAACCTCCCCAAACCCAACAACTAAAGCTGCATTCCCAGAGGTGGGCCCTGGGGAAATCCACACCAGCACCAAGGATGTGGTCTCTCTAGATTACTCGGTTCCTGGGCCTAAGTGGCTGTGAAAGATTTTGGATGTCACCCTTGTACCTAACTCTATCTGAGAGGTTAAGGAGTGTGCTAGTTTTCTATTGCCAGAGATCCAGCTGTTTAACCAACTCATGTGCATTCTCACAGCTCTGTGGTTGGAAATCTAAGGTCAATGTAGCTCAGCTTAGAACTTCACAGCCTAAAAGTGAGGGTTATGGGGCCACAGCCCTTTAGGAGACTCTGGAGAAGAGTTTGCTCCCACGTTCTTTAAGGTTGTGGGCAGGATTCCATTCCATGCGGCTGAGGTTCTGGTTTCTTCACTGGCTGTCTGCCGGGTCATTCTCCAGAGGCCACCCACAGTCCTCAGCTCATTGCCTCCATCTTTAGAGTCTGACACAGCAAGTCAAGTCCTTGCACTTCAAATCGCTCTGCCCTCCCCTCTGGTCTCATCTTTTCTTGATTTCCTCATCCACCATATCTGACTCCAGCCAGAGAAATCTCCCAGCTTTGAAAGCACCAGTGATGAAGACAGAGCCCACCTAGCACATCCAGGCTAATCCCCCTACTTTAAATCTGTAACAGGAATGAAACTTGCCAAGTTCCTTGACAGCAGTAAATGGCTTAGCGCCAGACTGGATGACACAGGCACGGAAATCTTGGGGGAAAGGGGCATTTTTAGAATTCAGCTACAATAAAGGGTTCCTTATGGAGGGCTACAGTTTCAGTTGAGATGTGAGGACAAGGAGGTGGGCGGAAGAGGTGAAAGAGGTGACTCAGATGAAGCCAGAGGAAGCCTACTCCACTTGCAGCTCTGAAACTGGTTTACAGAGGGGGCCAGGTGGGGGGTGATGGACAGATGGATGGACCCAGAGCAAAGGCCACTTTACAGAGCCCTGCGCTCGCCTAGATGATTGACTCGTTATCCTGAGCCTTTCTCCGTTGGTTTGTTGCAATCGTTTTTGTACACTTGGGATTATTTTCTCTGGGTGTGTGATTTCAATCTATCAAGCACACAGTTAGAAACCACTTGTTCCTCTCCTAATTTGGGGAAGATTTTTTATTGGCAGAGCTGGAGCAAAGAGGTTTCTCTTAGTTCTCAAACAAGAAACCTCAAGTACCTTGAAAAGTAGTTTTGATTACCTTGATCACACTTAGAAGCAGGGCCCACTATGGTTAATTCTATTAAGTTATTGAATATTTGAGATTAACCACTCTTTTGAAAGGCCAAGAAACGTGAGACTTGCCTAATTTTACACAGGAAGAGAAAGTGAATTCCAGTTCCAATGGCCCTTTGTTACTGATGGGTGAACAGTAAATGATATGTATAATTGTCTTCTGATTTTTATTTTTTGCTTCTACTCTTATGCCTAATTGAATTTGTTTCTGTTTTCTTTCCCCTTGTTTTGCTTAATTAGATCTGCCAGTGTTTTACACATTTTATCAGTTCAGTTCAGTTCAGTTCAGTCGCTCAGTCGTGTCCGACTCTTTGCGACCCCATGAATCGCAGCACGCCAGGCCTCCCTGTCCATCACCATCTCCCGGAGTTCACTTAGACTCACGTCCATTGAGTCCNTCCAAGGAGTAAGCGTCTTTTAATTTCATGGCTGCAGTCACCATCTGCAGTGATTTGGGAGCCCCCAAAAATAAAGTTTGACACTGTTTCTACTGTTTCCCCATCTATTTCCCATGGAGTGATGGGACCAGATGCCATCATCTTCGTTTTCTGAATGTTGAGCTTTAAGCCAACTTCTTCACTCTTCTCTTTCACTTTCATCAAGAGGCTTTTTGGTTCCTCTTCACTTTCTGCCATAAGGGTGGTGTCATCTGCATATCTGAGGTTATTGATATTTCTCCCGGCAATCTTGATTCC